>JAFIRS010001185.1:0-418087 GCA_018342105.1 Gonioctena quinquepunctata
CAACGACTGATCTTGGATGGAGTAATGTCCCCAAGGTAACGTCGGGTGTGATCCAGGACACAAGAATCTCTTGTCATCCTCTGCACTTAGAGCGAGTTTTTCCTGTTCCATGGAAAATACTGATGTTTCTCACTCCTGATTAGTCGTTGATGGATATAGTTTTCAGTTGAATGCTCTAAATAGTCCTCAAAGTCTTTGAAGGTGATCGCATTTTCTACAACGACTTTTTTCACACCCTTAGCTTTCTTGGTAGTTCCCTAATTTGTTATAATTCGATGAATTTCATCTTTTTCGAAGCTTTCTTTCTCTAAATTGAGTTAAAATTTTTCAATTTTGTCTAAGGATGTGAGAACCTTTGTGGTACATTATTTCGACCTCAGCCCAATGGAATTAGTCATTAGAATACCATTATTTTCATCCTTCACTACCCCTAGCACTTTTTTGTTGATCAAAGAAAGTACCTATTATTCTCGGGATAATCACTGGTATCGAATATATAATGACAATCCTCGCAAATGATTTCGTAAACATCAGGACATTGGATTTCATAAATAAGAGAATCAGTATCGGTATCCCCAATTTTTTTTACATATAATCGAAATGGAAATCATAGATATAGGGGTTTATAGGGATTTATTAAAATAAATTTCGGTTTTATTCAACTCAACTGCTGTCAAATTTTCGTTGAATATAGTTACCGACTTGAATTATGGTTTGTAAATATACGATTCAGCACCGTAACGACCGTCCCACTTGATAATTAGTTTAACATTCCTATGTTTACGAATATTTTCGACGGTTTTCCCGTACACCGCATTATTCATTAATTTAAAGAGATTTTTCTCAGTCATTTTCAGATGCTTTACGTAAATTTGTGTTTAAATCAACATAATGATTCAACCATGTCGACTGATTGAATTGGAGAATTATGTGAATTTTAGTAAGTATGTGTCCGTTTTTCAAAGCCTGTTTCAAGTTAACGTAATGAATAACTTTTCTTCTGCAAAAAGGGAAGCCATACGTTGAGTAGGTTCAGATGGGGACGATGCCGGACAAATCATGAAAAACTACAGAGACAATTGTGTTATCATTCAGATTAATATTGCATGCTTCTTGAGTAGCACCACGATAATTTGAAAAATTCTCATTATCATTATTGGTTGGAGAAAGATGAAAATGGACTCTAACTTTTTTGTCTCCTGGGGAAAAAGGGGTTTCACAGATGGCACAATGGGTTGTTCGTTGGAAAGCAGTCTCTTGTTGCACTATAATATTTAAATCATATTGACAATTCTGAATGGTTTCAATTTCTTCCATTAACTCCAAAAGCTGATTCGAGAACCATTCCATAGAGTTCTCCCTTCTATATGAACTGTAAAATGACAAGTGCATTTTAAATAAAAACCAATATCAGCTGGTGTAATTGATCTATTCCTCCTTCTTGAATTTTATACTTCCAATGTCTGCATAAACGATAAAAGGAGCCTTTTCTTTGAATTTGTAGTCTTTGAATCTAAGGATAGATTTTTCACCGGTTGGCATTTTAATTTTACAATCATTCATCTCCGTATGGTTTTTCCTCAGGTCTGAAATAATGCAAACATCTATCACAAAAATATGTGTTTCCATCTTCTTCACTAAGTTATTTGGAAAGGAGCCTGGATAGATCATTTATCCAGCAATAATGAATGCGAACCGGTTTATCATCTGAATATTGATTCTGAACGAGAAGAAGGTTCACATGTTTATCACGTTTATGCGATGTCAAGAAGGAAGGACGGAAAAAGATTTACCTGATTTTTTCAACGAATAAACGTTTACCGATATGTCATTTTGTTTTTAAAAATTTGGAAATTGTTTGATGGTCATAGGGAACTGTATCCCTTAAGTTTCAAAACTTCAGAATAATGTGGATACGATGATGTTCTACTCGAATTGAATTCTTTTGATGCTGGATACAAGGCTGATACAATGAACCACGCAAAGCAGGAGGCGTCATCATTTATTATGTTAATACAGGCTTTCTTCAGTTTGATTTCAGGTGGTAACTCTATATATGATGATCCAATTTGGGGAGAGAACTTGATGTTCACACCCAAGTTGACAATTTTTTGAAGTGCCCAACCACTCTATCTCTACCACAGAATTCTTCCAATTCAATCGTTATAGGCTGCACCACTTCAAACCAATAATCTAAATCAGTATCATGAAAAATGGGCGAATTTGAGGTAGTGAAATATTTGTATTTCGTGTTTACCATATCGGCCTTGGCAAGTACAGATTGCCCACAGAATACCATATTAACCTTGACTGAATCGAAATTCTATAAAACGTTATAAATACGCCTTTTGAAAAGTGATACACAGTCAGAGAAGAAATTTTCAAGGTTTTTATGGATAAGATTGGAGATAGTCCTAGTTCTGATACGAGAACCAAACGCTGATTCAGAGTCATTCCAATGAACCCGATGTTTTGCTGTTTCCTTCGAATTTTTAAGTCCTGCTCCTTTTTTTCTGTTCGTATTTGATCTGATTGCGGATGGTCCCCACATTCCTCAGTTGAGCCATTAGATGCTGTTTCTCAGCTAAACTGGTTGACATTTCAATGGGCTTGTTGATGTTAGAGGCTGTGGTTTGTATTTTTATATAAAACTACAGAAAGAACGTTTTTAATGACTTCTATATTCAACGTATGACTGACAACTTCTATATATGTCAAAATTATAACAACTAAGATAAACATATACAGAATGATTCACATCCATAAACAAGAACATCAATATAATATTTAGTCGATTCCAATACCTCTTCTCGATCTAAATATTTGCAATCCTTTTTTTTTTTTTGAAATTATTTGCCAATAGTTTCTGTACTTCTTGTATATCTTTTTCAAAATCAGTAGCCGAAATGATATCGTCCACATAGATGAGAAGGTAAATAAATCTGTCATATATTTTCTTTGAAAATAAACATGGATCTGCAACGCCCCTTCTGAAACAAACCATCATTCATCAGTACTTCGGATATTTTTTCATTCCACACTCTAGCTGATTGCTTCAATCCATAAATACTCTTCTTTAATTTGCATACCAGCTGGAGGTTTTCTCTATCCTCGAATCCTTCCGGTTGATACATGTATACAGTCTCCATTTAGGTATGCTGTTTTTACATCTAGGTGTTTGACTATCTTATTCTCTAATCCACTCATCGTAAGTAGTGCTCTGACTGTTGCTTGTTTCACGACTGGAGCGAATACTTGATCATAATCTTCTCCATATTTCTGTGAGAATCCTCTCGCTACAAGTCTTGCCCTATATCTGATGATTCCGTTACTCGGATCAGATTTTATTTTGTATATCCATTTACAGTCAACTATCGTTTGTCTTCTGGACATTTCACAATTCCCATGCTTGGCATTCTCGCATAGATTCTATTTCATCTTCCATGGCTTCTATCCATTTTCTTCTATTTCTCATTTTCATGGCTTCTTGAAATGTCTTAGGTTCATCATTTTCTTCTAGTTTCAAGAAGTTTTTTATCTCCACCTCCTTCTTTTCATCAGCTTCTTGTTTTTTTAAATCTTCATAGGTTCAACCGTTTCATGACAGTTCATTTGATTTTCTGTTTCTTCCTGTTCCAATTTTTCGTCTGTATTATTTTTCTTCCCTTCTTGATGTGTGTTTGAATTTTATTATCCTTCTTATTTTCTGCTTCGTCTCTTTTTCATTCAATTTATCTTTTCGATGAATCTTACATTTCTGCTTATTTTATTTTACATGTTTCTATATCTAACAATCTAATGCTTTCGACTCTTCGCTGTATCCTACGAATTTCATTTTTCTTGATTTATCATTAAATTTTCTTCTTTTCTCATTTGGAATAAAGACATAAACATCACATCCAAATATTCTAGTGTGTCCTAAATTTGTTTTTTTTCTTTATTTCAAATGGTGTTTTCTGAAAGCTTTTTGGGAAGTCGATTTTGAATATAATTGGCTGTCATAAGGTTCCCATTTCAGTAAGATATCGGTTTCTTCTTTCCGCTACGCCCTTTTGTTCCGGTGAATATGGTGCTGTTATTTCGTGACGTATCCCTCTTTTCTTGAGGTATTCTATCATTGAGTTTGACGTGTATTCTCCTCCACCATCACTTCTCAATATTTTTATGTTTTTGTTGAATTTTGTTTTCAACATTTCGTTGAATTCTTGAAATTTTTCGAAAACTTCATTCTTCTGTTTCAGTAAATAAACATGTGAATATCTGCTATAGTCATCTATGAACGTTAAAACGTATCTATTTCCTCTTGGAGTACTGGTTTTCATTGGACCACATAAGTCCGAATGAATCAAATCCAGAATACTGTTTGTTCTATTTTCTGATAGTTTCGGAAAACTTTTTCTTGTCATTTTTCCACGAATGCATACTTCACATGGTATCTTTTGTTCGATGCCTATAATTTCAATGTCATTTACGAGTTTCTTCTTATTCAATAAATTGATACTTTGTATATCTCTATGTCCTAGTCTTCTATGTAGTAAATTAATATCACATTTAACTGTGCTTTGTTTTGTTAACATGATTTTATTGACCGTTTTCAGTTCATATAGATTTTCCTTTAAATATGCTTTTGCAATCAGGACAGATCCATTTTCTATTGTACATATATCATTTTTGAAATTAACTGTCAAATTTTTTTCAGTCAATTTTCTAACGGATAATAAATTACAATCTATAACTGGAACATATAATACATCTTTGACTTTATATTTGTATGAATGTCCATTTTCAGCTTCTATGTTTATGTAACCATAGCCTACTCCTTCGGATTTTAATTTTGTTCCGTCAGCTAGGTATATTGTTTCGCAAATATTTTCATCTAAATAATCGAAAAAATTCTTATCACAAACCATGTGACAAGTTGCAGCTGAATCAACATACCATTGATATCTTGATGAAGGTGTCATCATGAAACATACATGGTATTCATCATTACTCGTTTCTCCTTCATATTCATCGCCATGTTCCTCTTCATTTTCCGTTTCATGTTCCTCTTCATCATTATTGTTGACTATTTTCTTTACTTTATGTGTTGAATTGTTTCTCTATGGCCAGGTTTTCTTTTTCTTCGGATATCCTTCATTCTTATTGTAGAACCAACATTCGTCTTGAATATGTCCTCTTCTATTGCAGAAATCGCAAGATTTATTGTTTTTTTTTTGAAATTACATTTATTACTCTTCAATTTCATAGCTATTTGGTTTTCATCTCGTCTTGTTTCAATTCGTCTTTTACTTTCTTGAATCAATTTTTCTTTGACAAGTTCTACTGTCAAGTCCTTTTCAGGTCTTGTTTCTAATGCGATTACAATAGTGTTGTAACTTTCTGGTAAACTACTAAGTATGAATGCTACTATTAAGTTATCAGCAAGATTTTCACCCATAGTTGAGAGTCTATCTACTAGCTCCGTTAGTTTTATGAGATGAGTTTCCATATTATCACCTTCTTTACTACATACTTTTTCAGTAACAATACTTTGTTTGATAAGATGATTTTTCATGATGTTCTCTCAGAGCTTTCCAGTATTCATATGCAGTTTTCAGCTTTTTTACGTGCATCAACTGAGAATCTTCGATTAACAATCCAATTAGAGCTTTGGCTTTGTTATTTTTATTTTCCCAAGTAACATCTGCGGCTTCAGGCTTTTCTTCCATAACTATGTCCCATACTTCTTCTTTCATGAGTAGGAGTTCCATTCTATACTTCCAGGTTTCATAGTTTTGGTTATCCAATCGTTTTATTGTTGATTTAATGTCATTCATTTTTTTTTTCTGTGTTTCGTCAATTTATTTTCTCTTTACTTTCCAATCTTCTTAACTGCTTCTCTGGAGACTGCAGATTGGTTAGACTGGGCCCATAACCTGTTAGAGGCTGTGGTTTGTATTTTTATATAAAACTACAGAAAGAACGTTTTTAATGACTTCTATATTCAACGTATGACTGACAACTTCTATATATGTCAAAATTATAACAACTAAGATAAACATATACAGAATGATTCATATACATATACAAGAACATCAATATAATATTTAGTCGATTCCAACAGTTGATACATCTAAAAGCCTTGGTGCATTCACTCAGTTCACTCATTGCTGCTTTTTCAATATATTTGGATGTTAATAAACCCAAGATTGAGGCGATAAATGTCACCACATCAGCAAAATTCGTCATTTCAAACACCTGTAACAAGAATGAGGTAATAAGTCGATGTAATTTTCACAAAAAATAGGTGAATTGCTAGCTGTTTTCAAGAAAAACGCACCTTTAGTTCACGAGAGAAGCACCGAAAAACACGTATGACCTCTTTGAAGACTCGAGAAAGATTGATGAACAGACATTGCAAAGACTCAATTAATTATAAAAATTAGCCGGAAGACTGAGCGCTAACAGTTTCCTAGAAAAAATGTACCTTGAGTTCGCTGGAGGAGCACCAAAAACACGTCTACCTCTTTGAAGACTCAACAAGAAAGATGAAATCAGACAGTGCAAAGACTTAAGTAATTTAGGAAAATCAACCGGACGATTGATAGCTAACAGTTTAATAGAAAAACGCACCTTGAGTTCGCTGGAGGAGCACCAAAAATACGTCCTATCTCTCTGACGACTGTAACAAGAATGAACCAATCAAACAGGACAAGTACTCAACTGTTCCTAAGAACAAATTGGTGGGACGGAAGACTGGACGACAGCACGCCACCTGATCAGTTTTGAAAATAACAAAGTTCAGCGATTAAGAAGGAATATAATCTCTTTGACACCAAAAATGAGACAATCGACCAAGAAAAAACAACCGAAAGATTGAACGTTAGCAGTATCCCAGAAAAATATTTCACTCACCTTGAAAATGCTGGAGGAACTATAAAAAATACTGGGATTTCAAAATTAGCAGAGCTCTACTAGAGACGTACGTCTCATCTGTCGACTAGAACAAGAATGAGCCAACAGCAAACAGGACCAATACTTAATAACTTTTTCTGAGAACAAATCGGTGGCGCGTAAGGCTAAACGACTAAGATCAGCGACACTTTCATCAAGAACAAATGGTAATGTATGAGTTTGGCAAATGGAAAAATACTTGAGAAATTTCACTTCCAACTATCCTAGAAAAATGAACAAATTCAGCTGTGAAACGTCTGAGATATACCACACTATAGAATTTTGAGTAATACCAATGATAAAAATGTCATGTCGAATAATTATGAAGATATCATACTTTGAACTCATTACGGCAACGCTGTAAAATACTTCGACGTGAGAAGAATGAACATCTCATATTCCAGCTGGAGCTGATATCCATTGCCCAGTCAGCATTCAGGCTCAAACATGTAGAGCGCGGGGATTCCCAGATGCATTTGTAACCCAAAGTTGGATATATTTCAATCTTTGTTTCGAATACCTTCGGAATATTTCACTGTTCACTGCGAGTTCGAATCATACTCGTTTTGTTTCATGTAGGAAACGATAATTTCAGTGATTTTTCATGGATTGAATGAACGTTTATTATTTTCTGAGTGTTGAGTTAATATATGGACCGTAGTCATAAAACTGAAGGATATCCTTGTAAGTATAAGGTAGAAGTATAAGGTTTTGAGTTGAAGAACAAGGTAGGAGTATAAGCATTTCCTTTTTTTTCGTATTCATAATGATTACCTTATACTTGCAAAAATATCCTCCAAGAATGAGTAAAAGGTTGTTGGCATGTTGGCATGTGACTGTGCCGCGGCAGGTTCCAGCCTGTTTTCGATGGTTTGTTTATTTACGGTATTATTCGTCAAGCAGCGATAGTGAAAGTACAGAAAAAGATAATGCTTCAACCGAACTGCAGTTCATAGCAGATGAAATTGCCAATGCACCCGTGATTTTAGAAAAATTCCAAACATCAAAAATAAAAGCTAGAAAGGATGGGGCTATTAGAAATGTTACCAGGAAGTACGAGGTGACATTTGGTAAAGCATTGGATGCGAAAGGCTCTTCAAAGAAAATAAACAATATGAAAGGAAGGTTGAAGAAAAGAACTGACTTGAAAAAAACTGGAAATAAAGCAATCAAACTGTTGGAATGGGAGAAAAAGTTATTGAAGGCTATGGAAGGCGACAGTAATCCTACAATTGGAAGAATCGGAGGCGCACTGCAAATTGGTATTGAAGATGGATCTACTCAGCATAGAGTGAGTGAAGCTTCTACTACGCGAGAAGAGACTGAATCAGCCATCAAACCACAATCTAGTAGTGTCAAGACTGTCGAATCTCTTCTGCCAACAAGAAAAAAAAACAGCAACAGAAAAGTACGAAACAAATGAAACAAAATGACTCACAACCAAAGAGCTTCAACGGCTAGTTCTTTCAGAGCAGTATCGAACAAGTAGAGTTCAAAGAGAATATTATGAAAAAAAGTTGGAGAGGATGAAGCGGGAGGAATCAGCAGCAAATATTGTTAATGAGGGGAAGTTAGCATACTACAACATGTAAACAATTCTCCAAATTTTCTTGTACAACGTATCATATTGACAATATTATATTATGTTAGGTACTTATTCTTTTTTTGTAAGACTAGGGGATTTTGAGTATATATCATATTATTAAAAAGTTTGTAATAAAATGAAAATATAACAGTTTGTGTTAGTGAATAAACTTAATAATTATTCGAATTTCGTTTTTTTAAAACCAAAATGATCTGATGGCGTAAATAATAAAACTAAATTGAATTTGAACTTTTATTTTATACAGTTTTATACCTACATTTAATTATCAAAGTTGTTTATTACAATGCTCAAATTTCTTCTCACTTCTTGTCCTTGCTGGCGAAGAGGTAGATCAACTTCGTCATTATTATCATTGTCATCTTCTTCTGGCACTTCTTCAGGTGCTTCAAAATCGATGTCTTTCAAAGTTTTTGCCACGTTATGAAGGACAATACAGGCAACAATTATTTTTGGCACATTCTCCAATTTCACTCGGCAAACATGTTGCAAAATAGGAAATCGACGTTTCAGTTGACCAAAACAACGTTCAATTATCACTCTCTCTTTTTTCAAAAGTTTTTATAATTTAGTTCAGCACCTGGAGCGGGATTTCTGAATGGAGTCATGAGCCACTGCTCTATATAATATCCATCATCAGCAAGTAGAACGACGTTGTTTTTATTTTGTAAATGAACCCTTATTTGTGAATTTCTCCATATTCTTGAATCGTGGACCGATCCAGGCCAACTAACGTCCATACTAGTGAACATTTCTCTTGCATCACAAGTGGCTTGCACATTCAGTGTAGGATGACCTTTTCGGTTGACATACTCATCACCATGGCGATTTGGTTTCAGTATTCCTACGTTGGTACAGTCAACTACGCCAATTGCTGTCGGAAACCTATACTTGCTTTGCCATAACTGTTTCGTATACATAAGTTCATTGTTGGTAGACGAAAACTTTATCCAGTAATTTGATTGCGCCGCTATGATGTCAATTACGGCAGTCACTGTACGAAATACTGTAGCTTGACTTACACCCAGTTCTTGACCAATGCCTTTCTGATACCCAGGGTCACTAAGATAGCGTAAATATATCTGCATTTTTAGGACGGATGATAACGCACCTCCTCGAGTTTCAGCATTATTTATTTCCAAAAATCTGTTGGCAAGCCATTGCACATTTTCCTCTTCAAACCGGTATAATTCTTTGTAATCACGAACAGGTGTTGATAAACGCTGCTTGTAGTGTTTAATCTCTCTCAGTTCCACAACATCTGCCATCGCTACAACTGATCACTACACGACTGAGTCTGCTACTGACCATACTCGAAGTTATTGAAGGATATCCTTTTCATTTAAAGTAAAAGGTAACGTTTATGAATCCAAATACTTTTTGTGAAGGATATGCTCATACTCTATAAGTATATCGTAATTAAGGAACTACCGACAGATGAATATCAAAATAAATGTTTCATGTTTGGAATCAACTATGACCTCAAGAATGAAATATATAAACCATCTACGTGGCCAAAGTCAGTTGCATATAGAAGGTTTGACTTTAGAAAATACCACAATTATGAACAAAATGATAAGGATTTTTGAAAAACTTCACATCTTAGTCTCATGCACCCGACTATATGGAGTATCCAGCCAAAATCACTACAATAATTTCAGACAACATAGAAATACAGTCGGAAACACATCTACCCCAAGAACATCACAATTTAACAACGCAGTGTAGATTAGAGAAAATGGGCAATAGAGCTACAAAAAATAATAATAATAACGGAAAACCCTTCACATTTATGCATCTGAACATACAGGGAGGACTTGCTAGTAAATCCAATGATCTCAGTATAATATTAAAAACTCAAAATGTAAATGTCCTTTGCATCAGTGAACATTGGCTTTATGAGGACAAATTGAAAGCAACTACCCTGAGAGACTTTCAACTAGTGTCCTACTTTACAAGAAAAAATAAACAGAGAGGTGGCGTATGTTTGTACGTTAATAACAATCTCAATTTTGAACCGATACCCTTATCAACGAAAAGCGCCGAAAGTGAATTTGAAGTATGTGGGGCAAGAATGAAACTCTTTGGTACAAAAAAATACTTGTATATCCTAACAGTATATAGAACACCTGAAGTTTCGAACTTTAAATCATTCATTACGAAGTTGGAATCATTAATGTTTGATATTTATGATGGAGATAATTTATATGTCATTTGTGGAGATTTGAATGTAGACTTTCTAGTAAGTAGCAACCAAAAAAATTCAATAATCAATTTACTGGGTGAATATAATATATATCATCACATAGAAGAACCAACTCGAATAACACATTATTCTGCTATCTGCATTGATAATATTTTTTCTGATATGGATGTTGATTATACGAGTGTAAATAATATATGTTTCTCTGACCATTCCTATCAAATTGGTATTTTCAAAATAGTAAATCCAAAGGAAAACATTGTTGAATATAAATATCAGAGAAATTTGTCTCAATCAAATATTGAAATTTTCCAAACTCTAATTTCTAAAGAAGATTGGTATGAAGTATATAATGCAGTGTCATTTCATGATCAGTTTTCTATATTTTATAATACTCCCCTATACTATTATAATGTAGCTTTCCCAATAAAAAAGACAATTGTCAGGAGCTCGAAAAAGAAATGGTACTCCCCAAAGATTAAAGAGATGCACGATCAACTATGCGAGATGGAAAAACTGAAAAAAGAATTGAACGATCCACATTACACTCAGAGATATAAACGCTTCAAAACGGAATATAAAAACCTTGTGAAAAGCTACCAAAAACAACAAAATAATAATCGACTCTTAAACTCAAATAATATAGTACGAGAAAGCTGGAAGGTAATAAAAGAAAATACAGGAAATTACAACAAAAGACCTACAACTCTCCCTGATTTTCAGGGAATTCATCTAACGCATAGCGTTGATAAAGCAAACTATATCAACAACTACTTTTTAGGGTCAACTCAGAACTGTCCATTACCAGACTATGACATGAAAATTGATAAATATCATCTAAGTTTCTACCTTACGCCAACGCTACCGGAAGAAATTAAAACTGTATTAATGAGAACAACTCGTAAAAATACTCCGGGGGTAGATGGTATCAATGGTTTAATCCTGAAATCAGTCTCAGAATTTATTGCTGAACCACTGTCATTTCTTGTTAATGAATCATTCCTATCGGGTACTTTTCCAGACATAAAAGAGTCCAAAGGTGTACCAATCTTTAAAAACAAAGGATCTTCTTCTGATATACAAAACTATAGACTAATATGTGTTCAGAGTCAAATCTCAAAAATCTTTGAGGCCGTGTACTCAGACAGACTAACAAATTATCTGGAACAGTTCAAATTGGTTCCCTCATTCCAACATGGTTTTAGAAAACAAAAATCCACCATATCAGCTATTTCTGATTGTTTAGAATTCATTTATAGTGCATTAAATAATAAAAAAAACACATTGGGACTTTTTTATGACCTGAGCCGTGCGTTCGACACGATTGATCGAAACCTGCTACTGCAGAAATTAGAAGGAATGGGGGTACGAGGAAAGCCTCACGAATGGGCAAAGTCGTATCTCACAAACCGGACACAAACCGTTATAATCAATGGCATTAAATCAAACCCCGGAAAATCA
This sequence comes from Gonioctena quinquepunctata, assembly GCA_018342105.1. Taxonomy (NCBI): domain Eukaryota; kingdom Metazoa; phylum Arthropoda; class Insecta; order Coleoptera; family Chrysomelidae; genus Gonioctena; species Gonioctena quinquepunctata. Next base: position 12,204 of record JAFIRS010001185.1, read on the forward strand.
GATATAGGAGTACCCCAAGGCTCCATTTTGGGGCCACTATTTTTTATAATTTTTGTAAGTGATATAAACACATTCTGCACTATTCCTGATCAAAAAATACTTTATGCTGATGACACAAATATTTTAATGTCAAGTGATGAAATTGAAAGTCTAGTTAAGCATAGTAACGAAGCATCCAGAGAGTTAAAACAGTATTGTAATCAAAATGGACTAATGATGAATGTTTCAAAAACTTATTTCATGCGATTCTTACCTAAAACGAAATCACCAGACTATGATCTATATTTACATTTAGATGGTAAATCTATACAGAGCACTGCCTCCCTTAAATTCCTGGGACTTACTCTTGATCTATAACTAACATAGGAAACACATATAAACACGATAGTATCCAAACTAAGTACCACTTGTTACGTTATAAAAAACATAAGAAATACAGTTACCTTTGATGTCCTGAGATTACTCTATTTTGGACTAGTGCAATCAGTACTTCAATACGGACTATTACTTTGGGGTGCTTCACCACATTTAGAAAAGACATTTATAGCACAAAAAAAAGTAATGAGAGCAATGTATAATATTGCTCCATCATCATCTTGCCGACAACTATTCAAAGAATCTAAAATATTAACCTTGTCAAGCCTTTATCTTTTTCAAGTGATACTATACATAAAAAATAATGAACATAAGTTCATGAAGAATAAAGACATACACTCGTATAATACACGTTCAGAATCAAATTTACACCAACCTTACTCAAGACTAGCAGTAGGTCAGAACTCACCCAATCACGACGGAATTAAATATTATAATAAAATAATGAACATTGTAAAAGCTACCACAGAAATGTCTTTCAGAAACAAATTGAAAATGTTCTTAATTGAAAATGCATTTTATAGCACTGAGGAATTCTTGAATTTCTGAAATCTTCACATAGATACTTCATCTATACTTAATTGATATGTATTTTATTTTGTTGTTTGTCTTTTAGTTTAGTTTAAGGTCCTGGACTAGTCTGATATGTTTATACATTTTTTATATATTTATACTGGATGTGTAATCTTGATTGATGTTAATAAATTGTATTGTATTGTATAAGGTTTTACTCGGAATATTATGAATGCGAGCTGAAGTATTTCCTTTATATTCTGCAAGTATAAGTATAACCTTTTTTTTATTAATACGGCCCAATGTCAGTGTTTGTGATTGGGATGAATATTAATTACAAGTATATTTCAAAAAAATTTAAATCGTACCGGTTTGGAAAGGCTAATGTATGTGACTTTTGGTGGGTTGAATGCACGTACGTAGAGTGTAGAGACATTTTTACTTTCGGGCTTTCATAATGTCAACGTTTGAGAGATTACCACAGTGGAGTCGATTATAGGTGTATGATGGGTTGGATCCATGTTTTTAACGTTTCAGAGATTTTTCCAATCCATATAAGTCTAATTTATTCGACCGAAAAGAGGATTTCGGAGGAGGGTGCGCCATCTGTTGGGCAATGGCGAGCGTTTGAGGATGATCATGGGCGACTCGTTTCAAGAGGAGAAGCAGACATGCTAAGCGGGTTCTAGTGCAGTTTCAAGCAGTAGAGGGCTTGAACCAGAAAAAGCTAGCAGATCGGTCGGAGGTTTCCCTAAAGCAGCTTGAATCCATTTAGTCTTAAGGTAACCATTTTTTCTAGAGGGCTGTAATCTCAACGACACGATGGCTAAAGGGTATCCATTTTAGCAATATGGCTGACTCTATATTAATATAGTCATATTGAACTCTCAATGCTTTTTCTATAGCGAAACTTTCAGTTTGAACCGGAGGTAGCCATTTTTCCAAGATTGCTGACTTTTTTCTTTGGCAGTTGAGAATTAATTTTCTCCTAGGGTAGCCATTTTCCCAATATGCTTGCCATTTTTATCCATCGAAGATTGGTGGTCATGTTTTTTTAAAGTATTTTGTACAAAATAGTTTGGCAGCTATGTTTTTTCTTGTGGTAGCCATTTTTCCAATATAGCTGACATTTTCATCCGTTGAAAACTAGTGATCATATTTTTTTCTCAGGTATTTTCCAAAGCAAAACTGATAGTTTGAGCATGAGGTAACCATTTTTCCAAGATGACTTACTTTTTTCTCTAACAGATAGTAATCATGTTTTTTTCTTATGTTAGCAATTTTTCCAAGATAGCTGACATTTTTTCTTCAATTGAAGAATGGTGGTCAGTATTTTCCTTAAATGTTTTTGGCAGCCATGTTTTTCTTAAGTATTTTTTTCCACAAAAGTTTGGCAGCCATATTTTTTTTTCGGATAGCATTTTAATATGGCTGTCATTTTTTAGTCATTTAAGCGGCCATGTTTTTTCTCTTAACAATTGTTTCCTTAATTTTTTCTATAATGGCAGCCATTTTTTCCTATCATTATATCTGAGGACCCCTTCAACGAACCACCCATGGCAGAGCCCAGGTGAAAACTCCGAGCTTCCGCCTTGACGGTTCGACACACCACCGACACCGCTACTGACCTTGAAACTGCGCTAGAACCCGCTTTCCATCCATTAGATAGATAGATAGTTTATTTCACCACGTTACATAATAAAATGTTTGTAGCAAGTCAAAAAATAGCATAAAAGTAATAAAATAGCATAAAAGTAATAAAATAGTATAAAAGTAATGATCAGATTGAACAATTAAAATAGTATAAAATGATCAGATTAACAATGAAAATAGTATAAAAACAAGCAAAAAACACAAGTACAAAAATATAAAAACATAGATGACATTATAAACATTTAAAATGATCCACGTATTCTTTGACAGAATAGAAGCAAAAACTCAAAAGATAATTTTTTATTGTTTTTTTGAATTTGGACATACTAAGAATTTTAAAATTATCGGGAAGATAGTTGTAGAGGTTGAAATCCAGAGTATTCTTTTGTGATTTACTCAAACGATAGCGGTTTGTTCGAATTTTGTTACAATGTCTGGTATCATAGTCATGAAGGTCTGATTGCTTAATTAATGAAGTTGATTTTTTATGAATTTCTATGAGAACGTTGTACAGAAATAATGTGGGTAACGGCATTATTCTCAATTTCAAAAAAAGAGGTAGACAATGATCTCTATAACCAGAATTTGTTATTAATCTGATAGCTTTTTTCTGCAATTTAAATTTTTTTAAAGCCCCAGTTGAGTTGCCCCAGAGTATAACACCATAGCTAATGTAAGAATGGAAGAGGGAGAAATATGTTATTTTCAATGTATCGAAACTAGTTACATTTTTCAGCTGACGCAATAAAAAAAGTTGCCCAGCAGATGACGCACCCTCCTCCAAAATCATCTTTCCGGTCGAATAAATTAGACTTATATGGATTGGAAAAATCTCTGAAACGTTAAAAACATGCATCCAACCCAGCATACACCTATTATCGACTCTTGGTCACTGAAGTCTGAAATACTCATGCAAGCTCACAAACACCTCTCAAACGTTGAACTCATTAATCTAACCCATAAGACCCTTATATTATCTCTATTAGGTCATTGAATAGACCACACTGTCTAAAAATAACCAAGCACACATCAAACTATTGAAAAAAACACTAAAACGTAAAAATTATGAATCTAACCTAATATACACCATACTTATACTTCCTCAAAAAATTAAAATTTTAAAAAAAAAAAAACTCTAAAACGTCAAAATAATGAATCAAACATATGAAACATCATATTTCCTAAGTGCGAATTTACACGATCCAATAAATTGGTCAATTTTGTGACCTTGAATTTTATTGATAGGTGTAAACAGAAAATTGTCGTCAATTTGAACTTGACCAATAAATTGATGAGTTTAGAATCGGTTCTAATTTTTCATCAATTTTTAGTGACAATTTGCAGTAACTTTCGGCCATGAATTGGATGCCTGCTAGAACAGAGATTTTCAGGTTATATGTTATTATTTACGCGATTTCACATACCCTACCCTAACCGCGAGAAAAATGATTGTGAAAAAAAAAACATAATTTACGTTGCATTACATTCGCAGCAATGTGCATTGCTGAATGTAAAGACAGAGATGTAGAAGATGGTGGATTAGACCTTGGATTGAGAAAAGAGGGGAAAGGAAACTTGACATCAGTTCACGAAAAATTCCCGAGTGCAGATCCTAATCAATTCAAACGATATTTAAGAATCGATCAGAGTCAATTCAATAAGCTATTGGATAATATTCGGAACTTTTCCTATAGTTGAACCATTTCTTGTCAGTATGTTGATATTCCTGAGTAAAAACTATTGCCAAAATTTACCAATAAATTGGCAGGTGTAAATATAACCCATATTGGTCAATTTTATTGTTCAATTTTGTTGGATCGTGTAAATTCGTACTAAGAAAAATGAGTAATTCATTTTCTAAATCGAAAAAATCAAATCTCAGTCTATATGAAATAAAGTACTCGTTAATCGTTTCAACACTGAATGAAAAATATTCAAAACATTCATTCCTCCATTTATATATCACCACAAACTGTTCCCACAAAAAATTGTTTCTTAGTCACTGTGAAAGCCCGAAAGTAAAAATAATGTCTCGACACTCAGGAACTACGTGCATTCAACCCACCAAAAGTCACATAAATTATCCTTCCCAAAGGAGTACGGTTCAAATTCTGCAACATGTTCTTTAGAAATACCTATACTTGTAATGGATATTCATCCCAATCACAAACACTGAAATTAATTCAACACTCAGAAAATAATAAGCGTTCATTCAATCCATGAAAAATCACTGAAATTATCGTTTCCTACATGAAACCAAACGAGTAATAAGTGATTCAAAATCGCAGAACACAGTGAAATATTCTAAAGGTATTCGAAACAAAGAATGAAATATATCCAACTTTAGGTTATAAATGCATCTGGAAATCCCCGCGCTATACATGTTTGAGTCTGATTGCTGACTTCAATGGATATCAGCTGTCAGCTGGTATATGAGATATTAATTCTTCTCACGTCGAAGTGTTTTACAGAGTTGCCGTAATGAGTTCAAAGTATGATATTTTCAGAATTATTCGACATGACATTTTTATCATTGGTATTGCTCAAAATTCTATAGTGTGGTATATCTCAGACGTTCCACAGCTGAATTTGTCCATTTTTCTAGGATAGTTGGAAGTGAAAGTATTTTTCCATTTGCCAAACTAATACATTACCACTAGGCTTCCGTTCAGCCTTTTGCCCTATCAATTTGTTCTTGATGAAAAGGACGCTGAACTTGGTCTTGAATTACTCGCCAGGTGGCGCTGTCGTCGTTAAGCCTTACGCCCCACCGCTTTGTTCTCAGAAAAAGTTGTTAAGTATAGGTCCTGTTTGCTGTTGGCTCATTTTTGTTCCAGTCGTCAGATAGATAAGACGTGCGTCTCTAGTAGAGCTCTGCTAATTTTGAAATCTCAGTATTTTCGAGACTTCCTCCAGCATTTTCCAGGTGAGTGAAATATTTTTCAAGGAAACTGCTAGCGTTTAATCTTTCGGGAGGTCAGACGTGTTTTTCGGTGCTCCCCAGCGAACTCAAAGTAAGTTTTTTCTAGTAAACTGTTAGCGCTCAGTCTTCCGGTTGATTTTTTCAATTAATTAAGTCTTTGCAATGTCTGATTCCATCATTCTTCCTCGAGTCTTCAAAGAGGTCAGACGTGTTTTTCGGTCCTCCTCTTATGAACTCAAAGGGCGTTTTTCTTGGAAACAGCTAGCGATTCACCTATTTTTTTGGAAAATTACATCGACTTATTACCTTATTCTTGTTACAGGTGTTCAAAATGACAAATTTGGCTGATGTACTGACATTCATCTCCTCAATCTTGGGTTCAATAATACCTAAATATAATGAAAAAGCTGCAATGGATGGACGCGGTGAATGCACCGAAGCTTATAGACGTATCAACAAGTCCATTAAAATGTCAAACCAGTTTAGCTGAGAAACAGCATCTAATGGTTCAACTGAGGAATGTGAAGACCCTCCGCAATCAGATCAAATATGAACAGAAAAAGAGAGCAGGACTCAAATATTTGAAGGAAACATAGAAACATCGGGTTCATTGGAATGACTCTGAATTAGCGTTTGGTTTTCGTATCAGAACTGGGATTATCTCCAATCTTATCCATAAAGACCCCAAAAATTTCTTCTCCGAGTGTAAATCACTTTTCAAAAGACGTATTATTGGGACTTCAGTATTTCAGTAGAACAAACCACTATTGCTTGAGCAGGCAACACTGTTTTGCCTACTATGAAATATATAAATAAAGTGACGTTTGTCAAAGTGTGGTTTTAATGCGGGCAATTATTCAAAAAACCATCAAAAGCCACAACAAATTTGTCGACGGAGATTGAAAACGCAATTGTATGCTGTTCTAGTGTAAATACATTCAATATTTGACGAGAGATTCCGCCCAACTATTCAAGATGGATGCACAGCAGTTCGCGAAATTACTCGAGACTTTCAACAAAAGTCAGGAGATCCTACTTCAGCAGATCACCAAAACTTCACAAATACTATCTACCAACAGCCCAGGACATTTCCAAACACCAGTATCAAGTGTGTTAATTCCGAATTTTGAAAATTTCAATCCGTCCAAAGAAAATTTCAAGATGTATCGACAGAGGTTAAAAATTATTTGACAATGAAAGGCTTATTCAATGATAAGATACTCAGCAGCCAGATGCTTTTGAATTCAATTGGTCCTGATCACTACCAGCTCATTGTTCCCTTTTTCTCTCCTTATGAACCTACAGACTTTCCGTACGTTGAACTATTACAAAAATTGGAAAATTATTCATGCCCAAGGAAGAACGTGTTAGTAATAGCAGTTTTTATAGTCCAATTGCGTCGGAATGTTAGTGATTGCGATTTTATATCACCTTGTAACTGTAAAATTAGTATTTCCGATATGTTTTTAAGAGCACAGTTCATCAGAGGACTTAAAGATAATTCAATAAGGGAACAAATTCTACAGTCTTTTGATTAAAAAGTAATGAAATCTTTATCTATCGAAGCTGCCAAAATAGACAGTCGTTTGCTGGGGGCCAAACAACCGTCAGTATCAGATTCATCAACTGCTTCAGATATAAATAAAATGCAAAGCACTTTCTTATATATTCTTCCTGAATCTATCTCATAATCGTTAATCAAGTTATTTTCTTCATTAGTTCTTTCATTTTCAGTCTTTCTCAAAATTTCACTCATTTTTTTCAGTTTTTCATCTGCCTCTGAATTATTAAAATTCTGTCTTTCTCTGAAATTATAGTAAACATATTCAACCTCCTTTCATACACTTCCTCAATCATTCCCTCATGATTTGCCTCCTCCACTGCTGCTCTGCTCAGACTATCCACATGAGCCATTTTTTCTCCTGGTCTATGTTTTATCTCAAAATCATACTCAGACACAGTTGTATACCAGCGTGCAATTTGTGGTATGATCGTTTTCTTAGCATTCAAAAAAACAAGTGCTTGACAATCACTCACGATTGTAAATTCAATGCCCAATAACATTGATCTCAATCTCTCACAACACCAAACAATAGCTAAGAGTTCAAGTCGTGAAGAATGATACAATTTTTCAGTATCATTTGTTTTCTTTGAGACACAATATACTGAATGCATTTTACCATCTATTCCTTCCTGTAACAATAAACCTGCTACTCCCATATATGATGCATCACAGAGAAGTTCTGTTTTTGCCTTCGGGTTATATAACTGCAACACTGGGGCTTTTTGCAGTCGGTCCTTCAGCCTACAAAACTCTGCCTGTTGCTTCTCCCCTCAAACAAAATTCACATTACTTTTTGTCAAATCTGATATTGGTCTAGCGATTTCTCCATAATTTTTAACAAATCTCCAGAAAAAACCTGTCAAACCAAGGAATCTCCTTACTTCGTGCTTGTTTTTTGGAATTGCCCTCAGCTAGGACCTGGAAATAACCCATCTGAGGTTAATTGAAATCCTAAAAACATCACGCTTTCCTTTCCAAATTCACATTCACTTAACTTGAGGGTCAATTTTGCTCGTGAAAATTCAATAAATAATTTCCTTAACTTTGTCAGCATATCTGCCCAGTCTGTAGCATACGAAAATATCATCCAAATATGACACTGCCACTGTATTTTTCAATGGTCCTAATACCAATGATATCAATTTTGAAAATTCAAATGGGGCATTTACCAAACCAAAGCAAAGTCTTTGGCATTCTGCCGTGCCATCAGAATAAATGAAAGCAGTTTTCTTTTTCGATTCTTCATCTAGAGGGATCTGTAGATATCCTGACATCAGATCTTATATACAAAATATTTTTGAACCAGTAAAAAATTTCAAAACAGTCGTCAACTTGTGGTATAGGATTTTTTTTTATTTTGGTTTGACTATTCAATTTTATAAAATCAATCACAAGTCTCTTTTCCTCGGGACTTTTTGGTACTAATAACACAGGAAGATGCATATGAAGAATTTGTATCCCTTACTATTCCGCATTCCCGCCATTCTTCCACAATATCATTTTACGGTTTTCGAAATTACATCTGAATGGGTTATTGTTATCTGGAATATTGACTGTCATAAGGTCTGTACAACCGAGTTCGTGCATATTCAAAGAAAAACAATGTCTAAATTCATTGAGCAAATTCAAGAGTTTTTCCCGATCGTAAATATCTACAGAATCATCAAATTCCAATCAATTCTTAGTAATGGGTTCTCTCTCACCTGAGTGTTCCTCATTTCCTATATTCTCGATGTTACCTCTGATTTCTCCTATGCGATCATTCTCTTTCAGCTCAACTTCAGTTTGTGTCACAATTGGCGGATGACCAACTCTCTCCTCAATACGAACCTGAACAAAATTGATTCTATTCTGCTCCAATTTGATGGCTTTTTGAACAAAAACCTGTTTTTTCCCGATGCTTGATCCTAATTGCATATTTCGGAATGGGTCTTCATTTTTGTATCCAAAATGTAGATTGTCCCCAACACGAACATACGCTAATCCCGGCAATTCCGTGAATGTTCTTCCAATTACTAGATCTAGTTGCGCATTATCCGGCACTACTAATGCTTCAACTTCTTTTTCTACTTCATCGAAGCCAATTTTTATGTTAACTGCCTGAGTACTGCAAACTGGAAGATTATCTCCGAAGCCATATAACTTCTAATTCACTGAATGAGTCTTCAGACTGTTGTTTGTTGTCAATACATGCTCTTTTTATTGTGCATACTGCACTTCCTGGATCAATGAAAGCTGTAACATTCAAAATATCGCTCAAACTGTCTTATGAACTTCGAAATGGAATCATCCTCATCATTTGATCCATGAACCAACGATTGAGTTTTGTCGGAGATAGGTTGCGGAGATGGATCACTGGTTACAACAGTTTTAGAGCTACGTTTTGGGCAATCAACTTTCAGGTACCCTACTGCTTTACAATAAAAACAGTGTCTCTTCTCAACTCTTTGCTGCTCTGGATTCACTGACAATTCCGATCTACTTGTTGAAGGTATATCTGATAAATTCATCCGTTCATGCTCAACAGATTGTCCATCTGTACAATTCAACTTCTTTCCAAACATATGAGAAGAACGAGCTTGAAATCGGCCAAACTTTTGATATGATTGACTTTTATTTATATTAGATTTACTATTAATTCTTTCGAATCGTATGATTTCATGTAGAAGATCATCAAATTTATCGATTTTTGCAGCAATAAGACCTGGTATGATATTTTTATTAGCTAAACCAATAAAAATTTATTCTTTAGATTCTTCAAAATCATACCCAAGATTTTGGCAAATCATTACTTTATCATGAAAATAAGGAAAAACAGATTCTGACTTACCCTGTATTCTCTTTTTCATTTTATCCCAAAGTTCATTTTCGAATGTTTTAGAAAATCTACTTTTGAAGTCGCTAAAAGTACTGATTTTCGCGGCCTTTTCAATATACCATTTCTTTGCTGTCCCAATCAAATGAATTTTGGCTGTCTCAAGTTTGAATTCTTCCGGCCATTTATGAAGCAAAGCTGTACTTTCCACCGTTTTCAATCAGTCCATTGCCTTCTTCCCCAGACTCTCGCCATCAAAGTTCTCGATGCTGTGACTGAAATCGGGCACTACCTGAAACTGAGGTTGAACCTGGGTTTGTCTTTGCTTCTCCAATAACTTGAGGAATTTCTTTTCACTGGCAAGTCTTGATTGTTCCATCATCTGCATCATATCCATGAATTTTTGCATCAAATTCATTTGATCTGAACCTGTGACAGTATCTGCCTCAACGTTCATTGTAACTTTTTCTTTTAAATGTCAGAAGTATCAAATTTGAATTTATCTTGCCAATTTGGTTAGCGTTCTGCCCCGCTTCTCTGGAACTGCTACTCTTGACCACTTCTGATTTATGTTGGAAATATTCGGAACCAATATCTCTCAGGAAGGCTTATTGGGGTTTCAAGAAATAGCTGTTACGTACCGAGAAAACTTTATTAACGCAAATACTTAAACTCAAAATATATATAAATTCAAATGTAAAGACTCTTGATAGCCTCTCCTTTCCCTCTGTCATCTGCATGTCTCGCACAAATACAAAAAACAATATACAGGGCCTAGGGAAAATTGTTATCATGTACTTTCTTCGTTTCATTTTGCATCGCATATACAACATTTCTTTCGGGTTCTGCTTCATTAATTTCACTGGATTCTCGGGTCTTGTATAACAGTTGATGATGGAAGAGTCTACATCCATTTATTCCACATGGTTTTTTCTTCCTACATTTTAACTTCTGGGGGTTTCTTCTCAAACAGGAAAACCATAGTTTCTTTTCCGTGACGCTTTGCCATCTCTTTTCAATGTCGTCCTCTCCCATTTTTGGGCAATAACTTCCTGAACGTTTTCGTCACAATAGCTGCATTTCTCAGTTGGTTTTTCGTTTTTACTGAGTACTCTATCGGGCTCTTTAGTGAAGGTAGATTTGTGTCCAAATCTATCAGTACCATAGGTATAGGGAGTGCTTACGTAACATGCAGCCTTTGCAATTTCTCCCACCCAATTGAAGAAATCCTCCAAATCACATTCTTTCTCATTTGTGGCTATTTTCTTTTCCCATTTCAACTTCAAATGATCTGGTAGTTTGTTCAAAATATATCTCATGAGCTGAGGGTTCTTGAGAGGGCTCGATGATTTAAGGGTTTTTATTATTGACACCATATTGTTGAGAATTGAATGAGTTTTTCTCTGATTTTTTGAATAATTCCATCGATTATATATTCCGGTCTATCAAAGCGTGTTTCTAATTTTTGTATTACTAAATCAACATTGTCCGCTGTCAACATCATACCAGCAACCGTAGACTTAGCTTCAACTTTCAAACACCGCTGGAGCTTAATCATAATTTCTTCGTTGGAAAATCCACATACAGTGCAAATGTTTTCATACTGTCTGTGAAACAAAGGCCACTCTTGCGGATACCCATCAAAGTAGGGAAAATCTTTTTCCATAGCATGCCGTGCTGATATTTCGTCATGTTCATATCGTATTGGAGATGATACAATTTTAATTGCACTTGTGATTGTTTCACACAAAAGTTTAATTTAATATGATTTTTGAAACAATTTTCTTCTTTGGCTTCGTGAATTCCTCCTTCCTCAAGTTTGCCTTCTTGTATGCTATTTACCCATTCTACTACTGATTTTATTTTTTCGTGATGACTATCTTGATTCATCTCTTGGGAAAATAGGTCTGCTCTTTCTGAAACACTTTCTAACTCATGCGCTTCCAGCTCTGCGTTTTGGAGTTCTTGGTGAAGTTTGACAGATGTCGCTTTTCAACCAATAGCAAAGCTAGAATTAGAACCCGCGAACAGTTCGCCTCAAAAAGAAAGCTGTGGAAATAAATATACCCTGTTACTGAATTGAAACTAAAATGAAATTGGCGCCATCTGACACGCTAGTAATCTCTATTATCAAGTAGGCCAAGTGTCGCCAAGTTGATCCCAAACTTCTACAGGTATAAGTGCAAGCACCAGGGTTTTTAGACATTTTAGCTGTACTGTACCGTATTGTCAATATACAATTTTTGATGAAAGCTTTTAACGTCTTTCTTGAGATTACTCCATAACACGTATGGATTTCACTACTCGCTTTCGGCTCATGACGGATTTTCCATGCCCTTTGTACAATTCACTATTGATGCATACTTTGGGGAGCACATTTAATTTTTTTTATTTTAAATAATTTTATGGCAGAAGCTCTTAGTAATAATGTATTCAAGTGGATACTTTGTTTCACAGTGATGTCACAAGAAATAGCTGCATTAAATAAGGCATATTGAAGGCAGTTCGGATTTTGAATTCGATATTAAAAAAATACCACTCCAATAATTTATGAATTCCAGACAACCTCTAGAATTATGAATTATCATCCAGAAGTGTATAAATACATTTTACCTTATGAACATTGATGACACCTCGAGTATTTTTAAGTTAACCTTGGCAATATATCAGAGTTCAAATTCTGCGGGATTAATGATGCAGATACTAAGATCATGTACTTATAAGTTGGTTGAAGATTAGTCTTACCCTACCTGCGGGTGACACTAGTGTCTTATGAGTCCAATCTAAACTGTCATAATAAACAAACAATTTGTCATAGAAACCATATCATAACCTCAAACAACATATGTTGTAAACATCTGTCATACACATCAAATAAGCCCTAAATTTAGGAAAAGATTTGTGTTTGTAACATAACAGCTCTTGATAAAATGTATTGTATTTCATGTCTCAAATACTCGATCTGCGCTCTCGTGTTACTTTCCTTTCGTATTTTTAGATGGCTAATAAGACACTAAATAACTATAATTTCATCAGTTGATGAAAATGTGTTAGTAGTTTTGAAGCCATACATTTCATAGTGGCATTCTTCCACCTAAATAATTATAGTTTTTTATAAGTAAAAGTGTTCCAAATTGTGTTTAATTTTCTCAATTAACTATGTAGATCTGTACAAATTTTTATTTTTGTCATGTCTTATACCTATTATTTGAAGAGAGCACACCAATAAATTTGAAGAGAGCACACCAATAAATCGACCCATATTGCAAGAGCATGACAATTTGATTTCTAGGGAAAATCAACCAGGAATTATGTGAATTTTCGAGATAAATTTACACTTGGGAATATATTTAACACTTGGGAATATTTTTTTATGAGTACTTTGAAATGCATTTCATTTCCGGACTGTATCAAGTGAAAAATAAATTACAAATATGCCCACCTAGTGTTCCGATGGGATTAACGATTGAAAAGTTGTTATTCATTCATACCTTCAACTAAATATAAATCAATATTAACTCTAAAATGATTCATGAATCACTTATTTGCATACTAATTTTTGACATTTCATATAAATTTTAAATAAGCCTCTGTATAAGTTTGAATATTATTTGTGTGGGGTACATTATATTATGCTGAGTGTGATATGATATCAGGCCACCCTGTCATGATAAAGGTGTAGTATATCAGCTAGAAACATGAATCCAATGAAACTATGGTTTCAACAATTTTTTCTCGACCTAGAAACTCATCCCAAATAAAAAATATGAAACTGGAATTTGATTTTTTCTAGATTTGATATACATTTTTTAACAGAAATTATTAGTTTATTTTCTCACTGAATTATTCTTTGACCTTCTAATATTAGCTTTCAAGTTTCAGAATCCCCGAAGGATTGTAGAGAGGAGTTCACATTCATTTAGATTATTTTGAAGTTATATATTTATGACTATTTTTTTTTAATCTTGATATTTGATATTGATATATTTTGAACTACAGTTGAATGTTAATTCATTGTTCAACATGATGGCCTCATAAACAGACAAGACAATATACAAATAGCTTGGTCATTTCAAAAGGAATACCTTTACTTCAACTAAACTGAGTCATATTCATTTCACTGTAAATACCAACCTGTAGTTATAAATCTTTTTGAGTTCTCTTCTGGACTTTTTCACTGCTCCTTTGAACTATCGCTTGAAGATATCATGCCTGGAAGTTTTCGCTTCAATCCAGAAATAATAAAGAAAAAAAAATAAGAATTCGGGAAGTGAAAGTAATTGTGCTTGATAGAGATCTAAAATCAAACTAGTGGTAATAATCACAAAATAAAGAGCATCAAATGTAGGGCAAGATATTTTGAATATCAGAGGTAACATTAAATGGGAATATTTAAAAAAAAACAAGTTTACATTCGGGAAGGTTGAGAAATGAAGTACTATTTTCTTATACAATTGAAAATAAGCATTTTTGTTCAAGAATATTTTTTTAACCACTGTTTTTTGTAATTCCAACATAACAATTCAATCCATATCTTACCTTTCCAGTGAAGAAATTTCATCCATTGGTCATGTTACAAAAGTATCTAGTGACAATATTTTTCTTGTTTTAGTAGAAGATTTCTGAAAGCAGGTTTCTTCAGCTGAGTGAAATTAAACCAAACTGATATACCTTTCATTCGATTGGTTTCATTCCTGTTGTTTGCTGATGTGGATGACAAAACCTCAGAACTCCTGGAATGTAAAAAATGTAATCAACATAAATAACTAGGTGAACATTTATAGAAAATTTGACATTAAACAACGTATAAGTAATTTATTTTCATAAGACGAATAATTTATTCAAAAATGAATAAATAACCCACTCAAAATGTTTCTATATATGTTCTCTACTCGCTATATCAAACTTCTCATGTTCCTCTTTATCAACTAACCTGAAACTCCTCTGAATTGTTTGGATTTTTGGTAAATAGGGTTTCCGTAAGCTCAGTTGAGAGTAATAGCATCAGGTCTCAATCTAATTTTATTCTTTACCACAAACTTATCAACCTGTCTGAAGTGCACACTGCAGACACATTTTTTGTCACTCAATTGCTCTTCAGTGGATATCTTCCTAAAGCTCTCATCCAAGAGTCGTGCCTCCGAAGAATGAGCTAAAAAAATAAAATTGAAGTGTCTCAGAAATCATATATCATTTATAAATTTAAATTGTATTTTTCTATATACTATATTTTATGGGTACTTATATAAAATAAGTCATTCCTGGAATTTTTCCTGTATTTTCACAAAATAGAACCATGTACTTCATTTTGTATAAATGTATAATTCGAAAAAAAAACGGAATTATCGATTTTCTAACACCACAATTAAACAAGCGAAACGCCAAAGCAAACAAGAAGCAAATTCTAGACCGACACTGTCTCTTTATGCCATTTTCTGTGCCTGTTTTGTGGTAACAAAGGTAAATACCACAGAAATCTAACCTAAAATATTGGGAAAATACTAATTCACCAGTAACGGCGATACAGCGACACAGGGGAGCGAAAAGTCGAAGGTTCGATTCGAATATATTCAGTAAGTAGTAATGAAGAAAACTGTACTGTTTTTCGCTGTCTGTCGATTCATTGTGGGAATCTAAATCAAGCACACTGAAGCATAAAATTAGTTTCGGAGCGAACTGAACATTGTCCCAATAGATTTGTTAGTTGCTCTTTGCTGTTGCCATCTACTCAGCAGTCATTCGAAACTACTCGTGATCTAAGAAATCAAGCAGGCCATATCTGCACCCTTGAAGATCTCAAAGTGCCGCCTTTTACTCAAGCTTCTGTGTAGTTATGGTTCGCACCGCGCGTTTGATCCCACACATTTTCAGATATGAGTGAATACACCAGGGTTTCTAGACATCTTAGTTTTGTACCAGAGTGAATGTATCTTGAATGTAGCCATCGGAGCATTGCCAACATCACTTTAAATTTTAAATGTCAATTTAGCTAGAAAAGGTTCGGTTCCCTGCATTTTGTAACTATCTATAGTCTTGGAGCATGGGGGAGGAGTTTAACGTGCAGCGCCGCATTGGCGGAATCGGAAAAACGGTTCCAGACGATATCACTTATCCCCATTTACCGCTGTGATAAAAAGGTTGTCTACAAAGTGCGATAGCTCAAATTTTTCGGTCGCAAACGTCAAAACGGCATTTGTATTGTGATTCGACGGGTAAAGCTTCCTATCAAAGAGAGGCACAGTGTCAAAAGCACGCCTACAATAAATGAATGGCAATGAACGAGTCGCCGCAAATAACCTCGAATCGAATGTGAATGACGTGAAGGAAAAAAAGAAGTGGTCAAGTGACCACTGCTGTGTTGTAGGGTACAAAAACACGCGTTTAAATGTACCCGCGAATACGAAATTTTATGGTTTTTCTACCGAGAGCTACAAACGTGACGAAAGAGAAAAATGGATACTGGCAGTACGAAGAGTAAAGTGAGAGGAATGTCTGTTATTATTGTACACTAATAAACAACTATAGTACTACTGTTTTGTTGAAAAGTATTGAGAAATTCCAATAAATGCAGTATTGATATTCACTTTGTATGGTATATACCTACTTGGAAATATTTAAAGTCAATTCAATGGTATATACCTACTTGGAAATATTTAAAGTCAATTCAATTCAATAATTACAATAATCTAAAAAACATGCACGGAACATATTTTTACACATTCAAAATATTGTTTTTAGTCCAATTCTGACAGTAAACGAACAATATGAAAAATATCTGAAAATATATGTATGTATATATAAAAAAAACAATATTTTCAATATATATTTTGTTATATTTCTTCAATATTCATTAATTAATATATCTTTATTATTTTTGTTTATTCGTGTAATTTATCTTCATAAGACATGTAAGTTTTAATTAAATTTTATCAATTATTTGTGAAAATTTTCATTATCCTCTAATTCGACTTGTTGTCGCTGCTGCTTGGCTAATCACTTTCACATGTGTGCTGGAATTATCAATTGTTTTATCCCGCACCTGACACACATGACTCTTACGCACCTGCAATGCGGCTCCTTCTTTCACAGACTGATTCTCGAAAACGATGTCACTTGAAATGGGTAAAAACCCAATTGAAATGGGTAAAAACCCAATTGCAACCACCACTTGATCCATTACGAATATAAAATTGTTTTCAATAAATTACGTGTAAACACTACGATGACAGGCGAATTACGTATTCGCAGGGCACGTGTCAATCGGCTAAATGCGGTCTCAATCTGCATTTTATCCATTACTAGGGCAATTTCCGAAACCGGGGCACAATTTAATTCAAAAGTTATACATGCCGAATCACAATGCAACTGCATTTTCCACGTTTCACAAATTTAAACTGTTGCACTTTAAAAACACTATATTTATCACAGGGGCAAATACGGATAATTTGCGCCATCTGGAGTCAGTCGCCCGATTCCGCCACTGCGGCGCCACTTACAAAGGTGCTCCAAGTTCATACCAGTACTCGGTATTAAAAAAGTTTTTAGAATAAAATATAATACAATTGCAAAAAAATTAAGAATTTCAAAAACCCAAGTGTCGATTTATGTTGATTATTTAAGTGAGCATAAAATGCCAATGGTCCTCGGAAAGCTGCAGGCCTACAATTACCCTGATGATTTAAAGAATTTGTGGAAGGAATTAACGACAATTTGAATTCATGTGGGGATGGTCCAGTAAGGACACTGCAACAGTGGAAAAAGGTATTGAAATATTTTGAATATAAATGTATTCAAGCACCATATACTTAGTTGTAGATGTGGGGTGATCACCAGTGAACTTAATAAATGATTGGTTTCTAGGTTTTTACAGAATGGTAATGTTTGTTGAGGAAGAAGGCTAGAGAAATGGGATCCCTTAATGATGTGGAAACAAAATTTATCAACTTAACATGTTCTGCTGCGGTTGATAGAAAGAACGTTGGGGAGTTTGGGATACATGGAATAAATTTGCAAAATCTATAACAGCATCAACTAAGTTTCGCTGAATAATTAAATGAATAAAAAATAACTTGGAATTCCTCAATAATTTAAAAAATAAAATGACTGATTTACTGATATTATGCTATTAAGAGTAAATGTGACCTTCTTTGTGACGAGCATAGAGATTGACAGACGACCCATGAGGGGACCGCCAACCATGCGAGCCACCAAAACTCACTTTTACGCCATGCATTTATGACATTTGCAGAAAGAAATGGTTTTTCTTCTCCAGGTACCCAAAAAACGACAAATGATTTTCTGACAAATGCGTATCAAGAGGCAAGTAGTGAGCAGGCTGATGAAGGCCTCAATCACATAGCAATTGCAATCCTTCATTCAGAAGATTATGAGCGTTATGATGGATGCCATCTTTTTTTCAAACGTTTATTTCATCCCAAAAGACACATAGTGCTACATAGGGACACCTCTATTACTAAACAATACATAGATCATTTGGAATAATTTCTCCCTTCGTGGGCATATCAACAGTCTATGACTAGAGGAAAACGTGTATGAAATATATAAACTTAAATTCTAAATATCAACATCACGCTACAATTAAGGACTCTGTACAATAAAATAGTTAATTAGATGTATCAAGGTAGTATAAATCAGGTTATTTGTTTTCAGTTAATATAACACAGTACTTTCAATGGAGATACAAGGGAACGTTTCTCTTCATAACAGTTTTACATTTGTTTATATTGAATTTCTGGATGCTGGAGAGGAGCTTGTTATATTATACTGCTCCTTTATATAACAGGGAATTCAGGCCATGCCGTGAGCACACTTTGCATTGTCGAGTTTTGTATGGATTAATTTCATGTCTCATAAGGAACCCTATTTGAGTGTGTCTCATTTGATTCAGTACTTAATGAATAAATTTATTGACTTTCACCACATAAAGGCTCTCCAGGGATCTAATATTGAATGTATTGAACAAATCTGATGTTGTAGATCTCATTGGTAAATTATACAGATTTTTTATGGCCTTATTCTGCAGTGTTTTCAGTGGTGTTATATAATTCTCAAAAGTTGAGAGATTTACATTATCTTCATACATTATGAGCTCTATTATAATTGTACATAACATGTATGTCATGATTTATTCCTCCAACTGGTGTCATTAACCATGGTTCCAAAGGGTACTCACTATCTCCAAGTAACCAAGAACTTTTATCACCATTATCAAAACAATTTTGTAAATGCTGTCTTATTACCTATCGACCAAATTGCACTATCATGAACTGTGCCTGGATAACGAGCATTTATTGCCAACAGCTCCAAATTGGCACCAACAATACATTGGGTATTTATACTGTAGTTTTTTTTTTCTATAGTAAAATAATGTTTCTGGATATTGTTCAAGTTCAATTTTTGGCAAGTGAATTCTTATTTGCGTACAATCTATTGCTCCAATGATCCCAGGAAATCCATTAGGCCTTCTCATGAACATTTCTTTTTGTAAGGATTTTTCCCTGTATGTTCGTGGGAATGAGATAACATGTCCAAAATTATCGTTTAATATATTTGTCACCTGTTCTCTGGAATTACTAACAGATGCTTGGCACATCGGAATATTAATATCCTGTTCTACCGATTTTTGATAGCAAAGAATGTGAATAAAAGTGTAGAGCACAACATACAATCAAATTGTTTGGCAGAGCAATTTCTTCTCTCTGCCTTTGTTGTATGAAAGGGGTGATTTGAGTTATTAGAAAATGTGCTGTTTCTCTTTTGACTCTATAAAGTTCTCTGAATCTTTTTTCTGGTATGGTCATTGGGTTTAAGGTAGGTATTCCTAATTTCACGTTTTAGTATTCTATAGTTCCTTCTGAAAATACTGTATGGAACAAATTTTCAATAACACAAAAAAATTAAAAACTCACTGTTGTTCCTCATTAAGGAGGGCTCTCGTTAACAATATAAAGTTTAAGTCCATTTTCAACTTTCAGGTGATTTCAATAGTCAATGCAATTTACTAGTCTCTAACCTATTATTCAATTCTCAATGACTTTCATTCAAATGAGTTCAGGTCACAATAATACCATTTATTGAATACTTTTCAATACCCGAAAATTATTTTAGACCAAGAAAGTTTGGAAGTACATCTTAATTGAGATGGATACCATTATTGAATATTTTTCAATAATCTATTGGTATTCAAGAATCAATGATACACTATAAATAGAGCTGATTATTTACCTGAAGATACGCAGGTAAAATAAAAATTATTGCTGAATGCAGGGCACCGACCATTTATTTAATGCTATAAGTGAAAAGATGGAAATACCTCAATATACAACTGTATCTGTTCCTTGTCCCTGGCACAAACCCCAGCTATATTAGCACTGTCTGCGGCCGTTCCAGTTACGTCTAGTATGGAGTTCACTGTTCGTAACACTCCGTGTTATTTAGAAAGTGTATTGCCGATTGCACCCGGCAATGCAAATACAATTTTGGTTAGGAAAAACTAAATATCTCAAGTAAGTTGTTTTTTTAATTCAAACTTTTTTCAGGAATTGTACAATACTAAAAGATAAAAAAGAGAAGGACATTTATCTTTTAGTATTGTACAATTCACTGAAGATGGGAATATATATTCCAGAAAAATGTTTGAATTAAAATAAACAACTTTATACTTGTGGAGATGACTTTGAGTTTTTCCTAACAAAAATATTCTACTACTCCACTTTGAGGATGGACTACTTCTTTCAAATGCAAATCCAATTGTTGATCATTTATGTCCGGAGTGTTTGGTTTGGTATTTTCCCAGTTCAATGAAGTATTTAAAAAACAATGAACGTGATTGTTACTCATTAGTTACTCCCAAGTGAAGCGAATGCAAGTGTAACACTTAGCAAAGTGTTATGTATATAGAAAAATAAGATGGGTTTTAGATTAGTTTGATTTGAAATAATAATTGTTAATTTTAGAATGTTATTGAGAAATTTTATGGTTTAAGGGAAATATTAATCTGAATTTCATGGAGTTATTGTATAAATAATAACACCTTGTATGTGTTTGTGGATTCTTAAAGGAAATGACTTTAATATTGATTCATTTGAAATAATATTCATAAAAGTTGTTGAATTTTTTTAATATGTATGGTTATCCATAGAAATAAATTAGGAAGAATTAGAGTTTGGGTATAAAAAAACAGTTGTATTTGGAATTTTTGTTAAATTTCGACTGTCCTATTGAAAATTATAAGTGGAATATTTCTCTTTATGGTGGTTACTGGAAGTCAACCATCAATCTTCGATTGGAGATTGAAAAATATTTCTCAATGCGTGAAAAATATATTATCGGTTTAGAGTTTAATGTTTATTTAAGCTCGGACGTTTTGTTTAGATTTCTTCAGACAGTTAAGTGTGTAAATAGCAAGAATTATTCGTGGAAAGGCATCATCTGGAAAAATCACACCATAATTAGTAGCCAATATGATTTGAATAGGATTTGAAAAGTAACTGAAATACCAATAAAAGATATTGAAACGGGACTACGCCTAAATGGCGACAATTTGGAGCGCAAAAATGAGATGAAAGAGATTGATTCATCGGCGAGTTTTTGTGACGACTAGTTGATCTTTGGAGTGTTTGTAGGGATTTTATATGCTTTTTTTTAATAAGTTTGGATAGTTAGCGGATATTCGAAAGTAATGTTATTTTTGTAAAAATAACGGGTTGATTTCGGGCGAGTGTTGACGCGAAATAATAGAATTTTGTTTCGCGTAATTTTCAACGGGAAAGATAGGAACCGGTGTAGTTTCTCCGTTGAAAATTATAAAAATTATAGAGCGAGTTAAAATATAATAGTGACCTTTTTGGAGAGGGCACCAAGATATTCATCGTTGAATAAATTCATATGCTTGGTATGAATGAATTTTGGGTATTTGGTTGCTAACCTAACATATTAGAAGGTTTGATGACTGGTGGTTTGGATTCTTCCCTTAGGTAGCTTCATTTTTTTCATGTGTATGTTGAAAAACATATGAGGGTGATGTGAAAACTACATAATAAAATTGGCCCATGAAC
The DNA here is from genome assembly GCA_018342105.1 of Gonioctena quinquepunctata. NCBI lineage: Eukaryota > Metazoa > Arthropoda > Insecta > Coleoptera > Chrysomelidae > Gonioctena > Gonioctena quinquepunctata. The sequence continues at coordinate 34,124 of JAFIRS010001185.1, forward strand.
GTCAAATATAATGTTTGAAAATTATTACTAATAGGATTTGATAAGTTCTATGAAGTTGAATATTTAAGTTGACCTTATTTCGTGCTCTGTTTCAATACTAAAAACTTTTTTTTTCTTTTTCATTAAATGGTGGTTAATATTTAATTCGGTCTTATTATTGTAGTAGAGTATACAACCACCTTAAGAACTTTTATGAAAAAAATCACCAAAGACTCATCAATGGCTTTGAGCCGAATTCTAGCTTTTTTGGACTAGAAGGTGATAAAACCAGTGCAAAATCTGATAGGTAGAATTGAAAAACCAACTTATTGGTGACAGTGTTGGAGCCCTTTATTAAATGTATTTTATTCAATAGAGGGCAGGTCCGTTCCAAGGTGGACATCAGAGAAAAATATTGTCAGTAAGTATAAATATTTCATTCCCCTGGTATTGAAAAATTGGTCAGAGGACGGTCGAAAGGCCTGTTCCCTGTTAGAGTGATTTCAGCTTGGCGGGATATTTTAACCTAGAAACAGTCAATTGACATGTTTTACACAAACAGACATATAAGCATTATTACGATTTAAGGAGGCACGTAAAAAAAGATCATGAAGAGAAAATTGATGCAATTGCCCCTTTAAAGAAAAAAAGCTGTTGAACCACAATTACGGAAATAAGAGAATAATGAGACACTTTTTGTCGGTGAAAAACTTCAAAAGGATATTATGGTGATTTTGTTGAGTTTTCGTTCGCAACCTTACGCATTCACTGTCGATTAAGCAAATGTTTCTGCAAACAAAAATGAGTCAACTATATTTGGTAATTAAGATAAATTTAATATATTACAGTGAATATGATTCAGTAACCAATAGAGAGGTTATATGTTTTTGTCATCAATGTTTTTTTACTGTAAATTGATTAGATAGTTATTTTTCCTCCTCCTCATTAAGGAAGATCAACAAAATTTCCAAAGAATTGTGTGGCGTTTTTCTCCTAGAGAACCTATTCAGGATTTCAAGTTGAAAACTGTAACTTTTGGAGTTCGTTCATCCCCTTTTCTCGCATTGAGAACACTTTCTCAGCTTTGCCATGATGAAGAAAAGGCGTTTCCCAATGTATGTAGCGTACTAACGCGAGAGGTTTACGTGGATGATATCACGGGGTCCGATTCTCTTGTAAAGGCAAGGACACTACAAAATGAATCAATAGATCAGTTGAAGAAAGGTGGTTTTGAGTTAAGAAAATGGGCGAGTAACCACCCTTTTCTTTTGAACCATTTTCAGCCAAAAGATTGTCAACAATCACCTCTGTCCTTTGCCACTTATGACTTCGCGCTGAAGATCCTCGGTTTGAAATGGAATACAACCCCGGATTTTTTCTCATATGATGTAACACCCTTCGAAAGATGGTGTTCTAAACAAATTATTTTATCCGAAATTGCCAGAATATTTGACCCTTTGGGGTTTCTTGCCCCACTATCCTTTTTTCGCATTAATCATTTATAGATTCTGGGTCTTGACTGGGATCAGCTTCCCCCTCCCGCCGACGTTATAGAAAAATGGACACAATACAAGCAAGACCTCTCCCAACTCTCTGAAATTAAAATTCCCAGACACATCCCTGAAACATCATCATCCTGTCAACTCCATGGATTTTCGGATAGTTCCGAAAAGGGCTACGCCGGAGTGGTATATTTTCGACTAGCATTTCCTGATCAAATAAATCAAGTTTTCCTCATCTGCGCAAAATCTAGGGTAGCACCAACAAAATCTCTATCGATACCTCGATTGGAGTTGTGCGGAGCTGTTCTTTCGGCCGATTCGATTTGTTTCGTCTCTGAAACTTATTTGGCAAAAATCTCTATTGATAGAGTATTCGCTTGGACAGATTCCATGGTGGCTCTTTCCTGGATCAAATCTTCATCATATCGGTGGAAAACCTTCTTTTATAACCGAGTGAGTCACATACAAGAAAAGGTTTCTCCCGAACATTGGTATCACATTGATACAAAACTAAACCCCGCGTCTAGGGGTCTTCTACCTTCCGAACTATTGAGTCGCCCGTTATGGTTTTCGGATTCTCCTTGGCTCGCGACCCCATTTAAGGATTGGCCTATAGGGTTGTCTACTCCTTTAACGTCCACAGGCTTGGAGAGGAAAGAAATTGTACTCGCCACATTTGTCTCTCTAGAGACCTTGGACGTCATGTTAAAGAAATACTCTTCTATCCATAAAACCAAACGAATAGTTGCTTATATATTGCGTTTCATTAACAATGCTAAGATTGCTCTGAATAAGTCGACAGCTCCTTTCACTTAAATGGACTTACACAAAGCTCTACTCGTCCTGGTGAAAAGAGTTTAACACGAATGTTTCAGACATGAGATAGAACAATTAGAAAATCAACTTTCTCCCTAAAATTTTACGCAAGCAGTTGAACCCTTTTCTCGGTGAAGATGGGCTGCTCAGGGTGGGGGGTCGCTTGCAATATTCTGGTCTAGCGTATGACCATAAATATCCTGCCATCCTCCCCCGCGCACATAGATTGACCGAACTAATAATGAGACTTTTTCCTGAGAATAGTGTGGCAATTGTGGTAGGGAAAAACATCAAACCTCCATTTGAGATAGTGTTATTTAAGCGATATAGTTGAATTATTTGAAATAATGCTCATGCTCCCTGAAAATCGCTGTTTGAGTTTTCTTACGTGTTTTTGCCTCCTGATCACGAATTCGAAAGGAAAACGCAGAGGTCTGATACCGTTTCCGAGATATATTGACTTTCTTCCTCTCCATGAGGTCATTTTTAGGCACCGTTTTCGCGCACAAATATCTCTAACTCTTTTTACCAGCTTAAACTACAAACTTTGCACAAAATATAGCCAGTATCGAAAAAATACTCCCTTCTTCAACAGTTACAAATAACAACTTCTCACCTTTGACAGATGAAATTTAGTAAATGTGAAAAGTTAGGTGTAATTAGTGTATTTTTTCGATAAAACCGGCTATATTTTGTGCAAAGTTGTACCGAAAATGAGTGATTTGGTGTTTGTACTTTAAGCTGGTAAAAAAGAGGCATTGTGAGTGACTTCTGTGCGCAAAAACGGCTCCTTAAATGACCTCTTCAAGAAGAAGACTAGACTACCTCTTAATTGTCATTTATATTATTCAAATTCATCCAAAATATTTATATTTATACTATAATGATAAAAACACTTTCTTAGAATTAAGTAATTACTATCATCATATTAATCTTATTTTGGTCATCATCATATTAATCTTATTTTGGTACACATATGTGAACCGTCCTACAAACAAGTGTCAACTTCAGTGGGACATTCATGTGCTTATTTGCTACTTGTAGTCAATTACTGTTACCTGTAATTCATATGTAGTAAACACCCGCAAATAAACACTATTCTATTCTATTCTAAATGGTAAACCTAATAACTGAAAGTCATAATTTACATAGGTGGTTACGAATATTATAAAAAATAATCAAATAAATGAAAAATAACTAGCTAATTAATTCACAGTAAAAAAACATTGGTTACAAAAACATATAACCTCTCTATTCGTTACTGAATCATATTCACTGTAATATATTAAATTTATCTTAATTACTTTGACTCATTTTTCATTCTGAAATCAATTTAAAATTCATAATTATTTTAAACGTCTGATATCAGAGTTCAAAAATACCGCTGCATAATAACTAAACCTTGAGTACTGACCTGTCAATTAATTAGTTTTTTTTTCCGGAAATTTTGAGATTTCGACAAGCAAGCCACCGTTTTAATGTTGCTACATTATTATCCTTCACATTTGCAAATTTTGATTTCTTCTGTCAAGTTAGGTAATGTTTGTCCCTATCGGACTACTAGCGCTGCTAGTGGGGAATTTTTCGTACCGGAGGAAAAAGACTCGAATTTTTCGTACCGGAGGAAAAAGACTCATTGAAGACACCCACAGGAAGCATATCCACCCGGGACTTCAAACCCTTATTTTTTTATTGACTCAAAATTTTTGAATTTTATCTCCAAAACGAGCTATTTGTCAGGTTTTGGCAAAGTGTCTTCATTGTTTTAGAGTAAATCCTTAACCCATCGAACCCTTCATGGGAAACCTTCCTCATTTTCGAATAAACCAGTTGAAACCCTTTTCATGTTAGGTGTAGATTTTGGAGAAACGTTTTTCATTACCCCCTCGAAAGGTCGAGGTATAAAATCAAAAAGGCCTATATATGCCTATTTGTATGCGCCATACAGTTGGAATTAGTGTCCGATCTGACATCGCAGGCATTCCTTGCCTCCTTGCGCCGGTTCATGCCAGGCGAGGCAGATGTCGGCAGCTGTTTTCGTTTAATGGCACTAATTTCGTAGGAGCTGCTCGAATTCAAGGAAGCTAGTGATGCAAAAAAATAACGTGGTCGTTTCAGGTCCCCGCCGGGTCTCACTTCAATGGGTTGAGTGAGGCTGGTATTAAATCCGTCAACCTTCGAAGAGTTCTATACGGTATTAACTCAAGTCGGAGCTATTTTGAATTCGTGACTCTTATATTCGATGAGTTCAGATCCCAGTGAAATGTCAGTCCTTACCCCGGGGCATTTCTCAACCCAGGAACCCCTAACTTTACTTCCATAACCCTGACCTCTCACATTTACGACTCAATCAAATGGACCGCTGGCAATTTCTACAAAAAATAAAAGACGAGGTGTGGAAACGTTGACATGGTGAATACTTGCATACTCTGCAGCAGCATCACAAATGGCTCAATAAAACAATAAACGGTGATCTAGTAGTTCTGAAAAGCGAAAACGTACGTCCATTGCATTGGAGAATGGGTAGAGTAGTAAAGTTATTTCCCGGTTCCGATGGGGTCGCAAGAGTGGCGAGTGTGCGTACTGCACATGGTCTACTACAGAGGCCTCTTGTGAAATTGTGTCCAATCCCTTCTCAACATTGAAAATAAAATATATATTTTGGTGGGGCGAATGTTAAATCCTCGGATAAATCCCCGTCTGAATATAATTATTAGTTATAGTTGAACGAAGTTAATTAAAATACGTTTAGCCCCATTTCTTGTATTTAGCATATATCAAATAATGCATATTTGCTACACCCGGTATACTGTCGGCACGTTCTCATCGTTAAAGGGAATAGCCTGAATGCCTCCTGGCGACGAAAAATAGTGTAAAATTACTAATCGAGAAGTGCGAATGTAAAACACCCACAGTTTGTGCCGAACTTAACGAGTGTTCTCTAATTACAACCCATTCAGTCCACTATCTCCTCCAGTGATTGGGTGGGATGCATCTCCTGTACCCGGATATCCGAAAGGACGAAGAAAAGGTAAGGTTTGACGATTTGACGATTATCCGACATTAGGTGGATTCATTCATACCTCAATCAAAACAAGACATTATGGTTTTACTTACTTACTTAATGAAAATTTCGATAAAGCCAATTTAGCATTTTGAAAACAATTTCAATGATCGGATAATTTCAATGAGAGCAATTATACGCCAAAGAAATTTAAAAGATTACTAAATACAATTTTTAAATATATTGTACCCCAAATTGATAAGCGCATTATTTCCTAGAATTTTCCAATAACCGGTCCGGCCCGTTAACCTCTTTATTATCTACTTCTGGCGTTTTACAATTTCATCGCAATAGCCCACTTTGTAATCTACTTTCATTATGTTAATATACATTGGCCGTATGGTCTACCGCTCACAATCTAAGTACCTCTGCACGGAATAGGGTCACGTTTTAACGTCTAGTCTTCAAACGCTTTAAAGGCCCCTCTTCACACACACACACACACACACAATATATGTGCCAATATTGTGGCCAATACGTATGGCCAACATGTAGGAGGGGAGTTTGTGGCATCTTGGTAGGTATTGGAGCGTTTGCCCACACGTTGGCGCGAGATCCGAGTGGTGTCGGTTGTCCAACACAGATCAAAGGGTATTGGCGGTGTATTGGTGGAATGATGGCCGCAGCGTCCACACGTTGGCCACATGCTCAGTTTGTAACGAGTTCCCAGAGTGATCGCACGCGATTTCAGTACACTTCACTCTGTTTCTGTTCACACTTAGGTAGCAACACCATTGGCACATATTTGCAGTAAATAAATAAAACCGCAGCAGCCGTTATAACATCTCGATTTTCATTTTAATTCCACACATTGGCCTAAACCGTTGCAAACTGAACGACAACGCGTGGACAACTTCACAAATTTCTGGGCCAATATTTGTGCAACACCATTGGCACATATATTGGCAAACGTGAAGACGGGCCTTTACAGACATAACCAGTTAGAATCGCGCGAGGTCATCTCGCTGGTTGCAACTGCCGCGGCTTAAGCGGTTGGCGGGAAGCGGTGCGCTATGGACGTTACTTTAGGCAATCCAGGTCCAGCGATCCAGGGTTGCCAATTTGCCAGTAATTCCTGGCATTTGCCAGGAATAAAAAGCCTTGCCACTAGTGGCATGATAGCAGCCGTTTACCAGGATGTGAAAGATATTGTTAATTGATATTATTTCGAAGAAGTTTCAGACAAATTGAAAGGTTATACGAGTAACATAAATCGACATTGTATTTTCTTTCTATTTTTTTACCTGCTAACGAATCTTTATAAGAGCTGAGAAAGAATGCAAATTTTGACCCCATGGTACCTAGTTGACGATTTTGGTTCTTTTTATTTGAAATTTTACATTGGGCTGTCATCAGATATGAAAGAGATTTTTATTTTTTGAAGATGAATTACCTATTAGTGTTCTGTTGAACCAAATTGTAAATAAACTAGAATTAGACGAGTTGAGAAGTGACGCGTTAGTAGATAATTCTAGTTTAGAGCAAGATTGAAATTTGCCAGGAAAAATATTGGCCAAAAGTTTTCAGAAATTTCAAAGTTGTAGGTTTGTTGCTGATATCGCTATTCTCAAACGCTAGTGTCGAAAGACTATCAGTAAACACAATGATATGTTAAAATCGATTTGAGAAGTAGGTTAAAAACTGATAGGTACTGTTGTTGCACTACCAGATAAGATGCTTTGATAGCTCAATATGGAGAAAAAAGTAACCGGTTTTAGTACAATAAAAAGAACCATGATTTTTTACTTCGATATGTTGTACCTGGTACCTTATTTATTTTCAATGTTATCTTATGTGTTTTATTGTTTTTCGATTTTTTTTTCAATCTTTCGTTTTAAACTTTAATGTTTTTACTTGGTTAATTATTTTGTTATTTTTATAACTTAAATTTCAAAAAATAACGAACAGATGATAAAAATATGAGACAAACGTTTATACAAAGGCACTGTTTGTTCTTGTCTTGATTTTTTTGATCATTTTTATTCAATTCTTTTTAGTCATTCATGAAATGCGTCATCTTATTGAATTCTGACAAAAATTGATAATTTCCGACCCCAAAAAAATTCCCATACCAATTTTGAATGGAGGGCCATAATAACAAAACACGTCGCCATCTTGGAGCCGCTATCTTGAATTCATGAATTTTGACCCCGATCCCAAAAAACCCCACACACCAATTTTGAATGAATAAATTTTGTTTTTTCTCTAAACAAAATTCCTTAGTGCATTGTCACCGGAATTATGAACACCTGCCAAATTTCAGCTCAATCTAACAGCGGGAAGTGGGTCAAATTTAATTTGTAAGATTTGATTACCCACATGGCAGACAGACAACGGGACAAGAAAACTAAATAAAAGCTTGTAAAAACGATGCATTTTTCATTATCATATTACTTGACAGAATATGTTGAAATAAAATTTGTTAGTATGGCTCGATTTGATTTTCAGGAATTTTAGACAGTTTTGAGAAAAGTTGCCAGGAACGGAATCATTTTTTCCAGTAATTTTGGTAAGAGCTGTTGGCAACACTGCAGCGATCTGTTGTCGAAACGAAACCAATGGCGACTGAGGGCAAACATTGTATTTTTGTGTCTTAAGCCACCATATTGGTAAAAGTTCTACTCTTGTAATTTTCTGTGCGAATTTGACTGAAGAAAAATGCCCATTACTTGCATTGTAACTGACTGTGTGTCTCGTCACAACAGGGATAAAGTCGGGTTTTACTCGGTGCCTACAGTTTTGAATCACAGGTTTTTGACTAGTAAAAATGATTTATCGAGGAAGAGAAGAGCTTTATGGTTAGCTGCAATCAAGCGAGATGATCTTACGGATTCGAAAATCAAATACCAGAGAGTCTGCAGTAGACATTTTATAACCGGTGAGACTTTGGATACTTGAGTGTCCACTGAAAACTTACAATTATTTTGCATGTTGTGAACATCTCTTCAGGTTTCGGGTATTATTTTCAGGGAAACCTGCTTCTTTAGAGGACGAAACCAATCCTGACTGGGTTCCCTCACAGAACATGAGACATTCGTCAGCAAATTTTAGGAATAATTGTGGTGCAGTTGAAAAAAAACCGAGGTTGGACAAGAGAAAGATCAAACTCACGGAAGTAAGTGGTTTCGCTTTGGCAATACACACATATTTCCATGAATTGTGAATAACATTCATTATACTGTCACAAAGGGACACAAAAGTTATAAAATTCATTTTATTCTTCAAAATTCTCAATAAAATTTCTTCCAAATTTTTATATCAGTTTTCCCTCTGGATAGGCACATGCTATGTGAAAAGTGAAATTGTCTTTTTGAGAATACAAAAGATGACAAGTGATATATTTTTTTTTGCTACTGGTTAACCTTATCATCAAGAATCCGGACATTAAGATCATGGCAGAGTGTCTATTATTTCTTTTCTACTTTTATAACCATTAATTAAAGCGTTTTCTGAGGCTACAGCAGTGTTGCCAGAGTGCCAAGTGGTACTAGTATAGTTCCACATGTGTTACTCTTGGTTATCAAAAAGGATGGTGATACTCCTTTGATAAATGTGGTACCCACATTAGTTTCTGGGTACAATGAAAAATATCAACTTTTTTATCGATTATTTCAACAAGAAATCAAAATGTCCATAGCAGATGACTGGCAATTGGTAAGCTGACTGACATTTGACAATAATGACAATTGACTGTTCTGACTTGTGAAATGGATAATGATAATTGATATAATTTATCATTATTATACCTGCAAAATCTGCTTTCTTGTCGCCTGGCAGAAATTATTTTATTTCTATAGTGTACCTACCTTTCAAGAGATAATATAATTTGCAAGAACAATACGAAGAGGTGAGTTGTTTATTTTTGGTATTGTGTTTATATGTTTCTCATTTATTTCTGTTGAACCTCGAACTTTAACTTTCTTTCGTCCTTTTCTCGAAGGTAATATAAGTGCTAGGGGGTTTTATCGCATTTTTTTTTTGAAATTTTCAAGAAAGCATTTTTCCTGGAAATTTTACTGAGTGCAATTTGCGATCTTATTATCTGATTAAACAACGAAAGCGAAGCTTAGGTGGTTTAATCTTTGTTAATAAGGCCGCAAATTGCACGAGTTAAATTTCCAAGAGGGAAAAGGAAAAAAATTTTAGATAAAATTCTCTGGCACGAATGATATTTGATGAGAATATTTCCTGGATCTCATTTGAAACTGTATAAATTTACCAGAATTCATGTTATATTTGAATTTTCAACGGGGAAAGTTTCAAAGATTTACAATGATCATTCACTGCTCTTGAACTCGCCAAAAACCTAAAATATATATAAATTTTTCACTATCAAATCAAATATGTTTGTATCTGAAACCGATTAAAAAAAAAGCTCCTTGAATTGGAATCAAACCCGAGCCTCCCGGGTGAGAGACTGACACGCTAACCACGAGAACTGTTGTTGATATTATGAATATAATGGAATTTAATTATTCATTGCCTTACTTGAAAACCTGATGCATTTAACATGCTGAAAAAGGTTAATGTATATATTTCAATTAAAATATCAAATCACTGTAATAGTGAGTTAAGACTCCCTTATTTAATCAATTTTGCATTTCCTGTTTCCCTATATAGGAATTGAATGCGTTGACATATAATTTTGACAGGACCTTGGTGTGGTTTTATCGCAAAACAATATCGAATAGACTATGGTTTTATCAGTATAAAACAGCGAGAAGACATTTTATCACTATAAAACTAATCTGATTGGTTCTCTGTTTGAAATTTTGGCCATTTGATTGGCTCAAAAATAATGAGGAAAATAGTCCAATTAAAATCGAGCAGTTTTAGCATAATGTTACACTTCCTAATTCCTAAGTATCGACAAAGTATCTCACGCGTGCCTGTAGCGGTTGATCTTGAAACTGAACGAACTGAAAGTTATCTCTCTCTCAAGTTATTTGATGTTTGCTTCTATTCGGCGCATTCAGCCAAAGAACTGAACTTGACATTTGACTACTTTTTTCTAATTGGCTAGTGAATGAGAGTTCTCACTCAACAACCAATTATTCTTCTGCACCTTGGGCAGCTTCTATTGCACATATATATATATATATATATATATATATATATATATATATCGAAAATGAGAGAAATCTGTTACGAATCCAGAAAAAACACACCATCCGTCTACAGCCTGTTTATAGATGTCACTATCAATAATCTGATGCAGCTCACATATATATATATATGTATATATATATATATACAATGAGTTTTTTCTTTAATATGAAATGGAATATTAAAAAGTGATACGCTGAGGCAAAATTTGGAACATTTTAATCGAGTTTGTGGTACTCAAAATTTTTCCCACCTGGCAATGCTGTGCTACAGTGTCTTTTGTGCCATCCAGGTGAGCAGAGCTAACATAAGTATAGTCTAGTAGTGGTTCCGAATAACACAGTTCTATTTTCAATCAGTGTTCATTTAAAAGTTTCAGATTTCACAGAGACAACTTGCAGGTCATTTTCAGTGGTTGTAATACCAAAATATTGTCAACAGAATGAACAGAGTAGAGTTTATTTCCATCAAGTGACTGGTCAATTGTTAGAAAAAAAAATTATATATTTATATATATATATATATATATATATATATATACTTATATATATATATATATATATATATATATATGTATAGACAATACGTTGTCACCTCAGTGTCGTTGACTGGACGACCTGACCTCACCCCTTTCTGGTTGTAATATTTTATTCATTTATGCATATATCTTCTGAGGGGAGCCTTCGAAACAGGGTTCTCAAAAGAGGGGAAATGATTTCCTTTTTTTTAAATATGTGTATATGTATATAAATGTATAGATACTTCAAATAATGAAGTGACCTCATTATATATAAGGTCACTGAGATTTGAATTCCTTCCCACCATGCCTTGTTGCCGCGATTCGAGGAGGTGCGTATGCATCTGATTCAAAATTGGTATGTGAGGGTTTTCGGGTTGAGATTATGATTTTTTGTCAAAATTCATAAATTCAAGATGGCGGCTCCAAAATGGCGGGCGAGTTTTGTGATTATGGTCCGATTCGATTCAAAATTGGTGTGAGGGGTTTTGGGTCGGAGATTATGAAATTTTTATCAAAGTTCATAAATTCAGGATGGCGCCCCAAGATGGAAGACGAAGTTTTGTGATTATGGTCCAATTCGATTCAAAATTCGGGGTCGGAGATTATAGTTTTTTGCTGAAATCCATAAATTCAACATGGCGGCCCCAATATGGAGGACGAGTTTTGTGATTATGGTCCGATTTGATTCAAATTGATATCAGTGGTTTTCGAGTCGGAGATTTCGAATTTTTCGCAAAATTTATAAATTGAAGATGACGACTCACAGATGGAGGACAATTTTTCTGATTATGGACATATTTCATTCTAAATTGGTATGTATGTGTTTTCAGGTTCAGAGATTAGGAATTTTTCGCAAAATCTATAAATTCAAGATTGGGACTCTAGGATGGCGGACGAGTTTTGTGATTATGGTTCTATTCAAAATCGGTGTGTGGGAGTTTTGGGGTCAGAGATCAGCTCAAATCTTACAGGGAAGTGACTTCGAATAACGGTGCTCTATTAGAAATGAACAGATCAAGGCTAACTAACTAAAAGCAAAAAATTGAATAATTCAATAAACATTTTTGAAGACAAGTTTTATTTGAGTCGGTGTACAAACGTATAAAATAAGTTTAAGTCATCGCTGATAAAGATTTAATAATTATTTGTTGAATTATTTGGTTTCAAAAGCTTGTCACAATTGTCATAAAATTAATTGGTACCTACTTTTATGAACACTTCACGACAAGCTTTTTGAAAGCTTATGATCCATCAAAAATAATTAAATCATTGTCAGCGATGACTAAACTATTTTATAATGCTTTAGTCTCATGGCTTGAATGAAAGTTCGCCTTTAAAAAATGTTTTCATTAGTTAATTTTTTAAAGCATTAAGTGGTACACCTGCATACATGTTCTACGTTTGTTTCATTCCTTTGGCATTGAAATGTCGAATTTGAACAAAGGAATCAGAGACAAACCTACGCAGATTGAAGGAGACAAAATTTGGATGAATGTTTCATTTAAAGATATGCAAGATCGGTTTGTCTTTATTTTATGGGACATTCAGATATTCTCTGCAGGTTTTTGAAAGATACCATTTATTACCCGCAACTTTTGTCAAATGTGATTTGAAAGTACTTTTAAATGTGCATGCATACAAAATACAGAGTGGCTCCACCTCAAAACTTTTCATTTCTCCTAAATAAAAAATAAAATACGCTTGAACACATGAACGTTAGTTTTAAAACGAGACAATTTTTGTCTTTTTAGCCCCTCTGTTCAAACCCTTGAAATCTGAAATGTGAATGAGTGATGACTTATTTGAAACTGAATTGAATACCTTTTCAACGGAATATTGCTCGTTGAATTTGGTATGTGACACACCTAAAAGAATTTTCGAAATTTATAAATTTCACCCTACAAAATAAAACTGGTTCATGAACATGAAGACGTATAACTAACGACGCTTGAAATTTTGTGAGTTAAATAGTGAAAGATTGATACGCGATCCACAATTCTTATTTAACATTTGTTTTTCAGATAAATGCTAGTATTATATTATTGATACTATCAATCGATATAATTGAAGGCAATATTCCAAACAATATATCATAGAATTGAACAATACATACCCAAAATCGCTGAACTAAATGTGTGGGCTGTTACTTTGGGACCTGATTTTTGGGCCCATTTTAACTATCTGGATATTCGACTGGTGAAATATACCTAGAGTTGCTGTGAACTACTCTTGGCCCTACTTCCTAATGCCATTGAATAATATAACTTTCATCGGCCAGCAAATCTGGTTTTCAGCAGAGTAGAGCACCGCATACTATGCAAGTTCTGCAAAACAGTTTCTGGATGAAAATTTTCTGGCAGATGGATTGAAACGAAGGTTACTTTTGAATAGCCTGCAAGACCTGCTGATTCATTGCCACCTGTCATTTTCTTGTAGTGGAAACATTTTAAATCTAAAATGTATAACCCAGCCCAATTCATCAGAATACTATGCTAAACAATGTGTACGAAGTGTCGTAAATAATCCTGAAATGCTCCACAATGTTCGAATATTTCTAACAGTGCCGAAATTATATTTGGAGGTTTGGGATAAAACTTTCAACATTTATTTGATTGAAACGAGTGGTAAGAAATTTTGTTAAATTTAATGCCTTATCTCTTCCAAACTACTCACCACATCAACTAACAATATCCGTTGAAAAGACAATTCAATTTCCTGAAATGAGGCATTACTCACCGTTTCTATTTGAGGTAGAGGGTAGAACAATACAATGAAATATTTCCCCAAAACTTATGCTCATGTGTTCGCCGACTTTGATTCATTAATTTAGGAGAAAATAAACCTCGTAAATATTTTCGGTGGTCCACCCTCACAGTCACCTGTTAAATCCGCATCATATCATATCCGCATCATATGGCAAATTATTCATTAGTGAATGCCACTTCTGCGAAAAACAATCACCTGAATTGGTATTTTTTAAATATTGCTAAATGTTTCAGAAATTATGTATATTTTGAATTTAACAGTCTAATCTATTGACAGCCCTTCAGTAAAGCTTGAAGTTTTCTATATTTTCATGGGTTTTGGAATAAATCATTGAAACTAGATTAATTGTATTAAATTTTATGAATTTCCAGTTAGCGTTTTAGTTTTCGTATAAGAAGTATTCCTATTGTGTAGAAAAAATTAAATAATTAATAAAAACCTTTTAATGACAAGTTTTATTCAATGCGTAAAAGTAAAAATAATTGTTTTTGTATGTCTGACGAAGTTTATCCGCTACTTATAGATTCAAGAGCTTGTCGCCAAAGTTTTCAGTTCAACAAAAGCGAAAAGCCTCAATCTATAACTCACTGAAATGACCTACTATACATCCAAAGCAATTATTTTACTTTGGTAATTTGAATAAAAGCCTGCTTCACGAGTTTTTATATCTCAATCAATGCATTTTTAAAGCGCTATTATGAGGCCTTTTTCCTGTTAAATCTGAGCTATCGAAGTTTTCCATGGGAAGACCATCTAAAGATCAACTCGTCTACCATCCTTTAGCTGCCATTTTCAACTCATGAATTTTGACTGGAAAATCAACAATCTTTCACTGAATTCATATTCTCAACCCCAAAACCTCGACATACCAATTTTGAATAGAAATGGTCCATAATCACAAAACTCGTCCACCATCTTGGAGGCCGCCTTGAATCTATGAATTTTGAATTAAATTCTAATCTCCACCAAAACCCCACATACCAAAATTTTGAATAGAATCGTACCATAATTACAAAAAACGTCCGCCATCTTGAATTCATGATTTTTTTATAAACAATTCATAATCTCCGACCCCAAAACCACCACATACCAATTTTGAATATAATGGGCCATAATCACAGAGATCGTCTGGAGCCTATTTTGATTTTATGAATTTCGACAAAAATTCAGAAACTAATTCGAAAATCCTCTAATACCAATTTTGAATTGAATCGCACCATAATTAGAAAACTCGTCCGCCATCTTGAATTCGTGATTATTGTCAAAAATTCATAATCTCCACCGAAACCCTAGACTCAATTTTGAATAAAATCGGACCATAATCACATAGTTTGTCGGAGTTGCAATTTTATGAATTTTGAGAAAAATTCACAATCTTCGACCTCAAAATCCCCTCATCCAGAAATTCCATAATACATCAGTCACGGAGCTGTAAACATCCAAATTCCACTTATTCGATCAATTTAACTTTAAGATTTGATTACACAAATCGTATCAGGTGAAAGTAAATAAAGGTTTCTAAAATACATCACAGGTTGAATAAATCGCAAAAAAAATCAAGTGAAAATTGGATCACCGCATATATACTATGAAAATTCCACTTAAAAAAATTACAAACATTCAAAAAGCAAAGAGGTGTTCAACCACACAACATAATTTGTATTCCAGTAATCAGAGATCAATTGTATTCAATTCAGCTACTTGACCGTCAACCATAATCAACATCAATAGGCCCCTATGAGCCATTATTATCACTTATCACCATATAATATTTATTTAAATGCGCAAATATATTAACGATCAATTGAGCAACGCTGCAACAGCCAGAGGTGACAACGATTTGTAATCTCTATTCTGACTGTTATATTAGCCTGAGGTCACACGGACTGCCCGTCACTGCTTGGTACGAGCACACTAGCTGGTCATATATGCTCGAACTAAACAGACAAATTGTAGGAAAAACTATCACAGTGACCTCAGAATAATATTTCGTTTATTACAGGGTGACATCTAGGTTGATTTTATATCGAAATCAAGGCAAAACGTTGTCACCTCACTCATCTGAGGTCACAGCGTCGTATAAGAGGTCACAGCGTGAACCGTATATCTATTTTCGAGGTGACAACGTACCCTTTATAGGTATATATATACTTATATATATATATATACTTATATATATATATATATACTTATATATATATATATATATATATAGATAAAGTAATTTAAGATCACAGTGTCGTATTACATATATTGCTCTCATAATTTACAAAACAAATATTAATACACCTACTTACTACTCCTAATCTAGATTTATACAAAACATACTAGTACTTAGACTTGACATATTCTGAACATTTTGTTTTATTCAATACAATACAAATTTATTATTTATCACTGAAACTCTTGTACAGAACATAAAATACATTACATACAAAGCTTATCGGACTAGTCAAAATCAGAAAATGGCACAACTTTAAAATTAGTGTATAATATACAATACATACAAAAGATATAAAGGATATATAAAAAATACATTATAATACAACTATATGAAGTCACATTTTTTTAAATTCGTCTGTGGAGTAAAATGGGTTGTTCAAAAGATATTCATTTAATATTTTTTTAAATTCTTTTCACTTTCTACATTACCGACAAGATTTACAAATTTGTTGTAGAATTTTATTTGTTGGTAAGTATAAGAGTCTTGACCAATCGTGAGTCTGGAATATGTCTGATGAAACTGTTTGCTGCTGCGTGTGTCATGATTATGAAAGTCATTTTTTCTCATTATGTTATTGTTATTGTTAGTTATATTCACGATAAGAAGATATATATATAGAGTGATGGCAATGTCATGATTTCCAATTCAGTAAATAATTTCTTACAAGACTCACGAGGATGTACACCTCTAATGCATCGTAAAATCCTTTTCTGAAGTGTAAATGCTTTATCGAAATGGGATGATGCCCCCCAAAATATAAGGCCATAGGAAAGTATAGACTGGACCAGACCAAAATATGCAATCCTTAGAACATTTATTGAGACAGTGTTTTTTAATTGTCTGATAAGAAAACATATAGAGCTCAATTTAGATACAATGTTGTCAATGTGTTTTTCCATTTCATTTTCTTATCAAGAGTGATTCCCAAGAATTTAGTAGAGTTATGAACACTATTAAATGTAGAATTGAAAAACAGTGACAAAGTACAGACATTGTATGAGATACAAACACTATTAAAAGTAATATTTAAAAATATTTTTGGAAGTATTACCCTGGGTTTGACTTTAAATTTGTCAATTCAGTTATTTTTATGAGAAATACATTTCCGCCACATATACAACGGCTCTTAGTCTCTTCAATCAGCTGCTTCTCACACTTAAACCCTTATTACACTATGCCTTTTTCGTGCCTATTTGTCTGCCTGACTGCCGGTGGCTGAAATTTTAAACAAATACGCATGCGCGCGAGGCTATTTTGTTGATTGTTTCAGGCGTGAAAATAAATAGGTCTGGTTCTATTTTTTCCGCCTGAATCGAGGGGATTTCAAGGACGTTTGTGAAAATGTCAGGTTTGCCAAAACAGTAATTATCTATTGGACTTGACATAACCAACAAATAGATGAAATTAATCACATAGTTTTCGTTTTGTTCAGTATGACAGAAAAGAAGAAAAAATCTTGTGCCAGGTAAGGAAAAAGTTGAAACAAATAGTCCAGGTATACTAAATTACTTAATCATTTAAGGTAAATGTCAATTTTCCTTAGGTTTGCAGCTCTGAAATTAGCGCCTGAAACAATCATCAAAAAGGCACGGTGTAATAGTGCCAGTTATTTGGGGAAATTTAGCCAACAAATAGCCATGAAAATAAGCACAAAAATAGGCACGAAAAAGGCATAGTGTAATAAGGGTTTTATCAAATTGGGATTGTTTAGACTTGCTTTTTTACCCGACTACGGCACATCCGAAAAGGAAGGGTACTGATTTTAGCAGCCTATGTATGTTTATATTTACGAATGTTCCACCGTAGCGCCTAAACTACTCATGAATTTGACGAATGAGGTGTCAATCGATTCGTTATTATGGTCCGGGTGACATATGCTACATTTTATAGGAATAAAATCAAAATGTCGGATGTTACAAAAAAAAACGTGGGGGTATCGGAAATTTATTTTTTTGCTATCGTATCGAGAGGGATGTCAAATAAAAGAGGAAAAAATTCTGAGTTCATAAATATATTATTAAATAATATAAAAACAACAGAATCACCACCCCACCTGTTTCGTGTTTCTGTTTCTATTATTGCAGACATCGTTGACAGTCGTGTCCATAATAGAATTTTTTTCGGCGGACTTTAAATATATTTTTATTTTTTACTATCACGAACATTCATGCACATTAAATTCTTCCATAATTATTTATCTAACTTTTCTAAGTTAGGTAAAATAGCTAATAATAGAGAAAAGGTTTACTTTATCCTTTTCCGTATAATGAACAATTGTTTCATCATGAATGTCCTAGTCTAGATTGTTAAATTATTGAGTATCTATTACGTTATCATGAAACCATGGACATTTTCATATAATATAGAGAAGACTTTTGAAGCATCAGTAGCGGTATTAGAACTTCCAACTGATGATAAATTATTTGTTGTCAGTATCTACCGTTCCCCTCAAGGTGATATAGATATTTTCTTAAAACTACTATATGAGTTAATAAATGAAATCTACAAAACAAATTGCTACTATATCGTATGTGGTGATATAAACATCAATTTATTAATGGATAATAACACAACCCGACAAATTTCAAATATTTTTCATGAATTCAATATGACTAATCTAGTGACAGAGCCCACTCGTACCACAACTACTTCAAGTACTCTTATTGATATCATATTTACAAATTTGACAGCAAAACATACAATTGTACAAGATACTCACCTATCTGATCACACATTTCAGATTAGTTCTCTGCAGTTAGATATAGGAAAAGAAAAAAGTGAAACTGGAGAAATTATTATCCAAAGAGATTTCTCTGAAAGTAATCTCCTTACGTTCATCCATTTCCTAAAAAATGAACAGTGGGCGGAAATGTACAAGGCCCAACAATTCAATGATAAATTTGACGCTTTCTATAACACTTTCCTCTATCATTTCTTCAATGCATTCCCATATAAACAGAAAAAAAATCAGAGCAAACAAGAAAAATTCTTGGTATACTCAAGAATTGAAGCTGATGCATAGTACCTTATGTGGATTGTTGAAAAATTATAAATCATCAGGAAATGAAATAATAAAAACTAGATATATAAGTTTAAAAAAAATTTAAGAAAAAGTAAACCAAAAAAACATATAATGACAACAGATTAATTCATGCTAAAAACTTGTCGAAAGAATCATAGAAAATCATTGGGGAAATGAGCGGAAAAAATCACAAAAACAATGAAATTCCAAATGAAATCATCCTACATAATGGACAAACCATACATAGTACTGATGAAATTGTTAATGCTTTTAGTGACCATTTCATGAATATTGATTGTGCTAGCCCAAACTATGTAAATTTGAAGCTCACAGATTACAAGGTAGAAACATTATTTCTATATCCCACGACACCTGAGGAAATAGTAACACTGATTCAGAAAACATCTTCCAAACCTGCAGCAGGTATTGATGAGGTCGGTGGTCGCATTTTACAAGCAGTTTCAGAGATTGTGAACATACAGCTATCCTATCTTATAAACATATCATTCATTGAAGGAGAATACCCAAACAGTATAAAACTATCAAAGTCAATACCAGTATATAAGAATAAGGGACCTAGAAATGAAATTGCAAACTATAGAAATATATGTTTGCAGAGTCAGTTTTCAAAGTTATTTGAAACATGCTTTAATGAAAGGGCAGTAAATTTTTTAGAAACATTTAATCTCATTTCTTCTAACCAACATGGCTTCAGAAAGAAAAAGTCGACAACATCTGCGATTAGTGAGTTGTCCTCATTTATATATGATTCACTGAACAAAAAGACATCACCGATAACTATATTTTTATGACCTCAGTAGGGCTTTCGATACCATTGATCACACACTCTTACTTGAAAAACTTTACAGATTAGGAATACGAGGGAATGCCAACAGTTGGATTGAATCATATTTAAATGAGAGAAAACAAATAGTAGTAATCAATCACCTAAAATCGGATGAAGCTCATGTGAGAGTTGGAGTGCCTCAGGGATCTATTCTACGAACCAACAAAAAAGTGGGATTTACAACATTCTCCTTCTACTAAAAGAATTACATTCATTACAAATCCAATATGGTGGGGGGTTTGAAGAATATAGAGTTTACATACATACAAGTACATTTACGGCAGGTCAGAACAGGACAATAGGATATTAACACAGTAAGGTGTGAATATTTTACATGTACATAAAATATCAATGATGATTTTAATAAAAAACAAAAAAAATTGAAAATATCAATAATAATAATAAATTTTTTACTTGAGGTTACACAAAAAAAATTAAGAAAAATTATAAAATCTGAGCAAAAGTATACCCCCCTGTAGGACAAAGATAGGCAGTAGTAAACTATTGATCTATGCTATACAATATAAGTCTGGGCTCTAAGAGAGTTAGCTTTATGGAGGTATTCCGATACACTGTAGAAACAGTTTTCAAGAAGAAATCTTTTGATTGTTATTTTAAATTTTTTGTATGCTAATAACATTGTATAAATTAAGATTCAAAGAATTCTGGTGGCTAACAACTAATCTGTGTCGTTTCGGATTCAACAAGTTTGCAGATCTGGTATTGTAGTTGTGTATATCAGAGTGTTTTGAAAATTTGCTCTTATTGTTATGTATTTCCAGCAAAACCGTGAATATATATAGGGTAGGGAGTGCCATAATACTTAGTTTAATGAAATATTGTTGACAATGGCCACTAAAGCCAAGATTTGACAAAATTCTTATAGCATTTTTGTGTGATCTGAAAACCCTTATTGCATTACTGGAGTTGCCCCAAAGAAGAATGCCATAGGTTAATATAGAATGATTTTCAGTACATTCATATTATTAAATGGTTTGAGTTGACACTAGATAACTTGCTTAGCACCAATTTAGTCTATCGTCAATTTTGATACCCAGTAGTGAGATATTCTGTCCTTTTTGATAAAGAGGATTTGAGGTGATGATCAAGTTCTGAGTTTTTTTCTTGTTTGAGTTTATTTCGCATAAACCAGCTTTTTGCCACGTTCTTATCGTGTTTGGAGGTTTTGGGTAGAGCATCGTGAAACTTACCCGAGCTTATGAGGGTGGTGTCATCAGCAAATAAGACGCATTTTACCGGTGCGATAGACTGACATAGAATAGAATATCTTTATTTGACTATATTTTACACAGTTGTATATTCATAGCACGTCACAAAGAAATAAATTGTATATAGGTAAAATTTAGGGTACAAATAGCAATGCACACAGTAATTAGAATTAAGACTATACTATCAAATTTTTCAAAAAAATTTGAATCGGACCACCTATGAGGCATCCAGGTCTGCTGCAAATTGCAATTATGCCAAAACTAATAATCCAACAATGCCTGAGTTTTTCATTCATATCAATTACCACTGTCGTGGAGAGCCTGCTTCAAAACTTGAAAAATGGTGGTGTTACGAATTTTTTTAAAAACAGATTTTTTCTGGTTTTTTGCTAGGGCTCATTTTCTTTGCATTTTGATTCTCTACAATTCGTCCATTGAGAGTATCAAGATTGCTTAAATAGTTTTCAAGATACAAGTCAAAAAATTAAAAAAAAAATGCTTTTAAATGTTTATAACAAATTTAGCAATGACAGTTTGGAGTAGGAAACATAACAGGATATAACTACAGACTGTCTTTCGTATGATGGCACAGTCGGTTTTGTGGTAGTATTTTTGTCACGAAAAAATCTCTATTGATTGGTCTATAATGTTAATGAGGTAGGTCTTTCCTGATCAAGGCCCTTGTCTATGTCAGTCATAATACTGAAAGCTGCCTGGGTGGTAGATTTACTCTTGCAAAAACCGTATTGTGATTCGCTGAAGTAGAACCTATTTTCAAAATAAGAGTAGAGACGATCCTTTAGAATGATTTCATCAAATTTTTCCAATTATAGAGATTATATGATTGGACGATAATTATCTAAAGATGATTTATTGCCCTTTTTATAGATGGGTATTATTATTAAATTTTGATATTTGGGAAATTACCTTTCCTGAAAATTTGATTAATTAAATTGGCTAATGGCATGATCTGTTCTGCTATTTCTTTTATCAATTGACTATTTAAGTCATGAATGTCTCAAGAACTAGAGTTACTTAATTTATTTATGGGAGCTTATAAATCATGAAGGAACCTCTCACAAATTAACACCTGAACATTTCAATGACTTTTTTTAATTTACTTAAATCTCTACCCTTGTTCCAAAAAAAAACGAGCTACTCAATTTTAAAAGATTTCCTGCTCCAAGATCTTCTTTCTTGATCCAGTTACAAAATTCGAACTGGCAGATGCAATTAGGTCCCAGAAAGACTCCAAATATCAAGATTCAAATGGCATGACCAGTGGATTACTCAAATCTGTGAGTGAAATTATAATCAATCCCTTAACAACAATGACAAATCTCATATTTTCTTGAGGTATTTTTCCGGACTCATTCAAATACTTTAAAGTAATACCCATTTTCAAAAAAGGGGACTTTGAAATCCTAAACAATAATATCAATTTTTTCTAAAATCATCGAAGTCATCCTAAAGTAAAGGCTACTCAATTACTTTGAAAAAAACCTCTTCTTGTCTCAGAACCAATATGGCTTTCGTATAAATCACTCAACCATAAATGCTGTCAGCAGAATAATTAACGCAACAGTCGAGGGCTTTATGGAATACGCGGATTTCCCTTGGCCCTGATTGAATCATATCTTTCAAACCGCTTCCAAAAGTTAGAATGCAATAATACATCATCATCCTTTCAACCGATTAAACATGGAGTCCCACAATGCTCAATATTAGGTCCGTTGTTATTCATATTCTATAAAAATGATCTAGTAAATTTTGTTAGTCCAGGGAAAAGTATTTTATTCGCTGATGATACTTCCCTCATTGTCTCTAACAAAAACGGTAACTAGCTAATAGAAGAAATCAACAACTCTTTACTTGATTGAAAAACATTCTCACACTTTCCTGACCACTCAAATTTAGTAACTGTTCTACAGAGATCTTACAAGGGTTTTAATTTTGAAGATAAATGGGTATGAAATTTCCATAATAATTCAGAAGACCCAGGTATGATTTAATTTGTGTAAGATTTTTAGGTGATGGAGCCTTTTTTATGCTTATTATTTTTTCTTCTGTAGGATATATGCTCTCTTCATCTATAACATGGCCTAAATGTATATTGTTTAAAAAAAAAATCCATTTCTTTTCATTTATCTTCACATTATTTTCTTCTAACCGAAAAAGAACTTTGACCAATGCTTGGTAACACTTGTTGTTTTTCAATCCAGATAAAATTGTATCCATGATAGATTGCAAAATTCCTGGTGCTGCAGTAATGCCGAAAGTTAAACGATTGTAAGGGAAAAGACCCATGTGTATTGATAGTGAGCAGCTCTTTAGATGAATCACTATCAGCTGCTGATATGCACCTATCAATTCTAAAACTGAAAAATAGCAAGTGCCACTAAGGCTTGCATAAATATCTCCAGGAAGCTGCAATAAACAGTGTTCTGACTCAATTCAAAGTTTTCTTAAAATCAACACAAATTCTTATACTATCAGAATTCCTTTTGGGTACTACCACTAACTATTGGACTAGCTCAACTTTTGATAAACACAAATTCTTATACTATCAGATTTCCTTTTGGTACTACCACTAACTATTGGACTAGCTCAACTTTTGATAAAATCCAGCACTAACCATTTTACCTAATTCTTCTTCTAATTTTGATTTCAATGCATATGACATTTCATATGCTCTATGAAAAATTGGTTTGGCATCATATTTTACCTTAAAATGTTAGTCTCATCTTTAAAAACTTTCCTTTCAGCTCAGACACTAGGTTATTTCTTTAACTTCCAATTGAGTATCAACTTCCTCAATGCATTCAGACTTTGACACACTTAGCCAACTTAAAAGTGGGGTGAATTTATGTTTACTTTCCAGAACAACTAGGGGTAATACAAAATTATGATTGTCATATACAAAATAGACACTGATTTGACCTACTATTTCAACCTGTTCTTCTGTTACTACTTTCAATTTGAAATTGACAGGTTCCAACTGCAAATTTCCATATAATGCACAGATTTACGCACACCTGAGTCCGCTTCCATTAGTAGTTGTTATTTTTCCCAGGTAGAGTAACTTTAAGACTTTCATTTTCACTGAGTGATCCTACAAACACATTGTTCAAAAACGCAAGTTCTAATGGTTCATCTTCTTCTTCTACAGTCTCTGGTCCTTCCTCTACTAGATTGACTCTGTTTCTGCACATGACTGGCGGAATGGCCTGTTTGATTGCATTCCAATTAATAGCTGGACAACTATTTGGGTTTATATGCTCTCTGACACATCTACATTTTGTACATGCTTGATAACCAAATTTTCTATTTTCATGGTGGACCTGACTTGAATCTTGACTAGACTTATCGTGACTGACTTTTTGACCAATTATTTGACTTTCGACTCTGACTAAACTTATTTATAGTTTCTGGATCTGGATCAAACTAGTTTGTCACGACATGGTTGGTTCACTTAAGAATGCACCAAATTGGCAGTACTTGGCAAGACTTTGTAACTTGGCACTGAATGCTTTGATCGTTTTGGGCTGTAATGACTCGACAATACATTTTTCAGCTCTACGTAAGTGTTAGTACTAGTCAAAACTGGAGAAAGCAAATCTCGCTCCCTCCGATCAAAGTTAAAAATAAAGATACCGTCTTCTCCTCTTCTATGTCATTGCATACAAATAACTGCTTCATACGCTCCAGATAACTGGTTATTTCAGTTTCTTTTGGATCGACTGCCTCTATATTTCCTGTTAGCGGCATTTTTCTTCACGACTGAGACCGGACACACTTGAGATTTTGGACTTGACTCAAACACTTTACTGACTAAACTTGCGTGTTATGTATTTCTATATACACATGACTTGCTTTAAAAAAATATATTACCATTATTCTTACAGGTCGACGCCCTTACATTCTGTCATTGATTTTTGACAGTCAGGCGAACCAACCTAAAAGTGGGTTTCACAACATAGATAAGATCTACATTTTAAAGATTTAGCATATTTTAAAAATGCTCCAACAACTGCATCAAAATATTTGTAGAATGTGATTGTAATTCTTCTTAAGAAATTTAAACTCTTAATAAGATGGCCAGATCGTTCAGTTTGTCGAAGCAATTTTCCATCGTGTTACAAAGAAGGATTTTATGATTATCGATTGCTTTGAAATTTTCGTTGAAAAGCCTGCATCTCTTTTAACTTGCCAACAGTGTTGGTCAAGGTAGATTGTATGGCTCTTCAGCCCCTCCATACCTCGAGCTATAAGGTCTATTTATCTATTTAAGACCCGGAATTCCGAGACTCCTTGCGAAGATAAGTTCCTGATGTCAGAGGGTGTTAATGAAACCCCTTCGAGGAACTTAGGCCTTTTGCAAAACTGCGCTGGGCAGTCGCAAAGCAGGTGTTCTGCAGTTTCAGAGAGGTTCTCGCAGTAACGGCACAGGTCACTGTCTGATCGAGAAGCTGTTTAGCTTTCTTTGGCAATGGGCTCAGAAGCCTTTTCTCTTGTCTTTGCCCTGGAACCTTATTCCAATGGGTTTTAATTTGGCAGCTTTCCAGCGCCGAAACTCTTCCTTAATGTGAGCTTTGGAAAGTCCTGGGCCAGTGAATTGAGTATTTGCCCCTTCCTTAGCAAGGCTGTCCACTTCCTCATTACCTTTGATTCCCTTGTGACCTGGCACACACATCAGAGCCAGTTATCTTAGGGAGAGTTTGCAGTCCCAATTCAGTCTAGACTCACAAGTGTGTGACTTTGGAGCTTCCAGTGCTGCTTGGCTCATAGGATATAGATCTTGGCCCCCATGAAGCCTATTTCAAGGTATGCTTGGACGCAAATCTCTATAACTGGCTTTCTGCTTTAAAATTGTTGGGGTGTTGCCTAGGGGCTTTGGGAGCCTAAAACTAGGACTCGTTACTCCCACTCCAGCCCTTTCGTCCATCTTGGAACCATCAGTATACGACAATGCATTCCTTTCTAGTTGAGGCCCGTTCGTTGTGAATATATGGTGGTTGTTTATAACCACTTCATGATTCACTTCCAAGTCGTGCCTAGATGGCATAATATCTGATGGCTTGTACCTGGATTCTAGAGGGATATTTTCCAGAATCTTCAGATGTTGAATCAGATTTCCTGCTTTCAAGTTTGATGCCTGGTGCAGTTTGAAAGGCACTCTTTGCCGCTTCCTCCATTACACACAGCGCAGTGGTAGAAGGTTTAGCATTACCTCTGATGCTGCAGTGGGGCTCGTGAATATTGCCCCTGTGATTCCCAGACAGGCTTACCGTTGCACTTTTGGTCAAGGTACAAGCACCATTATGCAAGACAAATTTTAATTGAAATAGCACCACAGGGTAATATCAGTTACATTAGTGGTGGTCGTACTTCTGACAAACAAATTGTGGAGGTTAGTAACTTTTGCAGTATTTGGGAATATTGTTTTAGCAGAGTATTTTTTATACAAGATACAATGGACATTCTCCAGGCTCGATTATCTATGCTTGTTTTTACCAGAGGTAAAGATCAATTACATCCTATGGAAATGGAGGAAACCAGGCAAATAGCACATGTGAGGATTCATGTTGAAAGAGTCAATTGTCTGTCGAAAAACAAGTTCACTAGGGGTTTAAGGGTACTATTCCAATAACTATGGTTAGCAGAGGTACCCCTTCAAAATAACTCTGTCAAAAGCAAACTTTTTTGTCAGTTATATTGCAGAGGCGGCACTCAACGGGTTAAATTTAACAAATAAATAAAACAGGAATACCCAAATACATCATAATTCTCTCATGAAATATACATAATACTATCATTACAATGTTGAGCTGACTAGAATGGTTGTCAATAAAAGAGTTTTTCCTGTACCAGGAACTTATTTTTATTGATTTATTTGAAAATATGAACAGGGTGTTCATAAAATCAGATGTGGAATCATCTGCGACTCAAAGATATGAGTTTTTAATTAAGACTGAAATAGAAAATTAAATCTTTACTTTTAAATTTTTCTTTTGAGTTAGGGCCCTTTTCCAAAAAGTAGTTGTTTTCGGTTAGATATTCACAAGAATAACTTCATTTTTATCCTGTATTTTTCAATTCTCAAAAAAATATTTCTATTCAATTGAGAATGTTTCCCTTTCCAACTTATTTTTATATATAAAATAAAAAGTTTACCAGTGTATTTGAAATTCACCACTATGAAACTAGATCTAGAAGATATTTCTATATTCCACAATTTCAGAAAAGATTTACTCAAAACATTTTTATCAAATGCTTAAGGGCATTGAATTAATTATCCTCAGAAATCAAAAGTGCAGGTTCTCTCAATGCATTCAAGGTTACACTTGAAAAATACGTATTGAAAGGAAGAAAATTGTATTTTTTTTTTAATTGAATCTTTCATTACTCTGTACACCATTTTGATATTTACATGTAGATTGTAATTATTATTTTTCCACCATAGTGTGAATATTCTCATTTTTTTTTACATTGTTCGTGGTTTATTATTTGTTTTATCACTTACCTATTTTCAGAGTATAATGCCCACCTGGTGTTCCGTTACCTCCTGTGGAAACAGAAGTGATAAAACGTCTGATGTGTCCTACCATAAGTTCCCCAAAAATGATAAGGAAAGAAAACTGTGGATCCTCATGTGTGGAAAAGGTCTTGAATGGGTTCCTTCACAAACAGCAAGAATTTGTTCATCCCATTTCACGAAACTTGACTTTGAAAGGAATCTACGTTATGAACTCATTGGTATGCTTTTTTCTTAAGAAGGTGCAGGTGTATAATAAAATTTGGATATATTGAAAGTTAGTTGAATATTGATTTGCGGTGAATTTGCTATATTTGGGGTACAAACTTATTTTTGTCTTATCTGAAATCAAAATTTTGTCCTTTTGAATACCTTTGAGAGTTATATCCCATCAAAGGTCAACCAGTGGGTAATTTTTTTCACAATAATTTTTATAGTAAGTTCACATTTTAATGAAATATTATGATATATTTTGAATTATTGAAAAATGTTATTTTAGTGCCTCTTTTCATATCATATTCATAATCTCCTTCACTTGGAGAACAACTTGATATTTGAGGTTAAAATCGGCCAAAGTTAAAACAATTTTTTCCCAAAAGGTTAATCTTTTTCTGTGGTTCCTAATGTATCAGTAGAGTACTTACCTAGGAAAGTAAAAATGTGTAAATAGTGACAAAATATGAAAGAATTGTCTTTTTTGCCAAAATCAAGGAACTAAAATTACCTTTGAAGGGCTGTAACTAAGAAAATATTCGAGAGCGCAAAGTTTTGATTGCAGATTTGTGCTCAAATCCACATGATTTTATCTGGCTGAATTAAAATTTGAATACAAAACATTGTTGAATTTGGGGGGGTTACTTAACTCCCAGGTAAAATTTCAAAGTTAAACAGGAGATGTGAAAATAGATCATTCTACCAAAAATCACTAAATCATAGTTGTAAAATAACGAATTCATCAAACTTATCAATGAAACTGATCCTATTACAGTCCCATAACTGGTAAAAATGAAGTATTCGCCAACAAACAATTTTTCACGTTATTCACTGAAAATATGTTCGTCATATACCGTGAATAATAATAATATTTATTGTCGTCATAGGATCCAATTGGACATTGACATGGTCACAGTTTCAATATAAAATTAAATTAAAATACAATAAAATATATTAAGTACAGATGCTCAATATCAAGTCATGAGAATTTCAACATTATATAAACATTCTTGTGAATGACTTCTACTGTCCAAGTAGGTATGTGTATAATGAAAATGATTCACTCCATTCCATATAAATTTCATGTAAATGTCACTTCGTATGTTGCCAATCAAAAAACATGTTTACGAAAACAATGAACACTGAAAGATTTCCTTAGAGAAATTATCATGATGTTTGTGAAAGTTCAAATGTGTTGGGATACAAGATATTCAAAGGAGAAACAACAGGGACTTGCGGTAAGCCTAGTACCAACTGAAGTGGCTGGAATGAAAAAAAATATTAGTTATTCACAAACTTGAGTGAAGGTCTTGGACACCCATTCCGAAGAATTCTCTTCAGAACAGAGCCACCTTTATCTCCAGTCTTATACAACATATACTGCTCTATATATATATATATATATATATATATATATACAGTAAAAACCGGATATAACGACATTGAAGGGACCGTATACTTCGGACGTTATGTCCGATAGTTGTTATAAGCAATATACACAAGTATGTATGTATATATTATGTCTGTTTGTAGTATGGGGATAGGTTATGCATATGAACTTGTTTTCAAATAACTTTATGTTCAGATGTCCTCGATCGTTTAATTTTCAAAGAGTTGTTCTCGAAAAGAGCTTTTATTTTATCTCTATCCTTCCAAATCGTTGATATCGTAGAGTGTGAGACTCCACATTCCTTTGCAATTTCACTATTTGACTCGCCATTTTCTAATCTCCATATAATATGTGATTTTTCTTCAATATTAAACACTTTTCTATTTCTTTTTTGCGACATAGTAACTCGTAATCACACGATCTAAACCAAAAGTTTTAAAATCAACCTGTAATTCACGCGGTCAACTATCGCACTGAAAAAGCCGTAAAACATGCAAGGTCAAATGGCAAAGAGCGGGAAAGAGGTTCTATAGCAAAATATTCCTTCATATTATTAGTATAAAGGTGAAAATTGTTCGTAATGTTTTGTTTTGCTGGAATAGGTAAACTGTTGGTCGTTATAGCCGATGAATATCGATAAAGTTTCGTCGTTTTAAGCGATATGTCGCTGTATCCGATGTCGTTAAACGCGGTATGTGTACTTATTATAGATTCGGCCGGGACCTTGCCATTCGGTTGTTATAACCGATCTGTCGTTATAATTCGGCCGGGACCTTGCCATTCGGTTGTTATAACCGATTACTCTTATGACAATAAAGTATATTCTCTGTCGTTATAAACGATGTCGTTATATTCGGTTTTTACTGTATATATAATAATGATAAATGTACTTTATTGAATCAATTTGATCCAAAAGGCTATCGACCGAGGTCCTTCTGCCCAAATATATATATATATATATATAAAATATATACAGCAAGAGGTCGACTGTTTCAACAACTCTGGATACATACTATAGTTTGCCGATGACACCGCTCTAATAGCACATGACAGAACAATTAAACAAACAGTGACCAATCTCCAAAATCTAACCACTGGTTCAATAAATGGGGACTCTTACCAAACCCCTCAAATTCACCATTTATTATATTCAACCACCGTCTAAATATCTCCTCCCCAACCGTCACCATGAATATGCATATCCTTAAAGCAAAACCAACCATCAAATACTTGGGTATCACGTTTGATCAACACATGAACATTAATGCACATATTGAAATTAAGGAAAATAATATATTATCATGAGTCAAACATTTCAGTAGTTTGACATGAAAGAAAAAAGGTATTGACCTGAAAACAACAAGCAACATATATAAAACAATATGCAGATCCATGATAGACTATGAGCACATATTGATGCTAAACTGCAAACAACATGCCATCCACAAATTTAAAGTAGCCGAAACATCGATTCGGAAAATATTCAAAATACGACACCTAAACAACTCTCTCCATAATCCTCCCAACCACTTGTTTTACCATTCCCTTAGAATCCCCACCATGAAAGAATTCAAGACATTGATGAAAAATTCAGCTAAAAACAAGGTAACAAACATAATAAGCAGATACTGCCTTACCAGGGAACCGAACATCCAAACCACCATTAGTTATTCAAATCAGACTACATCAGATAAAATACTGGAAACATCCGACAGTCAATCTTAATTAATCGATTCTATAGGACTAAAAAGAGAAACAAAAGTTATTTATGGAAAGACTTATGTTTTGTTTTTTATAACTGTCCATACAAATACAATGTAATTCGAAACTATCCCATGGGCAGAAGGACCCTTTGGATCAAATTGATTCAATAAAATACATTTATTATTATTAGTAATTGTCGAGAACGACCGAACAATGAGAAGTGCAAGTCAATTTGGAGTGACCCAGATTAAAGTATGGAAGACGATGATACAGGAATAGTTTTACCAATCCAAGGGTACAAGCGTTATAATCTCAAGATTGTTTTCCAATAGTATATTGTCAGTGACTTCTAAATCAGCATCTTAGCAATGGCAATTTATAAAATTCATTTTGGCTGCAGATGATGTCATATTTACACAACATGAAATTGAATTGGAGTGGTCTTTTATTAGGCATAGTGTGTGGTAAAACAAGGATATCTGTGATAGAAAAAGTAGTTTTAGTGTGGTTCAAAAAGTATTTTATATAGTATTGTACATTGCTACATTAACATTATTTTCATTGGTAAAGTTTAAAACAATAAAAAGTGGATATTAAGATAACAGTGATACATCATTTCAATCTGAAAATCCAAATTGGAAACAGTGAACAAAAAACTGGAAAAAGCGTTAAAGTGTTTAAACTAAAAATAAAAAAACTGCTAAGATAAAAACAAGCAAAAACTGAAGCTGATAAAAGAACTTCCCCATATTCTAAATAAATTTAAACTGGTGGCGTATTATATCAAAGGGGATCAAAGTTTAATGACTCACTATTGAAAAATGAGCCGATCATTTAAATGTTGTTGAACTAAGGAGTTTAAGAAGCATGTTTTTATGGAATGTATTGGAGTTTTCCATCCTGCATGCTTGGAAAGACAGTTACTATATTATCGTGATAATAAAATATATTGTTCAGAAACATGCGAGAAAGGTGCAGAAAATAAAGAGTACAAAACAGATGAAATGAACAAAAAATTGAAGCCCTGGAGGAAAATATCATTGAAAAAAATGCACACATGAAAATAATGGGGAAATTAAAACTTTGAAAACGATGTGTTGGACATTGAACAACAGCTTGTCACCAAAAGGAAGCAAGAAATCAAATTCTTACATTCAAAAACAAAAAAAATATTGGTAGTTTCTAGCCATCATGGAAAAGGCATCCTGTATATTGTTTAGCCATACACGAATGGTGTGGAACTAGTAGATATTGCAGTTCCAGTTTGCACAAGATATCACTACAAATGATGCTGTAGTGATATGGCCAAATGATCTCACTTCAATTTCCTTGGAAGACTTGTTAATACACATACCGTTTAAATTTCTGAACCATATAGGTATGACTCAAATATAAATCGATTGTTATATGAAAGCAACTTACATATCCAGAAACCTCATTCTTTGAATAGCAGCCAAATCTCTTTCTTGGAATGCAATAATAAACTGAGAACAAGCAAATATTCAAGAGATGGATTCAATTTGAAGGAAAATGCCAAATATTTTATAGGAAAGTCTCTGTTAGACATAATGAAAGTATTAGGAACAGAAAAGAGAAGCGAGAAAAAAATATATTGAAAAGTGATCTCGGTTACAAAAGTGCATGTACAAAAAAAGGTGGAACACTGGTGTTGTTCAATATGCAATCAATTAGAAATTAGTCTGACGAATTGAACTTTATTGAAAATTATAGTGTAGTGTCTCAATGGAAAGTGTGCATTTTGTAAATGTAGATCATTTTAACGATCTCTTGACAGAAAAACAATTCGAATTTTGTCCACAGCAAGAAAATGAATTTGTGTATTTTATGCAATTTTATTATCATGTAATGATGTAAATGTGTTTTCAACCAAGCTTGAACTGATGTTGAATAAACTACCAATAAAATCGTTGATTATACCAACTGGAGATTTCAATATTAACTATGATGAAGATGAAATATTTACAAAGTCCCTAAAAATATACTACTATCTTTTGATCTAAACATGCATGTTAATGATTCAACTTCCCACTTTTTACATTCAGCAACCTAAATCGATTATGCATGCTCGATTTTATTAATGCAGGCTTGTCGGATCATGAAGATGTATTAAGCACTATCAATATTCATTATACTCAACCAAAAGCAAATAAGTATGGTTGATTATATACCAAATCAAATTTTGATAAAGTCAACGAAGCTTCCACTCACTGAGATTGACAATCCATCCTTGATTTAGAAAATAATTTGAAAATTTCTATAAGCATGTTGTAACTCTTTTTAATAAATCCTTTCCGGAACAAAAACTCAAGTACAAACGAAAGAAAAAAAAATTGTTGACAATGGAATTAAAAAAATCTTCATAAAATCTAAATTGTATACATACTTTCCGAAAATGAACAAATGCGATATTTTTTCACACATATTTTAGTAACTATCGAAGGATTTATAAGACTCTGATCAAAATTGCATTGGAACATATGTCGAGGCTAGAGGCATATGTAAAGAGACAATAGAATGCTCAAAAGATGCCCACAAAGCCAAAATAAGATCAAAACTTGCTGAA
Source organism: Gonioctena quinquepunctata (assembly GCA_018342105.1). Classification (NCBI taxonomy): domain Eukaryota; kingdom Metazoa; phylum Arthropoda; class Insecta; order Coleoptera; family Chrysomelidae; genus Gonioctena; species Gonioctena quinquepunctata. Next base: position 67,625 of record JAFIRS010001185.1, read on the forward strand.
TGTCCTAACGGATCCCGTTCATTTTGGTCTTTCGCTAAAGCTGTGGGAAGAAACTTCACTTCCAGCTCATTTCCTCCCCTAACCAAAGAAGATGGAACACTAGCAACGACTGCCCAGGAAAAAGCCAATATCTTTGCGACACTATTTGCTGGAAATTCCACTCTGGATTCATCGGAAAACAACCCCGAACATTACACCTATTGACAGTCACATGCCCGAGATCACCTTTCGCCAAGCGTACTATCAGAAAGATTTTGCTGGGTCTCAACACCAACAAAGCCTGTGGATCTGACGGAATCCCGATTGTTCTCAAGAAATGTGCCCTCAACTAACACCTGTTCTTTGCAAGTTGTCCAACCACTATTACAATTTGGGGGTAATTCCGCCCAATTGGAAAATTGCAAGACTACAGCCAGTCCCTCACAAAGGCAAAAAGGCCCTACCTGCCAACTACAGACCTATCGCACTGCTATCTATTATTTCAAAGGTCATGGAAAAAGCCATCAACATCGAGCTCATGAAATATCTGGAAGACTCAGGAATTGTCAACGATAGGCAATATGGCTTCCGCCATCAGAGATCAACTGGTGACCTGCTTGCTTACGTCTCACATATATGGCAGCTATCTATTGAAAAGTATGGAGAAACTTTAGCTGTGGCATTAGATATCTCCAAGCGCTCGATCGAGTTTGGCACCAGGGACTCCTCGCCAAGATTCCGTCTTATGGCTTGCCCCTCAGCTGTGTTCTCTGCTTGCTAGTTTTCTCTCAAACAGGTCTCTCCATGTAGTGGTCGATGGAGTTTCATCTGACACTCTACTCATAAATGCTGGTGTTCCGCAAGGATCCATTCTCGCACCAACACTATTTCTACTTCACATCAACGACTCTGTTGAAAGCAACTTCATGTCCAGTACACAGCTTTGCCGATGATAGTACCCTCCATACCCTCTTCCAGGGCCCCTATATCAGCCCGTGAAACCAGAAATGAACGAGGAAGAAATGTTAATAATATAAATATGGACTTAGCAACAATTCTCGAATGGGGATCTAATAACTTGGTAGAATTCAATGCAAACAAAACACAAGCATGTCTTTCTCTAGAAAAGCCGATCTCACTGTGCCTAACATAACTTTGTCAGGAGTAACCATACCACTGAAGCTATCCATATCGATGCTTGGTATTACTATCAGCAATAACCTTTCCTGGGAAAATCCGTGAGGTCCATTGCCAAAGTGCATCCCAAAACTTGGTTTTCTGTTTCGGCTCAAAAGCTATTTCACCCCCAGTCAGCTGCTTATGATCTATAAGGCACAGATCCGACCTGTCCTGGAATACTGTTCCCATATTTGGAGTGCGGCACCTAAACATATCCTGAGGCTATTGGATTCTGTCCAAAAAAGGGCAATTCGTCTCGTCGGTGATGCCTCGCTTACAAACTCGCTCACTTGTCTGGAACACCGTAGAAAAGTTGGCGATTTGTCTCTATTTTATAGATATTTTCATGGGCGATGCTCTTCTGAAATATCAACAATCGCTCCTGCTTTGGCAGTCTCTTCGAGATTAACCCGTCAAGTTCAGTCATCACACCCCTTCGTGGTCACTTTGGAGACCTGCAGAACATCACTTTCCAAAGACTCGCTCATCGAATCGAACAGCGCTTTGGAACTCATTGCCTAGGGAGGTGTTCCCCGAGGCATACAACCTTCAGAAATTTAAGAAGAACACCAACTCCTACCTTCTTTCCCTAGGTTCCCACGATGTTCTCTGAACATTACAGGATATCCCTTTTCGTGGGAACCAGAACAAAAAAAAAATAAAAAAAAATAAACCGAAATTTCTCTATCTCCCAAAGAACTTAAAAATCACTGTTGCACTATCGCTGATATACTAACCAAAGAATTATCAACTGATATCAATCCCATGTACCACTTTAATCCCCTTATTTATTTATTTATTTATTTATACTGATTACAAACAGACTATGTCTAATAACATGTATCGGTTGGAAAATTACAAACATACAGAAGCGAAGTATAACAATTATACAGATACAAACATATATATATATAAACAATATTAAAACTATTAAAATATTTAAAATTAATGTACAAACATCACAAGGCACTTATGCTATTCCTCTATCATTCTTACTTCATGAAACACATACTTTAGAATTAAAAGAAAGATAAAATTAATTGAAAATTAAAAAAACATGTGGAATAGATGAGATTTCCTTGCAAACCTTGCAGATCATGCCCTTGATGTATTGGCCGCACTGATAAATGATTCGATTCATTTCAAAGGAGTATTTTTTGAGACTTCCTAAAAACATCGATTCTGCAAACTTTTGACCAATTGTAGATTGTAGGGGGGTCGATATGGCTCTTCAGCCTCTCCGTACCTCAACCTATCTTTTGTACATTACCCTTCATCTATTCAAGACCTGGGAAGTTCCTGATGTCTGAGAGTGTTAGTGAAACCCCTTCGAGGAACTTAAGCCTTATGCAAAACAGCGCTTGCAGTTTCAGCGAAGTTCTCGCAGTAACGGCACAGTTCACTGTCATCTATCCATTTTTTTGAGGTGATACCTCAAAGGACAATGTCCGGTGAGCAGTCCCGTTACCAGTTTCAAGTATTTCTTGTCCAATTAGAGAAGCTGTTCAGCTTTCTTTGGCGATGAGCTCAGAAGCCTTTTGCTTGTCTTTGCCCTGGAACCTTATTCCAGTGGGTTTTAATTTGGTCAGCTTCTCTTCCCTTCGTTGATGTGGGCTTTGGAAAGACCACAAAAGGGTTCCGTGCCAGAAAATTGAGTGTTTGCGCCTTCCTTGGCAAGGCTATCCGCTGGCACCCACATCAGAGTAACTGATTGTTCATAGCTAGTTGTCTTAGGGAGAGTTTGCAGCCCAAGTCAGTTTGAACTTGTGACTTTGGAGCTTTTAGTGCTGCTTGGCTGTCTGATAGGATATAGATCTTTTCCCAGTGCTGCTTGACTGTCTGATAGAATATAGATCTTTGCCCCCCGGAAGCCTCTTTCAAGGCTTTCTTGGGCGCAAATTTCTATATCATGGGTTTCTGCTTGAAAAATTGTTGAGGCTTTGCCTAGGGATTTTGAGAGCTTAAAACTAGGACCTATTACTCCCACTCCAGCCTGTTCGTCCATCTTGGAACCATCAGTATACCACAGGGATACATTCCTTTCTAAATGAGGCCCGTTCGACCAATTTCTCTTATACCTATTCTAGCTAAAATTATTGAGAAGATAGTTAAGAATAGAATAACAAAAAAAAACACAAGTGATGCCATCTTCTCATTTCTACAGGCATTTCCAAGTGCCCCTTATTCAATATACTTGTAAAATGGATTATCGACCTGTTTCAAGATTTTTCTCAAAATTCGACTATTCAAAAATATTAATTTATTCCATAATTTTGCCGCGCACTATATATAGGGTTATAATATTTTAATAGTTTATTTGAAAGCACAGAATATAAAATCATTATTTTGTGTGGTTCCTAAAATACTTATAACCAACTCTCATCAAGTAAAACCTTGTATGGTAAATCTAAATATTTCAACAAGTATTGATGTTTAAAATTTTACATAATTATTATTTCCAGGTGGTATTCCAAGAAAAAATCTAAAAAAAGGAGTCATACCAAGTATTATTAATGATGATCAAGAAAAACCTATGGAGATTGAATTTGACAAATACCAAGATAATCAAAATATCACCAAAGATATTGATAGGGCAGAAAAAAAAGCAGTGGTTACAGAAATTATAGAAATACAAGTTCCTAGGTCTTCCTATCATATTTGGACTAGTTACAGACAATCTTCGGAAGGAGTAAATTTAGATTATGAAAACCTATATCCTATCTTAGTCAAAGAAAATTATGATTTAAAATTGAAAAATTCCAAATTATCTAACGAAAAACAACGAGCACAAAGGAAATTAAGGGCTATAGAGAAGCGTTTATGTAATGAAAAACAACGAGCTCAAAATAAATTAAGGGCTATGGAGAAACGTTTATGTTTTTATAAAAGTAAACTGTTGAAGAAACAAATGATAGAAAATAAATAGAATAAAGATATCAGTAAGGCAAGACTTGACTAAAAATAAAATCAATAAGTTGTTGAAGAAAACAAAAAACTAATATGACTTGGAAGCCTTTGAGTAGCTACTGCTTCCATTTGGTATATTTTATCGAAAAAAACTATCTTCAAACAAATATAAAATTATACCTTCACGGTATAAAAACCAGAAACAGAATAAAAAATCAAAAGGCTTCGAAAGAAGGTTGATCATTTGCAAGAAATTGTTACAAATATCAGGAAAAAAAACATTTAGTAACGAGGCATGTTCAGTTCTAAAAAAAACTTTATCTGGAACTCCTTTAGCTATCGTGAAGAGAATGTTGAAGAATTCCAACAGTGGAACAGCTAGTCATCAGAAGTATGACAATGTTAAAGTTAGTTTTTTTGCCCTAACTCTCCATTTTTACTCAAGCAAAGCATTCGCCGAACATTCAATGTGGCACTACCATCCCAAAGAATTCTTGACGTTGATACTCAAATGTTGAGTGTGAACCTGACTTTTCACAGACTGCCTTTGACTCGCTCAAAACTAAAAGAACTGAAAATGTCCAACTATATGCAGCCTTATGCTGGACGGAATGTCTATTAAAAAGCATAGGGATTTTCAGAATGTAAAATCATGGGGATTATTCAATTATGGAACCAATATGATGACTGCATCCAATAATGCAAGTGAAGTTCTTGTTACAAGGGTGGTATCTTTATGTGCTATTTGGAAGTTACCAATAGCATAATTTTTCATTGTGATAACCCCTCACTTCTGATGGTCGTCCTAATGTGAATTTCAAAATAATCGACAATTTAAGTGCCAATATGGATCTGAAAAATTCGAAAGCATATTTCTCACATCCAATTGATGGTGCCAAAGTTCATTGCATTGTTTATGCTTGCCATCTCATCAAATTAATGAGAAATAATTGGTGCAATGTTATCAGATTTGTGGATCTTTATGGAGATGTAGTTTAATTCAACTTCATCAATATTCTACATCAAATTCAAAAAGATATTGGATTAAGACTTGGAAATAAACTGAAAACTGCCTATTTGTAATAGAAGAAGCAGAAAATTAAGGTAACTCTTCAAATTTATTTAATATGAGTTTTTCATTTATTTGAATTGTCTGTACGCCTTGGAAATCAGGACAAACAACATATTTTTTCTTTGTACTTTAGGTAAACTTAGCTGTCCAAACTCTGAGTGGAAGTATTGCAGATTCACTGGAATTTTCGATGGTCAATTTGCAAGATATTTGTTTCAGAGAAGCTGGTGCAATGATAAAATGTATTCGCCGCCAAGAAACCCAATGACAGTTCAAATGAAAATGCCAATTCGGGAGAATAACGAAGATTTATGGTTGCCTGTTCTTGAAGAAGCATTGAACAATTTAGAAACGTAAAACCAGTTTGTAATAAAAAACTGGTTACAACCAAAATGAACACTCCATTCAAGGGATTAATTATAACAATAACCTCAGTTATAGGAATATATAATGAAGAAAATAAAATATCTTCATACCTGTAAACTGAGCCGAGGCCATTTGAAACTATTATTTCGTAGTGTGAGGTAGGTTTGTTGTAGAATGTTGAGCTTTTTTGAAATGCCATAATTATAATATATTTTAGGAATGGTTGGAGCAACAACCCTTCAGCTCCGCAGTTCTTTCATTCTCATAGGCAATTATTGTTTACACAAACACCAGAGTCCCAGACTGTTGGAATTGTTGGAAAATGTTGTGGCCTACATTGGTGGTTAGGCTGTTAGAAAGATTCAAACAATTTTGACATGCTTGACTTGTATATAAGCCATGCATGTAGATAGCCCTGGTGATAAAAATGTATTGATTTTATTCAGAAAGAAATGGGGAACCTGATTGTACCATCATGAGATGCTGTAATTGTTTGTCGTGAAGTTGAGATAACTCTTCGTAAAGTCCTATCATTAAGGTAGTACCGACACGAGACAGTTGAATTGGGAAATTATTAAAATTTGGCATAAGCATTGTTTAACATGTGAACAACAAATTTTAACAAGTTTCACCATCCCGAACCCGAGATATATATAATTGAAGTTGACTCAATTAACACGTAACATATGGACCATGCATAGGCAAACATCACATTATTAATTCTGCCGTTAGTACTAAAATTAAGAAGTTTATGAGAAACGAGGAGGAGCTAGAGCAGGATATCACAGATATTGTGAAAAAAATCAAAGTGATCGACCATCTAGTTTGACAGATATAATCAAAACTACTCTCGTTATTCAAAATAGTCCACGGGGAAGCGCACAGCCTAAAGGGGGAGTCGTAGAGAAATGCGGATTGTGCCAGGGGACTTTTTAAAGGACGGGGGACCATTGAGGGTCTGAACGCGAAAAAAAAAAACTCCCAGTTGACCCCATCGATTTTAACGATACCCCCCCCCCCTTCCCCTCCAAAAAAAAGTTTTATCGAAAAACGATAATTTTTTCCCATGACGTATGATTTCTAGTGAGGGGGGGGTCTGAAAATATGTTTTTTCTGCGCTTTTCGCATCAATTTTTTGAGTCGCCGACTTTCTATAACGAAGACATTTTCTAGAGTCGATTAAGGGGGGGGGGGCAAGTGCCCCCCTAAAAAAAATTTTTTTTCGCGTTTCAAATCGAAAAGTTTTTTGAAATTTTTCGATTCCGTCTAAAATAATTTCCTAATTTAACTGTCTCGTGGTGGAACTACCTTAACAGACAACCAATTGCCAACGGAGGAAAAATTTCGCCACACCTTTATAATGAATGTCTACTCCAAATTATGGTGTTATTCAAACCATTTCAAATGTATTGAGAAACATAATTTGCAGAATGTAACTATTGATGAAAACCATATATCCAGAAAAGTTGAGTAACTAGCTTTGTCATATTCCAAAATCGAAATGTACAATTTAGAAAAATCGCAAAGCTTCCGTATCAACGGAAATTCAATTTGAATAAACCAACGTCATCAATACAGAGGATATTATGTAGGCATTCATATTCGTTTAGGATAACATCTAATAACTTGAATGATAAGACAAAAGCAAATTATTTACCATGCCAATTTACACTTTTATTCTTTTCTGGGAAGGAATTGGCTGGGCAGTACATATTTTCAATTTGTAGAAGAAAGTAATGTGGATTCTGTCTTGACACTAGAGGTGAATTTAGAAAATGAAATAGATATAATTTATTTAACTACGTTACATACATCTTATGTTTGTAGCAGGTCAAGGGTACAAGGGTTAAAGTGAATATATGTGAAGGAAAAAAATCGTTAAAAACAGATATTACAGAATAAAACTTAAGGTTAAAATGACAAACTATACAGTATTTATCTACAAAAGTAATTTTAAAGTTTGATGACTCAAGGAGATGTGAGATGTTTGTTGATGCAGTAATGCGATCTGAAGTCATCGACGGAGTAGAAGCAGTGTCTCAACAAGTATTTTTTAAATGTTTTCTTGAAAGAATTCAAACTGAGCATTTTGAGTTCTTGTGGTAGGATATTATATAGAGAATAATCAAGGGAATTATTTTTGGATAATTGGAGACGATATCGATTAAGTCTGATCTGTTGACAGTTTCTTGTATTATGTTCGTGAATATGAGATTGTTTTTCCATGTAAGACTGTTTCTCGTGCATCTCTACTATAGCACAGTATAGATATAGAGTTGGCAGTGGCATGATTCCAAGTTTTTTGAAAAAATCTTGACAGTGATCTGAGTGATCCCTATGGCCAATATTTGCTAGTATTCTCAATGCCTTTTTCTGCATCCTAAATATTTGAATGGCGTGACATGAATTTCCCCAAAGTTGTACCCCGTAGCTCATATGAGAGTGGAAAAGCGCGAAGTATGTAGTTTTTAGTGTATGCGTGTTAGTGATAGTTTTTAATTGTCGAAGAACAAATAGAGAACCGGAAAATTCACTCTTTGATAGTATAATGTGTGCAGACCAGTTGAGTCTACTATCTAGTGTAATTCCAAGCAATTCAACTTGATTAGTCCCAGAGTTGAGGACAGTTTGGTTATAGGCAGAAATTTGGATGCATTGAGTCTTTTCACTATGTAGTTTCAGCTGATTAGATAGTTTGTAGTCTCTTCGACACGAAGTTGTAAGTTCTCTTTATTATTATCAGTAAGAATAAAAGTGGTGTCGTCTGCAAAGAGGAATGATTTGAGTGGTATCATATTATAAAAGTTATTTACATAGATTACAAATAAGAGAGGCCCCAAAACAGACCCTTGTGGGACGCCATGTTTGACAGATTGAAAATTTGACAGGGTGCCGTTTGTCATAACTGCCTGTTGACGGTTCGTGAGATAGGTTCTTATTAAATTAAGTGGAATACCCCTAACGCCGTAATAGTTTAATTTTTCCAGCAGAATTTGGTGTGATACGCAATCGAACGTTTGATCAAGTCACAAAGCATCAGCGCAGTTTGATTACCTTGTTCAAGTTCCTCGACCACTCCTGTCACGACATCGAATACAGCTTGTATTGTTGAGCGCGATATTCTGAAACCATATTGGGAATCGCTGAAGAAGTTGTTATTCTCAAAGTAAGAGTAGAGTTGTTTCTTAATTATTTTTTCCACTACTTTGCTGAATATTGAAACTATACTTATTGGACGGTTATCATCCGTGACCGTTGGATCGCCTTTTTTAACCGACGAAACTAAAAAGGAGGAGGTTCTCTATTCGACGCATTTTTTTTTATTTTTTATGTATGATCACGCATAACTTTTCACAGAGCGGTTCGATTCCGATGATTCTTTTTTCATTGGATAGGGTGTACTTCGAACTTAGTCCCATCTCAATTTGAACAACAAAATCCATCCCTAAGGGTAGCAAAATGAAGGATATTGATCGTTCACCCTCTGAATTTTGGTCCGTTAACCGATTCTATCAGGCATAACTTTGTAGTGGGTTTTCCGATTTGGATGATTCTTTTTTTATTAGAAAGGGTATATCTCATAGTTGATCATATTCCAATTTGGAATGAAATGATCCACATCTATGGGTAGAAAAATAGGGGAAGATTGATTTTTCAGTTGTGAACTTTGGCACACATATGTAGTTGACATTGACAGACCCTCCTACATCCGTCAAAATGATTACATTCTATGAAAGGATGGAATTATATACAAAGTGATGAAATCAACTAACCAGAACTTTCAAAATTAATTTATATTATAATAACAATAAATAGTTGAAATAGAAAATCATATTATTTAATAGTTGAAGTAAGCTAGGTAGTAAGTATTTTGGAAGTTACCAAAAATTAAGTAGGTATTAATTAGTAGATTTCAGAAACAAAAAATTGAAAAATAAAAACTTTTTAACAAAAAATTAAACCGACGAAAAAATCAACTGAAAAGCAAAAAATAAAATAAACCTTAGTTTTAATGATAATTGAGCTCCTAAACTAATGTGAGTAACTGATTTTGAGTCGGCGCCAAACAAACTAGCAATTGAATCAGGTAAAGTGTAAAATGATGGCAGCGAGATGCACGACTGCGTTTTGATTACTCCTTTCAAAGTAATATAATGATCTTCGATAATTGTTTGTTTGGTGCCGACTCAAAATCAGTTACTCACATTAGTTTAGGAGCTCAATTATCATTAAGACTAAGGTTTATTTTATTTTTTGCTTTTCAGTTGATTTTTTCGTTGGTTTAATTTTTTGTTAAAAAGTTTTTATAAGCGGGTATTACTTTCAAAAACTTTAGATGCCAGTGCATAGAATTAAATTAATCAGTGTAGTAAAAGGTTGAATTATGATGTGTGCGGTTTCTTTTAATATTTGGCTATTGAGTTCATGGGTATCGAAGGTCTTAGAGTTCTTCAGAGAATTGATCACTTCTTGAACTTCTACTTCATGAACAGGTAGAAAGAAAAAAGAACTACATGGAGCAGGAAATTTTTTAAAGGTTAAAAGATCCTCGTTTGCAACATACGAGAGTGAGTTTGTGTTACCCGCTATGTTGCTGAAAAAATTATTTATCTCATCGGGAGATATTTCTATTGATGGATTCTGTTGTATTTTGTTTCTTTCGAAAGTTATTATCTTCCAGCAAGCTTTAGGTTTATTGTCAGAAGAGGAGATGTTTTCATCCTACGCCATTTTTTTTGCCTTTTTTAATTCACTACCATATTCTTTTTTGAGCTGTTTGTAGGCAATTAAGTCACTTTGATCATTCGTTACATCAGCTATTTGTTTAACACACATCATGTTATTTCTCAACAGCCTCAAATTGTCTGTGTACCACTGGACTGGTGGGTTGTTTGTCAGTTGTTTGCATTTTTTCAAGGGAAAGTTTTTCTTCACGAAAGTGCTATAGTGGTTTACTAAAAAGCTTGCTAAATAGTTAGGATCAGCATGGCCATTGGAAAATATTCGCCAATTTATATCGCATAGGGATTGTCTAAGCTTATTCATACCTTTGTTTGATATATGTCTTATATATTGTGGTTTACTATCTCGGTAGATTTGTTACAATTGATATTAATTTTGGCAAATTGTCCCCTGTGGTCAGATAGACAGGGTTCAAAGACGCCCGTGTTAAGTAATTCTGTGGAAATATTCGTAATCACGTTGTCAATACTGCCAGAGGAAGTAGCTGTCACTCTAGTATCCTCTGTAATTGTGGGAGCAAGACCAAATGAGGTTAAGAGACAGGTAAAGTTTGTTAGGATTACTGAATCAACATTGAAATTTATATTGAAATCTCCTACAATAATTATTTTTTTATATTTATTTGTTAGTTGTAGAACAGTTTCAAAATTTATAAGAAAGCGATCTATATCGCCCAATCCAGATCTATAAACAAGTACTACCGCAATTTTCAAAGAGGTTAGGTAAATTGCTGCCCAATTCACAATCTTTTTCAATGGTTAATTCTTTTAAGTCGATGAGAGTGTATTTCAGACTTGTCTGGTTTTTCTTATACAGGTATATGGCTAAGCCACCGTACCGTGTATTTTATTGGTCCTGCAGAAAAGGCTAACTAATTTATGGTTATAAATATTTATTTGTTTGAGACACTCTTCACTCTGCCAGTGTTCAGAGAAACATAAAACGTCATAATTATTGTCAGTCAAAAAGCGTTGATTTTATCAACTTTGTTGGATATACCCTGTATATTTATGTGGAATATACTCACAGTACTCCTGGAGCCAACATTAACATGGGTATTAGATTTTGGTATAAGATCTTTGTTTAACTTATCACTATTTGTTGATCACTTTTCGGAAGAACCGATTGAGTGTTCAGTCTAAAAAAGAATCAGGTCGTTTCATAGTTTCCGTGTAGAAGATATTTCTTGTATTGTGCTTCTCGTAATGTTTGTTGAAATCAAATCTTCTGAACCGAACTTCTCTGGGCCAGAAGCAAGGATCATAAAAACAGTTTTTGTACTTAAATTCTGCTGCAATCACAAAGGATTGTGAGGTTTTATTTTCCTGAAGGTCTTCGACATTGAAACAGCCATCAATGTCTCCTGTTTTCCTTCTGAGGTAATCTAGAATGTTGTCTTCAGTCACAGATTGAGGCACCCTACTCAGATAAATCCAAACTTTAGGGCAGCTTTTCCTCCACTGAATTGTTCCTGCATGGAAGTTTGTTGGTGGGGTTTTATTCCTGATTTCCTTCCTCCCGTATGAGTCGGGGCAGATTTTGTTCAAGGATTCACCATTATGATTGTCTCCTTTTGAGTTAGTGTTGCCAGGATCACTTCCAGGTTCATGTTCAGCAGAGATAATGTTTGCCAGATTTATCACTTTTCTGAATTTTTGTCTTGTTTGCATTTCCATGATTTTTAATGAATCACGATTTCCATTTAAGGTGTTTGAATCGCCCTGTATATTCTGAGGGTCTACTTTGTTAATGTTCCTAGTGTGACTCACTTTTTTTTATCATTCACCATTATTTTTGATGGATTTTCATGGAACCCCTTTTTTGTCTCCTATTCCACATTCCACAGATGTTATTATTTGTGGAGTTTGTTGACTGTTAGTGTTAGTTTTTTTCACAGACTTGGTTCCATTTTTGTTCCAAATGAGATATTTTCTCACTTAGAAGAGTAATTATGTCTTCTTTATCAGCGATGATAGTGTCCTTGTCAGCGAGAATATGTCTTAATAATTTATTTTCTTCTTTTAAATATACTTCTTTAGTGAGAGCCATTTCGTTGAACTCCAATTGTGTATAAGATGTTTCAGGTTCGTGTTTGCACTCAGCTTTCCTCAGTTCGCTTGATTGTTTGAGGCAAGCTTGATGGAAGAATTCTTTACATATGGTACATTTACTTTATTTATAACTTATTTTGAACAGTGTTTGCACTTTATAACTTCATTTTCAATGGACAGCCGAGACACCACCACTTGCTTGAGCCGCCATCTTATAATTATTGGGAACTATATATTTTAGTTCTTAATTTTCCTATCACAAATCGAGATAAATTTGAGATGCCCAAGAGTTTAAACAAGAAATCACAAAATAGATTATATTATTCTATCAACACATCCTCACACATTCTTTAGAGTAGGCATGAAAAACTTAATTTTTCAGAAACTGTCCATAAAAGTCTAACTAGAAGTTGAGATAAAAAAATTAATATATTATGTATATTAATAAATTGATAGCCATGCTCTGTCAAAAAATATCTAGGAGGATAATTTTATGGGGTTTAGTCTGTAGTGAAAATAATATGGAGTTTTCAAAAATGTACTCAATAAAATCTTTTTATTTCATTATTGTTTTTTAATTATACAAATACTGGTCTTAATGTTTTTGTTTTACATTGTACTTTTGACGTCATTGTAACTACTGTAGTAATGTATCTGTGAGTGCTATATTTGTGGTAATTCTCAAAAATAAAGATTTTTATGATAAAGTATATTTACATTTCTTTTGTTTCAATTGCATTTGTAATTCTGGGGTAATAGTAGAATTATCATCGCAGTGATATAAGGCAGACGAAAATTCACCATGCTTTTAATTTTCTGATGGTCTTAATGAGGCATCTGTCAACCCTATTATGGTGCCTGGTAGTCAACGAGCTTCTCACGAAACTAAATGAGTCAAGAGTGTATACACAAGCGTATGCAGATGACTTAGTCATGCTGGCTCAAGACCAATTGGTAAACCTGCTAGGAGAAATCATTATGAAAGCTCTTGGCAGAGTAAACAGTGGTGTTCTGCCGGAGGGCTAAGTGTCAATCCGGACTTGGTTCTTTTCACCAAGAAACACAAAATAGGAACTCTTCCTGAAATACTTATCTCAGGAAGAAAGCTTCCGTAAAAAGGGTTTACCAAGCATATTGGAGTTATCATAGACTCCAAGCTGAACTGGAACAAGCATATTGAAAATCATACCAAGAAGGCTATGTGCGGGATAGCCTTCGGCAACAAGTGGGGCTTGACACCTAAAACCCTGCACTAGATATATACGGCGATTATTTGCCATCATTTGGTGGACCGGCAAGTCCAGATTCATAAAAAATGTTTTGAGCTCTATGCGAGGATAATAAATTCTTCACATCAGACTATTGTAAATGATGTTCGGCGCTAAGAAATGTCCAGATCTATATGTCAAATAATTGACCACGAGCTCTAAATTATTGTTACGAAACCGAATACACTATTGTAATGGGGAACAGGTCCTTAGACCGTTCTCTGCTTTATTAGAATAAAAAAATATATATGATATAAATTTTCTCAATTTTTCCTACCAAAAATATATCAAAAATGGACGAACTTGAAATAAATCGTACACCCGATTAGATAACATAGTGAAATTTCCCATACTTATATTATCTCAACACCTCTCGTAAAGTATAGTCACACTCTCTTTTTCCAAAAATGTTTCTACATATAAGGGCAGCTGCTGTCACCAGGGCATATGCAGAAAAATTAGATTTTTCTACACACAATACCAATTTCGATAAAGTGTTTCTATACTAGAATGTAAGGTACTGTTATTTTGGGGTCACCGTTATTCCGTCAGATTCGTGCCTTCGGCTTAACATGCAAGGTATTTTTTTGTATAACTTTTCTTTTTACTGTGTAAAATAGTACTTTTTGTCTTTTGTTTCAAATGCCTTTTCTTCAAGTGAAAATAAAACTTATATGACTGCTTCTCAATTAAAATGACTCTTATATTGAATTCAAGTGATCTTTTTCTTAACTATAGTTTCAAATAATACACCAGATAACTTTACTACTTCTATTGAATTAAAAAAAAACAAAAATAGATATCGCACCATTAAAACAAAACATTGAAAAATAATATAGATAAAATAAAATCATATCTAGCTTTAGAAACAGATTAAAGCCATAGATTTGGAAACATCGACATAAAGACTGCTCATACTTTTAGTTTTTATATTAAAACCAGCGTCTCGAAGAAAGTATCTTTGATAGCTAGCCCAAAAACATGCTCTTGCGTCTGGGCCTGAAAATCTACCCATTTTTGGCAATTTCAAAACTAACCAAAAAAACATTAAAGTAAAGTAAAAACACTTCAGCACGATTTTCACAAAATTGGTTTACAAAACCCATGACACGTGTTTCGCTATACTATAGCTCTTTTAAGAGGAACTGGATTACAATTCCAGTTCCTCTTGAGAAAGCTATAGGGAATTCAAAATAACGGATACTCTCTATGGTGTCGATGTTTGAAACTATACATAAGTACATTGTTTACTTGAGTACAAAAATTAGTGATTCAAGTTCAAATCATTATTGTTGTATACATCAATGTGACTCATCTTGGCAAAACGATACCGTTGTACTAGAATAAGTTTTCATCATTTTCCGTGAGAAAATAAACGTAACGTTCTGGTGGAGACCAATCTAGGATTGAGGAGTCTATAGACAGACGATGGGCTCTTGAAGAAGAATACAGTCCCTTCCCAAAATTTTCCTGTATCGTCTGTGGCCAAGAAAAAAAGTGATGAAGAACCTTCAAGGAGAGTTGAGAGGAAAGAAAAATGAGTTAAGAAGTGAACAAAGAGATATTATTCAACATACCGAAAATTATTCATACAGTATGGAAAAAGAGTCTATATATGTATATCTAGGTGATTTACTTTTTGAAACATTAATGTTTATATGATTTTTGCCGTTGTACACTTAAAACTTGTCGAATCTCTTGTGATTGTTGACATTCAATGAAATTCTGGTTTACCTGGTGAATATTCTATTGAACGTCCTCGAGTGAAAAAATTTGTGATTCTAGTTCAAATCATCATGTGACTCTTGGGCATAACGATCCTGTTGTACTAGAATAAGTTTTTATCATTTTCAGTGAGAAAATGAATGTAACATACTGGTGCAAACTAATCTAGGATTGAGTGAGTCTATAGACAGACGACGGGCTCTTGGGATCTTGAAGAAGAATACAGTGCCTTCGCAAAATGTTCCTGTATTGTGTTTGGCCAAGAAAAAAAGTGAAAAAGAGAACCTTTAAAGAGAGTTAATAACACCCGCAGGGCTACATATGCCAGTATTCTTTCCCAAAATACAAAACAAATTACTGACCAGGACCGGTATATTTTAAATCTAACCAAAAAAATCTTACTATTGACCAACAATTTGGGCTCTTTCCTTAGTACGGTCCTGTTCAATTTCAAGGGGGTCATGTTTTTCATCCATCCTAACTCGAAATACATCCCACAATCTAAACTCACCCAATTTTTATAATGCGGACCCGTTTGTTTCGGTGAAAAAAAATGCCTTTTTTTGTTGCACCACTCCCGATTATTCGGCGGCACTGTCACTGACATAGCGGTGATTGATGCTGGCGGGTAACTTTCTCTCGCAAGGCCCAAACAGGGTACATGCTGCCGCAACACTGGACAAGTTCGATCTGCTCACTAACTACAAGATCGAATCGACTCTGTCTTTCGGATGTTTTGGTTTCAGAACATTTCAATACCATGGGGACGTCAATGATACGTTTGGTGGTTAAGAAATATGACGTAACTGATACGTTGCAAAAACGTTCTCATCTGGTCTTGTGTTTTATCTTTGTCTGCTCTAACCTAACCTCAAATTGGTTTCGTTCACATTTAACAGATGGTCGACATTGGAGGTAAAACAATCTCACATTTCGTCGGCCTAATTTGTTAACCTGCTAGGTCCATTTCTGTATAGTTTACAGGAGGAAGAAAAAACTGAATAATAACATTTCATTTTTAACAATCAAGATTCTGAAAATCTCGTTGGTTCCTATAACTTTTCTTAACATTTTGTAACTGTTAATAGTTTTACATGTCTTATGCACAGCTCAAAAAATTAAGGAAAACAAGTACTTAGCAGCTTTTCGTGAAGTTCAAATTTAGTTGAGAACATTGCAGTTTTTAGACTTAAATGAGTATGGAATGTGAATTAGTTAAGTTTATAAACAAAATAATTCAGTATAACAAAATTTTATATTTATTATCAATATTAAAACAATTTTTAAAAAAAGTTTATTAAAATTTTAAAAAAAGCCATTATTTATTTTACTATTAAGTGTATCACAGGTAATAATTAAGAGCTGAATCATAAAAATTCTTGAAACTGAAACATAAACAATGTTCTAAATTGACAATTCATAGTCACAAAAATTATTCAAATAAATCTGAAACTTTGGTAAAATATAAAGGTCCAATTGAATTTAATGTCTCTTTATTGGTGCCTAGTTACTCATGAGGTAAATCATAATTCTCATGATAGTCAGACGGAAAAGAGTCTTTTTTTTTTATTTCCTGAAACTTCCGTGCAGTAATTTTACGTCGATTCTGGAGCAACTGCTTTAAGTCACTATTCTCGCAAGGATAACATTGTAAAGACCTCCTTTGTGGTAAAGGTCAACTTTCACAAAGAATTGATCCATTGCTTTCATAACGTAGTGCTCGAATGTCAGTCACCTTAGGATCCTCTTTGGATCTTCCTGGGCGAATACTTTTATAAAATTGTATATTGTCGAATTTCTTAAAGTAGGTGTAGTCCAATATTTCATATGGTGCTGTGTATTTTCGAGCATGTCTTGCAATAGTTATGTATTCAGCTAGTTCATTTATGACCTTACTCTTTAGGTGACGTTCTATAGTGGAATGCATTGAATCATCTTCCATTTGGGTGTGACCTACTTCTAAAAATGTTTGTTCAATAGCTATATTCTTGTGCTTCATGACAATAATCAAATTCTTCTTCTATAACAGGCGCATTTTTCGCATTGGTCCTTTTTCGGCATAAATAGCGCCGAATTTTTGCTTTCAAATACATTCGAAAACAAACTTATGGAAAGTGCTTTTATATTTCGCTCTTCACACCAATCGTCAACGTAAAATTTGTAGAGGCTTTCTTTAGAACTCCATTCTGGCAATAAGTGCAACTTCTGTGATGTTGCTCGACAATAAAGATATTCCATTACAGGAAGAGAACCCAGAAATTGAATTAGTGATTGTTTGGGCTTCGAGACAGATTCAGATGATCGTTTTGGACGTCTCAATGGTTGCATTGATAACTCCTGCTTCCAATTCTGTACAGTCCACCTTCCTGAATCTGTGTTAAAAACATCTTTCGACATACTTTGACCCTTTCATCATTTAATTGTAGATGATAAACAAAGGTTTTAGCTGTCTTTGGTGTTTCGATTTCATGACCAGACTGTCATTAGAGTATGCAAACCTGTCAAGTCCCTTATTTAGGATAGGAGTTGAATGTGTTTAAAAACACTTGATTAGGACACTAAATGAAAAAAGCTAAATAAAAGAAAATAAACTTACCTTGTTTACAATTTGTTGTTCACTAAATTTACTAAATATTGAACTTAAACGTGACCAAACTCTGGGCGTCGCAACAGGCACGTGGGTTGCGGAACATTGTCAGTGCAAAACTGAGGCCCCATTGGGATTTAGCAGTTTTTCGTTGTGTAGATTTGCTATTAGTCAGAAAGCAGGTTTTCGTGCATGGCATATCTAACCTTTTTAGATATTGTCACAGTAGAATGCTGAAAGAACAGAGTTTAATACTGTGATATCGTCGTTATTCCTTTGCCATAATAAGGTAGGTGATCGTCTAAAATTTTTGACTGGTATAAAAAGTACAATTGCCCAAAAAATGGACTTAGCAGGTTAACGAATTAGGCCGACGATTTCTGCTTGTTAAAGAACGTTTATTCAAAATTTTTACTGTTTTTATTGTGTTGCGAGTGAAATATTGTTACAATAATGGACCTGACAAAATATTATTCCAGTTTAGATGATGTTCACCAAGAACGGTATAAAGAGAAAACAAATTCTTGCATTTCACAACAGCACAATATGAAGGCATGATCATCTACGAATTAAACAATAACATATCCAACTACTGAATTCTTTTTGAAATCGGTAAAAATGTTCAACTCTCCGACATAAACAAATTGGAAAAGTGAGATTGTTTTACCTCCAATGTCGACTATCTGTCAAATGTGCACGAAACCAATAAGTGGCGGTATTTCATTTATCGTTTATCGATCTCTTGTGCCGGTTCTATACTACTTAGTGAGTTTTTTTGAGTAATTATTGATTGCATTTATTACTATCTACAAGAAAATCAATATGTGAAAAAAAAGTTGTGTCACATCATATTGTTTTCTACTAGGAGGGTGATTAATAAAATCTCAATATGATGGTTTGATTTGTTTGTGGCATCAGTTTTGCCAAAAAATTTGCACCCTAATTCCAAGAATCAACAGGAAATATCCTTAAGACGATTGGAAACTATATATAGCGATATATTTATGGCCCCACCCAGCAAACACGTTACATCACTTGGCAGTTTCGTCTATATCTACTTTCGCATTTCTTCAGTGTGGTAGGATGTATCTTCAACTACCTTTCTTCTTTCTCTTTAGTCTCTTCCAGACGTTATCAAGATTCTCATCATATTATCTGCATCAAAAACTGTGCCTACTTCTCTCATACGTACTCCTTTCTCTCTTCATGCCACCTTGGACAAGCAAATAGCGTGTGTTCTGCATCGTCTATTTCTTCGCAGTATGGGCGCTTGTTGGAGTCTGATCTTCTCCTCTCTTACAAGTAGTTCCGAAAACAGCCATGTCCAGAAAGTGCTTGCGTCAGATAGTCAGCTTCTCCTGAACTCTATTTATCCAAGTTTCAATTTCCGGTATTAGTCGCCAAGTCCATCGTCCGAATGTTCCATTTCTCCAAGCCTCCTGCCATTTGGTCATGAGTGTTGCTCTGGCTGTGTTTCTCGCCTCCCATCGTATGTCTGCCGTCTTTCTTCAATAAGAAGTTTCATGGGGGGTAGTCCTGCTATGACACCCACTCCTTCTTCCGATACGGTTCTATATGCACTGCATATCCTGATGCACATTAGTCTTTGGTTATTTGTGTTTCTTCACAGTTTTTTTCCGGCCCTGGAGCTGCGCAAAGAATCTGGGAATGCATCACACTTCTCCTTTTGGATGATCTGGGTCCTCTAATGTTCGGAAGTAGACTTGTCAAAGCTGCAATGGTCTTTTCGGCTTTTTCTACGGCTTTACTTATATGTTCGGCGAAGGTAATTTTAGTATCCAACCATACCCCTAGGTACTTGATTGCTTTGCTCAATTTTAATATTGTGTTCTGAACTTCAAACTGTATTGGAGCTATCTTCCTTCTCGTGGTGAGGAGGACTGCCTCCGTTTTTTAGGAGCTAGCTGTAGTCCTCTGCTTTCATCCAGTGTACAACTCTCATGAGTGCGATATTAGCCGTATTCATCAGAGTCTGTTCCCCTCTTGCAACCACTACAATGGCCACATCATCCGCAAGGCCTATAAGTGTAATATCATCAGGCAATTCCACTCTCAGGAGATCATCATATAAGATTCCACAGAGTAGGCCCTAAAACTGATTCCTGTGGAACGCCGCTACTTGAAGTCAGCCTCCAGTATCACTTGCCTCTCCGATAGGTAGGATGATACCCACCAGGCTCTCCTCGATTTTCCTTTTCTCAGTGCTTCTTGGATCAGTTGCCATGATGCGCTATTGAATGCATTCTTAACATCCAAAGTGATTACTGCATACAGTCTCCGGTGGGCGTGCGAGTAGGATACTGCATCACTAGATATTTTTGTCACATGGTTGATGGCGTCCACTGTCTGTCGGCCTTCACTAAAACTGTACTGTTTATCGCATAAATCTCCTGTGCGTGTTAATTCTTTCTAGATTGTGAAACTACTGGTTGCCACGTACGTGAATCCAGGTCCATGTCCTTGTCCCATTATTGCCAGGTCGCTGTCGGTAATTTGTATTGCATGTCTATATCCTCATCGAAAATCCAGTCCTTTCGATTCCTAATGGCATGCCAGTTGAGTTCCAAAATTATTATTATCCCTACTGCCAGTTCCTAGGCATTCGCTAGTGCCATGTCATGAGCTGGTCGGCACCTATTTGCATTAATCTGGAGGATTTTAATTTTGATCGGTATTTCCACGCGGTGTCTCTATATTTTTTCTATATGTCTTAAGCTGGATTTATAGTTAGACGGACTGTAAACGTAGACGCACTGTATGCGTAACACACGCACTGTAAAATATTATTGAATTTATAAATCGACGGAACGGAATTTTTGCGTTGTGTTGGTTTTTGGATTTGTATTATACTCTGAATTTTTATCTATGCTTCGTTTTCTGTGTCACAATGGATTATGAAATACATGAAGGTATGCTTCTTGGTGCCGTGGGACTGTTGTTGTGTGCAGTAGCATTGGAAAAGTGTCGACAAACTCGAAGAACAATAATTATGCGACCAAGACGTTACAAAACAAGACCCATGAACCGTAATAGAAAAGTAGAGAATGCCTACAATAATTTTTTAAAGATGAAGACTGCTGATCCAGATCAATTTTTTAAGTATACGTGAATGACTGCTCCAGTATTTAATGAATAATTACGTCTTGTAAAAAACATCACACATAATTCTTTATTTTGATTGGCCGGACGCAAGAAACGTAGTGTAAAAGATGAAAGTTGGCCAACTCTTCCGTTCCAGTCCGTTTCACTTACGTTACGTCATGCGTTTACGTTCAAGCTGGATTTATAGTTAGACGGACTGTAACGTAGACGCACTGTATACGTAACAAACGGACTGTAAAATATTATTGAATTTATAAATCGACGGAACGGAATTTTTGCGCATGGGTAGAAGTGATAGTGATATTCAACATAACCTACACATTACACGAATCATAAACAGCCTGTGTTGTTTTGGATTTGTATTATATTCTAAATATTTATCTATGCTTCGTTTTCTGTGTCACAATGGATTATGAAATACATGAAGGTATGCTTCTTGGTGCCGTGGGACTGTTGTTGTGTGCAGTAGCATTGGAAAAGTGTCGACAAACTCGAAGAATAATTATGCGACTGAGACGTTACAAAACAAGACCCATAAACCGTAATAGAAAAGTAGATAATGCCTACAATAATTTTTTAAAGATAAAGACTGCTGATCCAGATCAATTTTTTAAGTATACGTGAATGACTGTTCCAGTATTTAATGAATAATTACGTCTTGTAAAAAACATAACACATAATTCTTTATTTTGATTGGCCGGACGCAAGAAACGTAGTGTAAAAGATGAAAGTTGGCCAACTCTTCCGTTCCAGTCCGTTTCACTTACGTTACGTCATGCGTTTACGTTCATTTATAAACAAGAGTACATAAAATCTATAGTTGATCTTTTTGCAGTGCGTCTACGTTTACAGTCCGTCTAACTATAAATCCAGCTTCATTTATAAACAAGAGTACATAAATTATATAGTTGATCTTTTTGCAGTGCGTCTACATTTACACTCCGTCTAACTATAAATCCAG
The DNA here is from genome assembly GCA_018342105.1 of Gonioctena quinquepunctata. Classification (NCBI taxonomy): domain Eukaryota; kingdom Metazoa; phylum Arthropoda; class Insecta; order Coleoptera; family Chrysomelidae; genus Gonioctena; species Gonioctena quinquepunctata. The sequence goes on from JAFIRS010001185.1 coordinate 89,586, forward strand.
CTTTAGACTTAGAGTAGCTGAACTGATGACCTTCTTCTTTGCAGTGTATGCAGTATGCTTTATTCGTGCATTATTTTGCCCTATGTCCTATTTTGGAGCATTTCATACAGAGGTTTTCTCTGCCTGACCCATTACACTCCGCCTTGATATGCCCGTGTCCCAGTGCCTATAGCATCCGAGTTCCTTTCAAAGATTCTGCAGTTGGTCCATCCTATTCTGATTTTTCCTATTCCTAGGAGCTTGTCTGCGACTGCCTCTGACATCACCAGTGTCGCATTTTGTCTGTTTCCAAATGCTGGTCGCAGGGCTCTCACCTCGAAAGTTTCCGATCTTGTGCCGATTGCTTTGCAGACCTCTTCTTCAATTTCATCAGCGGTTACGGCCTGGTCCATATCTTTCAGGCGTAGAACTTTTTTATTCACCAGGACTGATATATTTGCACTTGATATATAGTTTATCCCTGATCTCGTTTTTTAGAATTTCAGCTTTATTAAGGAGGAGTTCCTCTTTCCTGGTCTTTATTATATCCCTCACGTCCACTCCTATATTACTGGGATTAACTGTTCCCCTGACCGTTTTAAGAAGGTCTGCATATGATTTTCCCTCCATCTTGTTTAGGTTTTCTCCGGTGGGATAATCCACCTGTATTCTGTTTACTACTCTGAGAGTTGGTCTGAGTTGGGAGTTTCTGACTGTTCACTGGTTTGTACATTTTAACTTCCACTTTGGTATTAACGAAGAGGTACTCTACGATCCTTCCAAGCATCATCCCTCCTACTCCATTGAGCTCGGGTAAAGCCACTTTAGTTTTTTTGTTTTTAAGTATGTGGTTCCTGATTTCAACGATGGATTGGAATACGTCGATGTCTTCCGCTTCCTTGGTGCCTATACCGTCGGTAGTTATGGGATAGTAAATGTATCAAGGGGAACAGAGAAAACTATCATCCTCTCTTGGCAAACCCAGGGAATGGATCATCATAGCCACATCTCCTTTGGTTTTGTTTTATCTTCTGAACCCATCTTCTCCCCCGAACTTAGTGATTGCTGATGAGACCTCATTTTCTGGCGACTCGAATTTAGCATTGCATGGCAGTATGATATCGTACTCATTAGGAGCTTCCCATATGAGTCCACTTTATACATTTATTTTGGGAAATATTTCATTTCCCCAATCTAACTTCTGTTATCATCTGGAAGGTTTCAAAGTTGAGGTGCTGTGTCAACTCGTCCCTCCTCTCTTTTTTCTGGGACTCTTTCCTGCATTCTTGGCATTGGGTGCCAGCTGTAGACCGACTCTGGTTCCGAAGATCATTCCTATGTGCTTCTTCCATCGCTTGTATATGTTGCCTGAGGCACTCGTTTTCGTTTCGCCACCCTTGTTCTGATTCACTCACCCTATTTTCCTTGTCCACTTCTCCCAGCCAGTGTATCAGTTCCTTATTCTTCAGTTGTTCGGCATGCAGGACTAGTCGAATAGCCACTTCCTTCACTTCCTGTTTAGGCTTGTACATCTCCTTGACTACTCGATTTAGATTTTCAATTTGGTCAATCATTCTCTCTATGGCGGTTTTGAGAATCTCTCCCCTAACTTTATCTTGTATATCAGAGAGGGAAGATATCGAGGATGTTCTCGATCCAGAGGGAGTTCTGGGGGGCGTTCTCTGAATGGAGTCTCGCCTACTGAAAGGGTTTCCGGACTCTGCACCTATGGTTGAGACACTCTCTTTCATCTGGAGTTCTACTGAGGGTGTTTGGTCTAGTGCATCTTTTCCAGTTTCTTTATTCTCATTTTTTTTTCATCATTTCGTTACGAGCAGGGTCGATATAACGGTCCAGCGTGGCAGTGCGCCGATACCACGCTAGGCTAGAATCCCCTAGATGCCGCCAGATATCCAGGGCATCGCAGTGCCATGCATCCCATGGGCGCGATGGTGTTACACCTCGGGATTGGGGCTCCCCTCCTCGTCTGCCCCGACCCTGTCCTCCACTGCGGTAGGATACCCAGTCTCAGGCAGGGTTGCTCGAGTTGCCGAGGTCCACCACTTGGAGGTGATAAAAGGGATTGGGTAGGAGAGGCTGGGTGACATAAGCAGGATACAATGTCATATATTTCCGCATCACTACCCCTTTTGGACCTCATCTATCTATATATTTATCTATCTATTTATCTATCTTATCTCTTATTTGCTGCAGCTTATGTCATACCGTTGGAAATGTAAAAAATTTACACGTAGGTGCCTACTATTTTTGGTACTATTTTTGCAATCGACTACACAGCAACAGCGAGTATGGTACAATATTTTCAAGTGATTTGTGAATAAACGGGAAGACGGGAGACCACAGAAACTGGGAGTTTTCAGCTTGTGCTTGTGATTACCTACTTCTGCCACCATGGGCGCTGTCATAGTTTCATCTATCCCCTCCAGCCTAATGAACACAGCGAGTTCTTCAAGTTCTCCATCAGCAGCAGACCAGAAAACAATACCCCAACATACACAATACGCCAGCGTGAGCTGTCACGCGTACCCAACCATAATACACAATGAAAGGATGGCCGAGTTCGTCGATTTTATCTGCCTTCCCGCCAGCTGCAAGGAAATTTTTTATTTAAGAAAACAACATTACTCAGCTCAGTCACATTGTGTTGTCCCCACGTGTGAGTAATTTTGAAGGTTATCATTCGAATTGTTATCGGTGGTTCACGGCATTACCACCAAGCTTAAGGAAAAGTATATCAAATGTTGAGGCACAAGCGTAACTAACCCTGCCTAAGGAATTATGTCATCCCTTCGACATTTTCCGAGAGCTATATTTACCTCAATTATTTTCAATAAATCGAAAAACAGTTGAAAAAACAAGTGTCCTATAACGAAGTGAGCTCCAACGGCAACACCCCAGCATACATGTTACGCGTGGGCCTCTAGAGGCACTTTAAAAACAGCCGACAGACAACATAAGCGAGCCATGATCATGATACGTCGTCGGCCCGGCTAGCCCGTGTCGCGACGGCCATCAGTTGGCCTCCAGACAACCACCCGCTTTGATACATAGCGGGACTTCAGCGGATAGACAGAGTTAGGATGAACTGATATTGCATGGTACAGATTATGGTGCGATTGCGGGTATCCTACTAATCAACCGCATCATTCCACTGTTGGGATTTCATCAATGATCTATGCAAATATACAGGGGCGTCCAATTCAAAATACAGTACATGGAAGTATCTTGGAAGGCAATGAGCATAAAGACGGTTTCAATGACAACAAAATGGCCCATATAAGCGCCTAAGAACAATCTAGCATTATATCTTCGAAAACAGTGGAATTTCAATGAACATAGATCATTATTATACACAATAAATTCACCAAACATTTAGAATAGACTGATTCATGGACTAGATATATGCAATTCACTGTTTTCGCTCTCTGAAGCCACTAATTGTAGAGGATTTCTGAAACTGTAGAGCCAGATTGTTCCTATTTACCTAAACAGACAACTTTTTCTCCACTTCAACCATTTTTATTGTATCTCAAATGGTTTATTGCATTTCAAACTGGCTGGAAAAATATTTCACCGAATAGATAGAATGACAACACACAAATCTGAAAAAAATCTCGCCACTGTGATTATTTTTCAAGACCATATACGACAATGACCAGACAACGATTTGACATCCTACACGAAAGTAGCAGTAGGGCCAACTGCCAACGTGGTATTCAGTAATGCCAATGCTGCATTTTCATTGCAGAGGTCGCAGCGGAGCGGCGCGTAATGCCATATACTGTGTCAAAACGACATCTGCGCGATTATCGCAAATCTTCAACGGGTAATTTCTGGCTAAATCCAAAACATCCATAATAAATATGCGTATGTTCAGCCAAAGCGGCAAAACTGATATAATTCCAATTATTTACCGACATCGGTGTGCCGCTGCCGACATCTGACCGCAGTTAACAGCAACGGTCTATTTACCACTCATTCATGTTTGCTGGGACGTACTTCAGTCGATTCAATTTTCACTGATTCACGATGAACTATAATGCTCATCCATTGAAACGAAAGTCAAATAATTCAGCAAACATAAACACTAAAAAACAACGAAAAAGTGTAACCAACAGAAAGAAAAACCGCTGTGAAAAAGTAGAAACATTCTTGAGCACTTATGGCGGATGATCCTCCAGGTTCCCTGGTAACGTCAAATGACGATGCAAATCCGCGCATGTGCAGCTGAAATTTGGCCAATCTACGAAGATAGGAAATAAGCCATCCTTTCATTGTGTATAATCATTGACGTGTATGTACCCAGCTTATTCTATCAAGGCAAGGATTTTAGGCTTGTTTTGGTTTGCAGTAGGATCGGTCCTAAAACCGTTCGAAGAAGTCACACAGTCGTTTATTGAAAACGGACCTAGGCAAAATCTTTCACGCTACGCTTGTCCTACGCTTTAGAACCGATTCGGAATCGTCCTGGCTTCGAACCAAAACAAACCTTTTATATTCTATCTTAAAGCATTTTCTAAAAATATATAGTCAGTCAACCATAAGGGTTTATCATTACATGAAGATGGGGTTCATCAGTGGATGGCGTAGTTCCATCGGTGTCAAAAAAATGAGATATTCGATGACCGAGACAAGCACGTACCCAGAATTTTATGTCGGGGGGATCCAGGAAAATGGCAATTTTATTAACTTATTCACTAATTCGGAGATTCGTCGCCGGCGTGGGCGGAGAGGTGGGGTGGGTGTCCGGTAGGAAACATAACCGCACAGTGGGGTATTTGAAGCAAAAACCCAGCCAACAGAGTTGAAGTTCAAAATTGCTCAATAATTGTAAAAAGTGCATTTTATCACTGACTAACTGGTGCGTATATCACATCATTTCCAGGAGCATAAGTAACATCCTCAGTTGAAGAACAGGTTTCTTTGTGAGTGGACGTGCTATTTGATTATATTTTTATTGGCACGTTAAATAGACTAGCTTTCTACGAATTGGTTGAGGAGTCTTCTGAAAAATTATATATTGATTAATATGGATATTTTTTAGGAGTATTTACCATTACAAAGTAAGTCAAAAGCAATGGTGCGATGACTGTCGAGATGCCCCGCCCGCCTCGCAGATTTAGGGATTTTGTGTGTTGAATCTAATCTCTATAACATTTTCAGGGGGGTCTGGACACCCCTCCGCTGGGTACGTCCTTGGTCCGACTGGAATGTAACAAATTTAGCACGAATATAGACTTGAAGCCCCTTTGTAAGTGGCGTCGCAGTGGCGGAATCGGGTGAATTCGTCGGTAAATTACGATAGTGCCCTCGCAGCCTCTGGTTCGGAAGGCACTACTCGATTTTGTGAGAACAATAATAACGTAATTCTCTCCTTCTTGAACCACTCTAGGTTCGTAATGAATCAAAGCTGGTGACAAGCGTGAAGAAAACTTTATTATGACTGAACTTCTGAATAATGGTTACATCAGGTTTTATACAATTTGGGAACAAAGACTTAATGAAAAAAAATGGAAAGTTAACAATTTCTAGACATTCGGTATAAAAGATAAAGTATGGTATATTGCATAGTAATACAAATTCGGAGTACGGGAAATAGCAAGCTGTTCAGAGATAATTATCGGTAGAGAGATAAAAGACGGTGTGGATATCTTGTAGCGTCAGCAAGGGGTATCCATCGGTGTGAATATGTGGGCCGGCTTCAGGACGGTTCTGCATATGTATAGTGCAATTCATCCGCATTTGTCCCTTCAATATGCGTCTTTTTAAAGTTCGACAGTTCAAATATTTTTTGTTACAAACGTGAGGATTGTGGTTGCGTTGTGATCCGTCAAACTTCGAATTGAATTGAGCCCCTGTTTCGAAAATTGCGCTAGTAATGAATAAGACTGCATTAAAAGGCTGAACACGCGCAATGCGAACATGTGATTCGCTTGTTGTATTGAAGAAATGAAAATAAATATATTGAAAATATTGTTTTCTTCTCTACATACATACATTTTCACAATATTTTTTTTCATATTTTCGTTTAGTGTCAGAATTTTACAAACAAAAATATTTTGAATGTGTATTACATGAATATTCGTTGTTAATTTGTTTCAATTATGCTTCTTCAGATGCATAATACTATAATTATTAGTAAGATTTTTTTCAATTGTTTATATCAATGTGAAAATTTATCAGAATTATTTATTAAAATACTTGTCAATTGATCTTTTTTCCTTTCGTAGATTGATTGTAACAAAGCCTACATCTACAAAGTAAACACGTCTACGCAGTATTTTTATACATAAACGCCCACCAAGGGACTTCCAACATTCAATTTGAGGTTATTTGCGGCCGAATCGTTCATTGTCGTTCATTTATTATACGCGCACTTTCGAGACTGGGTCTTTCTTGTTTCGATGCTTTTACCCGCCGAATTACAACCCAGACAGCACTGGATATTCCATGAATATTCATAGAATATTGTTTTTGGGATATTGGAATATTCTTAAATGTGCCAGGGATATACATATCTTTTTTGGAATATTCCTAGAATGTGCTGGTGGGGAAAATGTTAGATATTCCTCGAATATTCCATGAGGAATATTCCCGGAATATCCAGAGTATTCCCAGAATATTCCAAGAGTATTCCAGAAATAATACTCCTGGAATATCCTCTGGGAATATTCCTTGTATATCCAGAATATACCTACAATATTCCATGAATATTACAGAAAGGATAATCCTAGAATATTCCATAACCATATTCTATGAATATTCCGAGAATATTCAAAGTAATTCAGGAATATGATAGTAATATTCCCTAAATATCCTGGAGGGTTTTCAGAAGAAAATAACCATTCTCTGGAATTTAAGAAATTAAGAAAATAAAGAAAAATACAACTGTTTCCCCACATGAGTATCCTCAAATATAAAATCTTGAATGGCACTTTTACATCAATAATATGAACTTCTACAATTATGCCTGACAATTCAAGCAATGTATTTGCTTACATTCGCCAAGAAACAAAATTCATTTCAAAAATTATGTAGTAGTGCAATACGTAACTGTTTTCCTCAGAGTATTTGTGGATTGGAATTGCAGGTTCCACTCAGAAAAAAAACATTTGATTTCCGCAGACTGCGCACCCCTTCCCTACAATGAAATAAAACAACATGAATTTGAACAGGTCTATTTCTATATAGTTATAATAATAATAACACATATTTTATTAACCCGTTTCTTCTGTCACTACGGGGATATCTCTGAAAAACAAGAATTGCAAGATCGAACTACTGCTATCTGAATCAGAAAAACTTGAACCCATTCTATCACTAATAGTTTCAACTTGATTACTTAGCTGTCCTTTTGCATGATGTGATGGAGTTCGTGTAAAAATTGTATTGAGAATATTTTCAGTTTCCTGGTGTACTTCCTTGGTAACATAAAAGTGTACTTACCACACTGTGGTGATTATTAAGAATATTTGTTAAACAATTCCAAATACAGTAGTTTCACACACAAATATGCAAAAGTAACCCATAGCAGAAAAAAAACAAAAGATGTCAAATGTCAATTTAAAATGCATTCAACTTTACAGCTCTGCCATCGGGTTAAGCTACGACTACCGGATGAACGACAGACGCTGACGCGCGCGGAATGGTTTTGATTGGTCGTGAAAGTACACCTCGATATTTTCCGACCAATTATAATTTGGTCAGTACAGTAGTGTATTTTTGCCAGCTTGTATGAACAAAACTGTTTGCAAATCAAATACATCTATTCGCACTTTTTCTCATACTTTTCCTATATTTTGAACTCGAAAATAGTTATTGGTGTTCATTCCATATAAATAAGGAACAACAAACACAAACGCCCAATTCTACCAGCGCTGAACGTTAAACTCCTCCCCCATGCTCCAAGTCCATATTTTCCATTTTTCTTTACTGTCTTCTGAAAATAAACGGAACTTTAGTTTTGAATTTTGAACATGACTTTGAGGAATTTTTCGACTTTCTACTTCTCCACTTCACATGAAAGATTGAAAATCTAATCGTCCAAAGTATTAATTCTATTTTAAATTTTTCATGTGGATTGGAGAAGAAATGCCGAAAGTCTTCTCAAATCTATATTCACTCCACAAAAAATAACTTCTGACGTAGGTATATTAGTTTTGAATAGTTTTCCTGAAAGTTTAATAGAGGGTTCTCGTGATTGCTTCTAATGCTATTACCGCAGAGATTGACTGACGATATCTTCATACTTCTAAGCTGCTCTGGTATTCTGCTTGTGCGAATATTGCGATATATGGTTAACAATAATAAAGAAGCCTCTCTTTTGGAGCTTCGTGCGGTTTGTTGCACCAGAGTTATCCTTAAATAAAACGCCTTTTTGAAGTGTATAAGAATAATATATTCTTTAACTATGAATATTGATAATTGGCCTTAAGAGCAATGCAATGAAAGTCGGGTTATATATATCTTTCCTTGTCATATTGGCAGCGCATAGTTAGAGCAACCGAACATCAACCAATATTGTCACGCCTTGGTTTCCGCACCTGCGCATCAATTGGACGTTGTCAATGAGAGAGAGAGACCGAGCGTCGTCATGCTTCATTAGTTTTGTCTTCACATTTGCTGTCTTTATTATCAATACTGGTACTTAATACATATATGATGAGATTTTATTATTGATACATAGTATTTTTGTTCACGAGATATTGAATTTCCTTCAATATACAAACAAGGGACTCCTGATAGAGCTCAATCATAATCCTCATTGCTGACGAGGATATAAATATTCTTTTTCCCATGTATTTATATAAATTCGTGCACAGGTTTAGCTCCGGTCAAAGAGTGTTCGTAGAACTATAATCTTTACTCCGGTGCTACCTGCTCCGCCAAAAAGAAATCTGTGTTGTGTTGAATTTTGTGTTAATTTAATAACATAACCTATATTTTTCATGTCTGCTGTTGATTTGAATTTGGAATGCTATTAATAATTTTCAAACATTTGAAATATTAATAGCGTTTCCTTATTAGTAACTTCAGATTTTCTGAGAGCGAAACTTTGATTATATATTCGTTTTAACATAACAATCTTAAAACTGAAGTATTGTAATGAAAAATCTAGATGTACTTGTGATTTTTTTAGTTATCCGAGTTTTCTCAGTCTTTTCAGTACAAACGTTTTTCGTTCCTGACGAGTATTGGCAATCCTTAGAAGTTGCTCATAATTCCGTTTTTAAGTATGGATATTTAACATGGGAATGGACCAAAGGCATAAGGAGTTACATCCCTCCATTAATTATTGCAGGTTTATATAAAATTCTACAAATAACTGGTTTGGATACAGCTAATATTTTGGTGAGTTCTTAAAATATAAATCGGAACACCATTAGTCAGATTTGTTAAAAAACACTATTTAAAAGTCCAATCCAGTGGAAGAAACTAAAACACTAGATCTAGATATTTTGTTGTGATACATCAAGGACATATGTTGTCATAGTTTACTATGAATTGTAACTCTGTACAGTCTGAAAATAAAAAAGAATAAAAATAGTCTAAGCCAATGCCCACTCCCTAATACCATGCCTATATGATGGAGCAACATATTGTTTCAAATATCATTTGATAGTTTGATCTTCCAAAACTATTTCTCAACTATATTCTATATAAAATTTTTTATCTTTCCACACACTTCTAAAAATAATTTCTAATACTATTTGATTCTTAGTTCAACCTTCAAACTGATTATGCAAAAAGAAAAATTCTATACTTTCCGTTTGAACAAAAAAATATGTATTTTTTCCACATTTCTACCTCCATTAAACCTCCACCGATGGGGCGACAAATCACTTCAAATGACATTTATGTGATTCAACCTTCTGAAATTGATTCTGCAATCGAAAAACCTCTTCATTACTGTGTAAACAGAAAATTCACACTCCTACCCCCCATTATACTCAAATTATTTCAAATAAAATTTGCCATTTATTTCAAACTTGTGAAATCATTTTCCAGAATCGAAAAAACTATAAATTGCTGTTTGAATGGGAACTTGTTTTTTTTATTGTTACCCACATTAAACTCCCTAGGATCTTTTGTCATCGGGTACAAGCAATTGGGGAAGTAAGCAGGAATAAAAATGAAAGTACTGCCACTGGGTTTCCTAGTACATATGTCCAGGTTTGCGAACATTTTTCAAAAATACTCACTGTCAGTTATTTTTGCGAAAAATTCACTCTTGAAAAACACATTCATAGCTATCAACATACTGTAAACTGAAGAATTTGAGAAATAGAATGTCACTGATAATATTGCATAAAAAACATAACATACACTTTTCTACTTCTGGTTCAAACAGCGGTGTTGATTCCTTTTTCGTGGCTCATAAATTATTGGTTATATTTAGCAGAAATAACAGGTTCCAAATCCATATCCTATTTTACAAGAATGTTACCTCTTTCAAACTCTTTCATATAATAAATCTACTTTATTTGACAAATATACATGCTTTGGCTGAAGAGGCAAATATTTCCTAAATAGCTAGTCTTGAACTCTCAACATTTACAAAATAAAAATAAAGTGATTATAAACTCATGATATTAATAATTAAAAGTTACATTTAGAACAAAAAATCAGTATATATTGAGGTCCAATATAGAAGAGAAACTAGTCTTGATGATGAACAGTTCGTTTTTAATAATTTTTCTAAATCTATTGATGGTATTGATAAATCAGGTTTGAAAGGATTGTAGTGTTATAGGTGAAACAGCATTCAAATAGAGTTGTCGAGTGATGTGGCATATTGTGTATTTCTGTATGTCTAGTGTTGAGATTGTGAATATTATTTCTAAAAGTTAGTTTGTCAAGAAGGTATGAGGGACTTCATAATTGGTGCAGAAAAACTGGAAAATGATTCTTGAATAAATTAGTAACTTTAACACTTTAATTGTCGTGTGATGTATTTCGAGGCACAAAGGCCTGTCACCATGAGCCGTCACGGGACTGTACTGCTATTGCGACATATTTCTTTACAGTTAATAAAAATGGGGTCCAAGCAAGTTGCAGAAGTTAGTACAATTCTTATAGGTTCATTTACAAGTTGATAGTAACCATAAGTATCAAAAGTTTGATTAAGGAATATGTTGCAACATTAAAGTTGTGAGATAATATTATTTATAGCATGTAACATATCACTAAGTCTAGTGTTAGGAGGAAGATAAAATAGTTAAAAAAAGTTGTTAGGTACTTATTCTTAGATTCAAGAATATCTATTACAAAGAACCTCGTACCGCATCAATGGAAAATTGACTTTCGGTGAATTTGCTAGAATTTTTTATATATTACAGAACTCGTGATGCTGATCAAATGTCTCCATTGCACCACCACTCTAAATTCAACAGTTTAGATTATATAGGGTGCTAAAGATAACTTTTCCAAAATTTCAAATGGCCATTGTGAAGAGACTTTTTTGAATACCTTTATAAACCAAATCGAGTATGTATTGTTCATATGACCGATTTTAACTGACATCTATTATGTATTTCTCATGAAACTGCACCACTCCTTCTTATTGATATATCCAAATGCCTGAAATTCCGGAAAAGTCAGTTACAAACTCGATCGTACACGGTGAAAGTTCACTCTGCAGATACATAAAATATACAGGGTGGATCAAAAACTAGTGTCCTTTACTGATAATTTCCTCGAAGTAGTTATGTTTGATATAGATTTTATTGTAACATTTCCACAAATATGTGTTCGACACACATCTGTTGAAAGATTTTGAACAATTTTCTCTGGAATATTTTGAATGATATGTATGTGGGTTTTTATTTCTTTGTCTAGGAGAATGATATTCCCATGGGTGAATGAACAAGTTTATTCAAAATAAACTGTGAATCAACATGAACACTGACAGCTTACTCAAGTTTGTACATCATCATATTCGGGTACCTATTTAATAAGTTTGAACCCATTTGGTTTCTTGGAAACTTTGTATATCCGTCGCGGCTCAACTCCTTAATACTACGTCTTTTCGTTTTTTTAATAAGTTGATATTCCCAAGAAAAACTTTTACTTTCTTGAAATATCCCGTCAACGTCAAAAGTATATCGTTACTTGATTCGCTCAAAAAACCAATCCCAGCTACACAACATAACCAACATAATTGATAAAAATATGAATAAACTGAAAAAATTAAAAAAATTGCCACCTACATGTATAAACCTATATATACTATGAGTAGTAGAAAAATATCGGAAAATAAAACAAAATCATTGAATAACAATATTATAGGTAACTGAATATGCTCATATTTCATTACAAAAAATGTTTCGTACCTATACAGAGTGTATCACATTCGCGTAACAACAATCAAGTTCAATATTCCTTGGAGAATTTCTATATTCTAGATATATGTTGCATATGGAATTTTAGAATAAACCACAATCGACTTCCTACCAATGACAAGTAAAACTACCAATTCGCAAAACATACTCGTTACTCGAATTCACACCTCAATTGGTGAAATGTCGATTGATTGGTAATTTAAACTTCCTGTATATGGAAGTAGCCTGCTGTGAACCATTTGTGACCAATATAATCTCATATAAATGCTTTCTTTATTACAAAAATATGGACTCACACTTTATCTTTGTAAGCCTATGCCATAAAATGTTCACTCGTAAGTCATGTATACTATCCCGACACTAAGTTCATTTGAAAAGTACCCACACTTGGAGAGGAGATGGACTAGCTACAACTTTAGTTTGGTCAAGATGGCTCAGGTTTGGAATGGCATATAGCAACCATATCCATTTGTTTAACAAATACTGAATTGTCATTTTGCAATCATTGCTTATGTTAGGTTCTCATTGAAATCATATCAATTATTGAAAAAATGGCTAATCTTCACCGATTGAATTGTTTTTCGTGTGATGTTATATTCAATACACACAATATGGCGTGACTCGATGGAGAACCAAATGAATTGAAACGAGAAATTGCCATTGAAAGACGGGACCAAAGGGGACTTCCACATGTCGCAGAAATTGATGGAAATAGAATCTGTTTGACATGCAACCATTCAATTATTCAAGAGATTCATCACCTTTAAGAAGATCCAGGATGTTTGAGAATGAATATTTTAACAAATTCCAAGGCAGCATCCTATATACAAGAGCGTGGATTTTTACGAATGAGAGTTCATTCAAGATTCCGTAATGCCACCAAATATCAATTATTCATAGCATTGGAAGCAAATGTAGAGGATATTGAACAAATAAATAGTATTGACGATGTTATATTTGGATATTATTGAACTTGTAAAACTGGAGCCAGGACCCTTGGATGTTCTGCCCATTTGGCCAGTGTTATCTGGTACCTTGGCTACGCACGTCGTGCACAGTATATAAGGTATCCCTCAAATGCCCTTCTCATCCATATAGAGGATGATGAACATAGAGAGGGACAAGTTAATCAGGTGTTCTGACTCTATCATCCTTTTCTGTACGTTGTTCACGTCATCATTCGTTTTAGTTCATTGGTACCCTGTTATATATTGTTTTTCCGTTCAAAGAATTCCACAGTTTTGATATTGAAGTAGGTAATATAATACATCATCAATCAAGATCAATTGACAGTTGTCCGGCGGTGAGCCCAAGGTTTCCAACAGTGAAACTTGAATAATTCTGGATTTCCTTTCGTTCTTCATTAGCAACCTATATATTCCATATAGGTAAATCTTTTTAATGGAATATGAGCATATTTCGTTTCCTATTTTGTTGTAAATCAATGTTTCTGTTTTAATTATTTGCAATATTTCTCGAGATTCTTCTACCATCATTCGAGTTCTACTAATCGTAGTAGATACAGTTTTATTTACTAATAATATTGTTCAAAATCTTTCGGCAGATGTGTGTCGAACAGAATGTGTTTCTGAAAATGCTTCAATGACATCAATATCAATCATAACTACTTCAAGGAAATTATCAGTAAAGGACACTAGTTTTTGATGCACCCTGTATATTTTATGTATCTGCAGAGTAAACTTTCACCGTGAATGATCGAGTTTGTAACCGACTTTTCCAGAATTTCAGGCATTTGGATATATCAATAAGAAGGAGTGGTGCAGTTTCATGAGAAATACATAATAGATATGTCAGTTTAATTCAGGAGATGCTAATAACATCAATCGCAATTGATATTGGTATCCTACAAAATATCTGAAAATGAATGAAATTCCACTGCTCAATTTTTTGGAAATCACAGAAAAACTTGCTATCTTTGGACTCTCCCTGTTTATCGTCTGTACGTGCAGGAATCATTGTTCTCTATAGTGTATTCAAATCGGCCGTATGAACAATCGATGCGTACTCGATTTGGTTTATATATTCGAAAAAGTCTCTTCACAATGGCCATTTGAAATTTTGGAAAAGTTATCTTTAGCACCCTATATAATCTAAACTGTTGAATTTTGAGCGGTGTGGAGACATTTGCTCAGCATCACGAGTTCTGAAATATATAAAAAATTCGAGTAAATTCACCGAAAGCCAATTTCCCATTGATGCGGTGCGAGGTCCTTTACATTGCCTAAGATATCAGAAATTTCATAACATAAAGAAGATGGAACATAAATACCTACACCACGTCCAACTCTATTTAATCTGCCCTTCCTGAATGAGGATAACCTGGTAATGAAACTGCATTAAAATCAATTTATAAATAAAAAACCAGTTGACGAAAACTTACACAATTTGGTATTGAAGATCTTGTGTATAAATGTGCTATATTCAAAAGTAATTGTTTTGTACTAGCCATAACTAACAATAAAATATTAATAAGCTTAAAACAAAGACTTGAAGGAAATATCTAGCTTAGTAAACAGTAAGAAAGTTCATAAACAGATACATAATAATCAATAGAGTTTTTTAGCCTCTGCAAGTGAAATTGGTACCTTTGACATTCTTTCTTGAATAATTCATTATTTACATCATACTCTAAATTATATTTTCTATTTGCATCTAAACAATTGCAGCATTTTTTATTTGCTTTTGATAGTTCTCTATTTTATGCTCATCACCACAATGGAAACACAGGACCTTCCCTTTCTTTATTAATAATTAATATTTTATTAATCACTCAAATGTTATATTGTATTTTTGGTCATAGTCATTACATATCTTACATCGTCTTCATATACAGGGCATCTTTCCTATGATATACAGACCTTTTTATTGTCCATGAATTTTTTGAAGAGAAGAGATGAATACTCCGCATATACTCATTTTTCGTTTCATTTTTCTCTGGGTATTTGTCAGGGCTATTATGTATTATCTTTTCAAAAAAAAATTAAATCTACAAAAAAATTATCTTTTATTTCAGGAGTTATACTCAGAAACTACCGGAAGTGCCGTTTTTACAGATATATTGGCCGATTTGGAATAGGCAATCCAGGTTCCTATAGATATACTCTTGCTAACTCCCTCAGTTAAAATTTCTGGTTTACCCCGACAATATCCTATGGAGGCCGCTCAACATAATGCCATTTGATTTGTAGTTTTACTTTTGAAAACCGATTCCGCAATTGAAAATACTGTAGTTGAATATTATTTACCATTTACTTTAATCTTATGAATGGATGGAACTTTTTTGAAAAAATCAATTTGATGATTTTTTTCATTAGGAAAAAAATGGGTTGAATATTTCAGGGGTTGTGCCTGTAAAAAGCATGAAAATAAAAAAAGGTAGTATGTGTGTTCGTCCAATGATTCCATGTCTGAACTTTTAGTTTTAAAAATAGGTAGTTTATATGACGTCATGCAATTAGGTGTTGACATACCCATATTCTAACTTGTTACAACAGTTATTAGTCCATAAAAAATTAAAATATTTATTCTATGAAAAATTACGAAAAGTTAATTATAAGTAGGAAAAAATCTAATACCTAAGTTTGACTACTGCTGAAATAATTCTAAAGCCGCCCGTCAACCTCAAAACATCTTTCATTTTACATTGTGATAGTAAACTTAGTCAGTGAACCATATTTTTCGATTCAAACCAGAGTGAGATTTTCTTGCAATTTTTCTAATATTTTTAATGAATTGTGCATAGTTTTTTGAAATTGTATTGATATATTTTATGTAATAACCTAAATAAGATATCTATGTCAGAAGTGTGATTTTTTCATTATTATAATTATCTCAACTTATCTGAATACATATTGTCGGTCACTTAAACGGATGTTAATTGTAAACATCTCGTTTTTACATCAGTTGAAATATTCCAATATCTAAATTTATATTGAACTATACCGAACCTATCGCAACTTCGCCCTTTTTACCTTGTAACTAACTGTGGAGTCTGGTACGTTGTATCCTATGATCTACTTATATTGTTCGGCTCTGACCAGAGGGATATTAGCTTGGCGAACTTGGTTCCCAAAAATATAATAAGATTTTTAAATTTCTTTAATAGATAAAAAAAATACCACTGTCTTTTATTATGAAATTGCATCACACATCCGTCATTCTAGTACAATAATTCAAATAACACCCTCTATATGAAGGTAAACCCGTTGAAATGGGACCTAGTTTTCAACAAGTTGATTTGTATGATACATTATTTTTTTAAATGTTCATGGTCACACTTTCCAGTTTATTTAGGGCGTGACAATGAATTTTAACTCAGTCAAACTGTTTTATTTTTGCGGCAAATGTGAATGATTTGAAAATACAAGAAAGGGATAACTTTTTGGTTTTTGCAAAATTTCATTATTTTTATCAGTAAGGAAATTACAAATTGATTTGTTGAAAATATAAACAGGATGTTCATAAAATCAGATGTGGAATCATCTGCGACTGAAAGATAAACTTTAGTCACTATCTTCCATTGTCAAGATAACCTCTTGTGGGGTATTCATGTTGAAAAGGGAAACATTCTCAATTGAATATTGATAGAAAGATTTTTCTGTGAATTGAAAAATCCCTTTTCAAATTTCGAAATTACAAACTTTTGAAATTTAAAAGTTCAGCCCTGCAAAATTTTATTTAAAAGTTAAGTGGTTCCTTCTGTCTCTCATAGATTCAGGCAACATTTTTACAATATCTTCTTCGACTATCATATCTGTGTCTTCTACATCAGGCCAGAAGAAGTTGTTACTACTTTTCTTATATCTCAAAAAACCAATTCCCCATTCATTTTCAATCTTGCTGTCAATTTTCCCGATAAAATGTTTTACGTGTTTTTTTGAGTTGCGACCCAACTTCCTAACGCAATTTGGGACTTTCCTAACTCTTTTTCACCTTCAACTAGTTGCTCCTCTTCTTCAACTACTAGTGCTTCTCCTTCCCATATTTCAAGGTCAAGATCGTCTTCGGAGTCCACATGTTCTACCATCTCTTCTGAGTTTGAACTACTAAAACTTTCTTCTAACTTTGGAGCCTTTTTACATCTCTTTTTTTCTTTTGCATTTCTTTTCTCTGCTGTTTCCTCTTCTTTTGATTTCTTTACTCTATTCTCAACTGTGAGTCTATCACACACTTCTTTTGGGGTCACGACTTCTGCACCTGCAGCTACCTTCTTTTTTTTGTGACTGACGGACTGTTGTTGTCGGTCTGTTTTACAGTATTCAATAGAAGCTCATCAAAACTCAGTTTTGAGCTACTGCATAAAAAATGTTACTTGCCGGGTTTTCATCTGTCGATTGAGCATAATTTCTGGTAATAGCATCTTTATTTGAGGTAGGGTTTTTAGCTACAACTATTGTTCGGTCTTCTAAAGCTTGTTGTTTTCTCCGTCTTTTTAAACTCTCAGGATGTATTGCTCCTCTGGTATGACATGGAGGTTAAACAGATAAATACCAGCTTTTTTGAATCCACTTTTGATAATTACTTTATTTGCATTAATCCATGTAGCACCTATCATTTGAGAGAACTCTTTTTTCGGAATTTTGAGGCTGGTATTACGTCTCTGCCAAGTTGTTGGTCCCAAATATCTTTTACAGACTTAAATACAGCTAAATCTAAAGGCTGCAAAAGATGGCTGGTATTTTCCGTGCTAGTTCAACAATACTACTATGTGTACTATGACCGTCAGATACCAGCAATACGGGTCTATTTGGTCCTAATGCAGAAAATAACGTTTTTAGAAAATAATTGTAAAATATGTCACTTTCCATTCATCCATTGACACTAACTGCATACACAGTTCCTGGAAACGAGTTGTTGTCATCTGGTAGCCAGGAATCCCAAATATTCTTCCCCTTAAATACGATTAGTGGTGGCGCCTTTGTTATTGAAGCAGAAACTGCTGAAAGAACTGTGGTGTTTTCTCTTCCAGGTCCGGATGTTCTGGAACATGACGTTGTTTTTTGTAGGATCGTGTGAAATGGATGTTTTGTTCATATTCCATACTTGCTCTGGCTTCTCCTCTAACTTCAGCTCCACTAATGTTTTTTTGAGGATATCAAAATATTATTGAACAATAAACGGATACTTTATCTTTCTTCTCTTCTCAAATATTCTACAGCTTGAGCCTTTTTTACGCTACGTTTGTGTTATCTTTTAAAACTAGTAAGCCAGTTATCCCCAGGAACGTTATTTTTGAATGATGTTTTTTTTTCAATTTCGCGACCAAGCACTAACTTGATATTCCAAATCTCCACTGCTCCATTATCTTAAGTCCCTCGGCTAATGATGGGGTGCTATATATGAAATGGCTACAATTGACTCCAAATGGAATGCCTTCTCATAATCTTTTAAATATTACTTTAATGTTCACTTTCCCATCTAAAGATTCTATAAAAATAACAAGAACAAAGTTTGGAACTGTTCTAAAGAAATTGAAAATACCCGTCAAAACTTGGACTTTTACAGACAGTTAAGCGACTTGGGCACTGAATTCAAAACAGTTCATGAAGCCCACAAATCTTTATACAGTGACATGATCAATAAACATAAAAGCGACCATCCAAAAGATCGAATTTTAACATCCAGTAATAAAAATAAAACTACATGAACTATAGTTATAGTTAGTAGGTGAACTTACTTCCAAAAATAATAATAATAAAAATAAAATGGTTTTGCCTACAGGTGATAGTGAAATGATAGCAAATAAGCTGAATGAATTCTTCATCAATAATATCAAAACTATTTTAGAGAATGAGGGGGTACCCGGAAACCTGATAAACAATGTTAAAACAAACAGTGTAAACTCAATGTTTTTACAGCCCGATACTCAACAAGAAATAATTGATATTGCTAGGGACATGAAAAACAAAACAAGCTCGGGAAACGATGAAGTACCACTATTCCTTTTGAAAAAAATGTGTACTTTACATTATTGATCCTCTTTGCGATATTTTAAACTAATCTCTTACTGAAGGAAAATACCCAGACTCTCTAAAAAACGCCTTAGTACTACCCTCATTTGAAAAAGGTGACAGCAATTTACTAGAAAACTACTGACTCATCAGCCAGCTCACGTAATTTTCAAATTTTTTTGGGACAGTTTATTATAATCGTCTTCTGACATTCTTCTCGCACATGAATCATCTTTCTGATTTCCAACATGGCTTTATCAAACAAAAAAGTACTGAAACAGCTATTTTTGATTTCATAACAACTATACTGAACTCAATAGAAAGAGGAAATATTGCGTGTGGCATTTTCCTAGATTTGTCTAAAGCTTTTGATTGCCTTAATCATGATCTCATCTTATCAAAGTTACAAAGTTATGGTATTCGCGGAAAAGCCTACTCATGGATTGACTCATTTCTAAGCAACATGCAACAAAAAGTAAAACTGAAAGACAATAATACAAATATATTCTCTCAAGCATTGCAAGGGAGTATTCTCGGTCCCCTTATTTTTATAATTTTTTTGAATGATCTCCCCAACTTCATAAGAGATGTAAAATTAGTTAACTATGCTGATGATACACATATAATTATGCCAGGGAAAATATTGATAACATCAAAACAACAAATAGTCACGAATTTACACAAATACAGAAATTGTTTCTCGAAAATAGCCTTGTCTTGAACAAGGAAAAAACGATAAACGTAACAAAAACCTGCAATCTATTAGGTGTCTATGTGGATTCTACCTTGAAATGGGAATCTCAAATTGAATATGTATGTTCCAAACTCTCTTCTTGTCTTTATTCTCTCTGAGTTATCGCAAAAGATCTTGATGCCATCTTTACCCGCACCGTATATCATTGTAATTTCATGCCCTTCCTCAAGTATGGCATAATATTCTGGGGAAATTCTTGCTCTTTCGATCGAGTGTTCTGGTTACAAAAAAAGGCTATGAGAATTATGTTTCATCTGGATTATCTCCAATCTTGTAGAATTATTAAGAAAAACTATGGCACTTATATTCACGATAGTGTTCAATTTGTTAAAATAAACCCTGGAGAGTTCAATGCTTACAAAATAAATCACCCCCATGGTACAAGGAGAAACAACATATAATTATACAAATCATAATCTGACGAAAAAAAATTGCATGTACGTTGCTTTACAGCTCTTTAATCAACTTCCTCAAGACATTCAAAATATAATAGACAAAAATGCCTTCAAGAAATCTAGTTTCGAGTATATTTGCGAAATTGAGCCATACTCTATTGATGCATTTTTACTTTCTTAAACACTCACGTATATTTCCTTTATTGTTATTATTTTTATTGTCCTTTAAATGTGTAATGTATGTACTACATATCAATAATCTGTTTCAAGCTTATTGTGCAAATTTGTCTATGCAGCTTATATGATAAATGATTTTATTATTATTATTAATCTCGTCTCTTCTCCGAGCAGAATTGCTGAAGCTCTACCTTGTGATTTTCACTCCTCGAGCACTAGTCACATGGTCAAAGAGTGTGGTTTTTGGGATATTAAAGAATTTATGTGCCTGGTATATCGAGATAGCCCCTCTATCTCTACCACTGTAGTTTCTAACCATATTTCAATCTGAAATTAAAAGTTAATATTATGTTTAAGAGACTTATTTTTAGTGTAACTCAGTTCTACACTTCACTGCAATTGAAAGAATTCATTGTTACTTGTCACCAGTGGACATTCAGATGAAATTCTGGTACAAAAGTAAATTTAACAAAAAATAATATATTTGCTGACTTTCTTATAACGAGGCTTTGAATTTAATTTGGGATAAGATACTGAGTCCCTTACACTTGACTTTTGAAGGTAATAATGTTTATGCATTCGAATATCAGTAGTTGCTAGTACTCCATCAAGTTCAATTCTTCTGTGTGGGTGTGACTAAAATTCAATATTATATCTAAAATAACGGTACCGTGGAAAGCATTCTAGCCACAAGAAATCGACCAAAATCTATATGCCTCTGAAATCTGACATAATATCACTACTCTTTCTGCACTCGTTTTTCTCGTTTAATATAATATATTTTATTTTTTCAGATCTATAGTCCCCGTATTCTTCAAGCTATATTGAGTGCGTACTCAGATTTATGTTTTTATAGATGGTCTGGAACGAGAAAATGGGCAATTTTCTGCTTAGCAACATCTTGGTTTTGGTTCTTTACCGGATCAAGAACTTTGATAAATAGTTTAGAATGTGCACTGAGTACTATCGCTTTTTCAATGTTTCCATGGCCTGGAAAAGGAATAGGTAAGATAGTATTTTGATTTTTTGTTTCACATCAGCCAAAAATATATTTTCTTTTTTCTAACACCTAATGAGCTTCCTTGTTTTTACAGAAGAAAATTCGAAGTTTATCTGGATTGTTTCCTTACTATTTGTTATAAGACCAACTAGTGCAATAATATGGTTTCCAATATGTATCTATCATTTAATGATACAAAAAAAATCGTGGATCCGAGTGATAATAGAACAATATTTACCAATTGGGTGAGTCATCAATCAATTGTTAATTAATTGGAAGTACCCTTGTATCAAGTATCAAAAGTTAACCTTTTCCATTTTTTTAAAATTTCATTCAATTCTTATATCTGTCATAAATTTGTTTCCATACCTATACAACTCCGGCACATCCACAAGGAGAGTTCTGATTTTGACAGTCTATGCATGTCAGAAAGTTCATTACCTCATAGTTCCTAGAAGCAATTCATCTGTTCCCTCGCAGAGGAACTCCTATACTCTGCTTATTCTAAAAAGACTAACGATGTGAACCTAAATGGAGAGGGCCGTATTAAGAATCACATGAGGTTACTATAATCCTTTGAATTACTGAAATGTAAGGTTGAATGAGAAAAAGGTGAAATGATCACATATATTTTAATATATTTGTTTGCATCATATTAATTATATAATATGCTCTATAATATGTAATGGTTCAATCAATCAATATTGTGCTTTATTGTCTAAAAATCATTATTCCTATTGACAAACTGTTGTGAGGGAGTAACATGAAGTACAGGGAACCACTGTGTCCAATTCAAAAGTAACTAATATAAAGGAAATAAGTATAAATATCAATAATATAAAATAAAACATTTGTATTACATTTAGCCAGAAGTAACCATAGTACGAATATACAAAACAGCATCTAGATAACAAACATATAAGATCAAATAACATCAGCATGAAGATGGCTTCAGTATGATAACTGCGAATCTTTTTCTTTTATTTTGTAATATCTGATGAGTTAGTGAATGAAAACCCAAGCATTTTTTTTTGAAACGCCTGTTCAATCAACATGTTGACTTCATAGCCTAATTTATGAGAAATTTGTATTGGTACTTATTGAGGTAGACGGGAGTTCAAGGGAAATATTTGAGGAACTGTATATGGCAAATGGCAGTAGAGTGGATAAAAAAGGGAAGTGAGTACTTGGAGAGTGTTCGAATTTTAGGGGATGTTGGTACGCGGATGTCGCGTAAGGCCGATAGGGTCGTGTCACGTGGCGGAAAGTTTTCGTGGTGTGGAGTAAGGGCCGAATCCACGCGACTTAACTGGAAATTTGGTTTAAAAGTCGTCAACTATGTTTATGAGGCGTGTGAGATCTGGTTCCTAGGGCAGAATACAATAATGAGGGGACATTTTAATGTTTAAAAAAATCGGACTTAATTGTGGTGAGTCGCCAGCTTTATAGATACATTTTTCTTACAGAGCAAGCTTTTATCTGCATGAGAAAGAGACATTTCATTGGCTTATTTGATATTGAACTGGATATGATTTATTTCATTTGAATTGATTTTGATTTTCTTTTTATTTGATTTGAAATTTGTTATTCAGAATGAGTGTCAATGTTTCTGAAGGGTTTTATTTGGGGTGGCAGTAAATGGATAATTAGGAAATATGAAGTTTTTTACGAGAATGAATTTAAAGAAATAGTTTTACAAAGTTGAAGAAGATAGATTTCATTTGGAAAAAGTAGTTTTTTAAGACCACACATGTTAAGCTGTGGACGAACTACACATTCTTAAGGAACTTGATTGGCTAAAACAGAACAGTGCTTTACATTATTTAGATGGATTAAATACCTATATTCGTATTTTTGAATAAACAATTAAGAACAAACAGTATAGGCTGTTTTTCTCTGTTACATTTGATGACCTATCGTTGATATTTTTTGAAAGTTTTGGTGAGATTTTTTGAATATTTCAATTTGAAATTTGTTGATGTTAAAATTTCCAAGAAATTATTTTTGAAGTCTTTAGTTATTTTGAAAGGTGAGTTTTTATGGGTATGTTTCTTGTTTTTTTTTTTGTTGATGACGGGTTTTATAATAATAAGATCAATTTTATTATTACTCAACAGAAAAATAAAAAGGGTATTGTAAAGCTTGCAAAGAAATATGAAATTACTTTTTTTGGAATAGTTTTTGTTACATGGGAATATTATGGAATGCTTTATTTTTTATGTTGAAGCGTTTGGATGTATAGATTTGGTTTCGAAAAAAAATAATAATTTATTAGGGAGAAGTGATTAAAGGAAAACAATACGATTTTTAAGTAGAAAATTTCACAACTCTACTTTAAAATCAATAAGATGCCTTTATTTTGACTTGTTACCATGGCAACCAGAAAAATTTCCGAAGTTGAGAACAATCTGTCGGTCTTAAAAAGATTTCCCCTTTTACAATTAAATTCTTAAACAAGCGAACAGGACACATCTGTGGATTCTCGAAATTTATGATCAACCATTTACTGACAGTTTTTTTGAACCACGTTGCGTAGTTTAAGAGTAATTTTAGAGAATATTAGATTTTACTCTATCCGACCTGATGGGTTTCCCAAATTATCAGTTTCTTCTTTGAAATATTGGATACAGGCAGAATATCCCTCCCCTCATCTCCATGCCAGTTCATGTGAAACTATATGAAAAAAATTACGCCGCAAGCCATATGGAGTATCTTCATGCCCAGATAATTTTTTTATATTCGTCACTGGTTAAGGCTGAGACACTCACTTTTTTGCGCTTAGCATCCAGAGCAGCTCTGGCGGTCGCAAATTCCACACCAGAAAACGCATTCATTTTATTTTGTGTTTTTCGTAATAAATTTATTGTAATTACTTAGCAGTAGAGTTCCACATAAATTGTACTTTTCAAACATTCCATTTTTCTCAAATTTTGTAACGCGAATGCTCACAAGGAATGTTTGACAGTTGTCTCTGTTAGCTGATTGCGTCAAAAGCATGGCCGCCTAATTATCGCAGCCACCTACTGCAACAAACCATCTTAATCATATATTTTTTCAATTAGAAGTGTTGTGAATTACTTTAAAAAAAATACATTTCTACCACTTTTAGTAAACAAAAATTGCCAAAGGGCGATAGATTGAACTACTACCCATCTGAGTTTTAGCATTTAATGTAACTAAAGTTGGTATTTTTTTTTATTTAACAAAATATGGTGGATATACCTACATATGAATTTCTTCAAAATTGCGTCGTGTTACTTGTAAAAAATGTATTTCTATCACCTTTAGTGACCTAAAATTGCCAAATGGCGATAGATTGAACTACTACCCATCTGAGTTTCAGCATTTGATATTAACTAAAGTTGTAAATTTTTTTATTTAACGAAATATGGTGGATATACCTACATATGAATTTCTTCGAAATTGCGTCGTTAATTGTAAAAAATATATTCCTACCACCTTTATGACCTAAATTTGCCAAAGAGTGATAGATTGAATACTACCCATCTGAGTTTTAGCATTTGGTGTAACTAAAGCTGGTAATTTTTTTATTTAACGAAATATGGTGGATATACCTACATTTTGAATTTCATCAAAATTACTTCATGTTAAACTATCTTTCTTTGAAACTTTAATGGTATCAAATAATAAGCAAAATAATACTGAAACAAATTTAATGATTGTAGGTATTATTAATACTAAAAACACAATTATTATAAATGGTTGTGAGCTGGCTTGAATTCGTGGTTTGGATCTCGGTATTTTCTGTTTTATTTCCTGCATTGTGCTTTGATGATGATTAACTTGCAGTAGTTGGCAAAGTTCTCCTTATGGCTTCAATCATCTCTTGATGATGTTCAAAGTCCAATTGTAAGTAAGGTTTGATTGATTGGCTATTACTGGGTCCGGTAATTTCAATGAGCTGCTGTTCACCAACTGCCTCTTTGGCCTAATTCAAAACAGCTGTTGATCTTGCAGAATGGTTGATGATTTCAACTTTGTTAGTGTCAATTCCTATATCAGAGGCTGTTGATTTAAACCATGAAGATATAATGTTCTTACCAACTGGACTGTTCTTGTACCATCCTTTCGAATTGGGTTGACTCCAGTATGGATTTGGGGTTAAGAACAATAGTCGGTTTTAATAAGATTTCCCCTTTTTCAATCAACTTCTTAAACAAGCGAACGGGATTGTCGAAATTTCTAATCAACCATTTACTATCTGACAGTTTTTTGGAACCACCTTGTGTAGTTTTATAGAATATTAGATTATACTCTACCCGACCTGTTGGGTTTCCCAAATTATCAGTTTGTTCTTTGAAATATTGGATACAGGCAGAATATCCTTTCCCTCCTCTCCATGCCAGCTCATGTGAAACAATTTGAAAAAATTTACGCTGCAAGCCATCTGGAGTATCTTCATCCGAGATTTTTTTTTTTATATTCTTCACTGGTTGAGGCTGAGGCACCCACTTTTCTTTTTAATGGGTTGCTCTGTAGTTTTTTCTGCTTAGCATCCCGAGCAGCTCTGGCGGTCACAAATTCCACATGAGAAAACTGATTAAATTTTATTTTGTATATTTCGTAATACATTTCTTGTAATTTCTTAGCAATAGAGTTCCAGATAACTTTAATATCACTTTCCTTCTAATTCTTCTTTTTCATATTAAACGCGTAGTCCTCCAGTATATTAGCCAGGTGTACGACACTCATACACTCATGAATATTATGCGACTTTTCGTTGCAAAATTCAACAAACTGTTTCCATACACTTGCTTTTGATTTTCTAGTGTTATCTGGTATTAGATTTTGAAGTTCTTGTCTAATAACTTGTTGATTTTCTTTACCAAATCGCGACATTTCAGTATACACTTATTAAACTCAACGTACATATGTTTTGAGCTAGTAATTGACATCTACTGTGACAGAACCGTTTAAACAAAAATGGCAAATCAACATATGTCAACAACAACAATATCTACCTTGGCCGGCTTCGCAACCAGTGAAATTAATTTAAAATGTTAGCTTTGATTTATAATTTTATTCAATATTTTGGTGTGAAATTTTCTTACCGAATACCACAGGTCGACGTAAATTGAGTCCGGCATCTATTAATTGCCTTTTTATGTAGGTAAATTCAGTCCCGGGTGCTTTTTAGGTCTACATAAATTGAGTCCCTATGTACCTGGAAATCAGGTCAGATAATTTGCATGTAGTACCTGCTGCCTAGGCCAACCACCCTTCTGTACGCAATAACTAATAATGATTTTTTATTGTACCCCCTTTGTTTCGTATAAAACTATGCAAGCTATTATTCTTCTTAATTAGGGCTATTTAGTATTTGTTTGTGGTAACTGTGCTTCTGTGAGTTTAATATGGAAGTTGTGAAGAGTGAAAGTGGCAGAAGCCTTCTTTGCCTGCCATTTATAAAGCCTGATGACATTTCAGAGGTTTTTACCGATTATATAATGGCAGCACTTCCTGATAACCAAAAAGTTACTGAGTTTTGTGACTACGCGTTAGAAAATCATTTATTTGAAGAGGCAACGTTTCCTCCGCAAACATGGGCCGAGTTTTCAAGTTCCTGTAACAGGACTACAAATTCATGAGAGTCTTTTCATGCTCTATTTAATAGATTATTTAATAGTCCACATCCTAATATTTTCATATTTATTGAAGTTTTAAAGGGGATTCAATGTGAAACATATATTCAGCTTAGAAATAAATCTTTTTTAAGAGAAGCAATGAATGAAGACTGGCTAGACGCTGTGGTGTCACACAATCAAAAAGTTGCACAAGTTACCCCTTTACCACCCTTACTTCACACCTATATGTGCATTTCGATAACTAAGTTATCAGTAGGTTAACTACCCTAAGTAAATTGTAACATTATCTTACAATTTATACCGGCTGTTTCTAATTGGGTTATTTTATACTGATTACTGTTCCTCAAGTCGCTAGTGGGATCTTGATAGTTCTATGGGGATCAAAGAAAACAAAGTAGAATACCTAGGCTCATTATCCTCATTAAGTAAAAATTTTATTATGGTTTTTGTGGATAACTATACTCTCCAGGCAGTCTAATTTTCTAGTGTCGTTGACCGATTTGATCATTTTCAAATTGTGGATGTTTATTTAGTGACAAGATTCTATCATATGGTCAGCCACACTTGACTTATTCTCCCATGCTACCTACCGAATAAAAATTATACTAAAATATCCAACATTCTCTCCCTTCGTAATGGGATCCCCAATACTCTTTCTTGATATCAAGGAGGCACATTTTTGCTACAGTCCTCCCTATATGTTCCGATTTTCGTCTCGACGTATACTGTCCTCACGTTACTGTCGGCGTTAGGAAAAACTGCTGAGATTATGCCTTTTAGCCAACAGTTTCTTGGTAGGTCTGCATCGACGATTATGACTACATCACCAACTGGAAGATTACGGGACTGTTTGTCGTACCATTTCGTTCGATTCACTAACGTTCTCCACCTTCTCCAGAATTGATCAGTTAAGCCTTGGGTGATTTTCCACTGTTTTCTGGTAACCATATCCTTTTCTGACATCAAACAAGGAACTGGTGCGGCACTTGACGAACCTATCAGAAAATTAATTAGTGGTCTGCTATTGACAATATTTTCAGCTTCAATGAGTAAAGTTAATAGAACTTCTTCTCTAGGAGACTGTTCTTTGAGTGAAACGCGAAGGGCTGTTTTAACAGACTTCTCCAGCCTTTCCCAACATCCCCCCATATGAGGAGCTAGAGGTCTTTGGAAAATCCATTCGATGCCTTTTGTAGTCATCTCTTCCACCATTTTTTTCTGGTCTATCTGAAACAAAGCATCTTTTATTTCTCTTGCTGCCCCCCTCAGATTGGAGCCATTGTCAGAATGGATGCGTTGCGGACATCCCCTCCTTCCAATCATTCTTCTAATGGCTAAAATATCAGAGTCGGTCGTTAGAGAACTGGCCAACTCCAAGTGTACTGCCCTGGTAGTAAGACATGTAAAAAATGTAAAAAGCACCCAGTAGCGCTTTTGGTGACTCCTGGACCAAAATAGTCCATTCCTGTGAAAGTAAAATGCCTGACAAAACTACTTACTCTGCATCCAGGTAGTGGGGACATTTATGGAACTATTGGTTTTACTCTCTTATTCTTAGACCATTGACAAGTGTTCCAAGTACTTCTGACTGCTGCTTTGGCACAAAGAACACAACATTTTTGTCTCACCTCGATCAGCACAAGCTCCTGTCGATGATGACCTGCTTTATTATGATAAAACATCAAAAGTAATCGTCTAAAATAATTTTTGGGGTCAATAATAATGGGATATTTCACACCATCATCAATATCTACTGATAACTTGAGTCTTCCATCGATTCTCAAAATTCCTTCGGCATCTAAAACAGGAGATAACTTATTGATACTATGTTTATGAATCGGAATATTTTTCTTTGAACAACTTATTTCTTCTTGAAAATTCTGATTTTGTGTATGTTTCACCCATATTTATTCCGCTCTGTCTATTTCTGCAGGAAGCAATCCAGAGCGAAAAGACATTTCATGTTTCAAGATTTTCGGTACTCGCAATATCCAAGCTGTTGTCTTCAAGAGTCTCATATAAGAACAAAAACGAGTTATATCTGGAAGATAATTGTAAGCTTCATCATTCAATGAAATTATAACAGTAACATATTCTTTTTTTATTTCCGATATATATTCTTTTTTTGTTTCCAGTATTTTACTGTTTTCTTCTTTTCTATTTATGAAACTTGGTCCATTGATCCACCGAGATGTCGAGGTCCATTCACAATTGATATTTTGACATGTAGCTTCATCTGCCACATTTTCATCTATTGGTATCCAATTCCACTCTGAGGGTTTCGTCGTCTCCAAGATTTCACTGACTCTGTGACCAACAAACGGTTTGAATTCCCTTACATCTGATTTCAGCTAACTCAAAACTGTACTTAAGTCTGTCCAATAAAAAAACTCGTGAATTTTCAAGTTGTGATTCTCTCGAATCTTTTTCGCTAAACGGCTGCCTAAAACTGCTGCTTGTAGTTCCAGTCTTGGGATGGATATAACTTTCAAAGGACTCACTCTCGACTTTGCCATCACAAAGCTGACTTTTACAGAGTGTTCATTACTTATCCGTAAATATGCAACTGTGACGAAGGCTTTAGAACTGGCATCACAGAATACATTTAATTTTATGAGAAATTTTTGTTAGAGAAAAAAACAAAATGGTGCCTCCAAGATGGCGGACGAGTTTTGTGATTATGGTAAGATTCGATTGAGAAAAAATTGGTCTGTGGGGGTTTACGAGGACGGAGATTGTGAATTTTTTGTCAAAATTCAAAAATTCAAGTTGGCGGACGAGTTTTGTGAGGTATGGTCCGATTCGACTCAAAATTGGTATGTGGGGGTTTTCGGGGTCAGATATTATGAATTTTTTTGTCAAAATTTATAAATTCAAGATGGCGGCTCCAAATTGGTGGAGGGGTTTTGTGATTATGGTCCGATTCTATTCAAAATTTGTATGTGGGGGTTTTCGGAGTCGTAGATTATGAATTTTTTGTCAAAATTAAGAAATTCCAGATGGCAGACGAGTTTTGTAATTATGGCCCGATTCTATTCAAAATTGAAGATGGCAACCCCAAGATGGCGAATGAGTTAATCTTTAGATGGTCTCCTCATTGAAGGACTGGATAGCTCAGAACTTACAGGAGAGAAAGGCCTCATAATGACGATGCTTCAACAAAAATGCATAGATTAAGGCGTACTCAAGTACTAAAAAGCACAAAATAAAATAATTAATAAAAAACCTTCTTAAAGACTAGCTTTTATTCAAATGCACTAAAAAGTAAAAAATAATTGCTTTGGATGTGTGACGTAGGTTATTCCGTGAGTTATAGATTCAAAAGCTTGTCTTGTCGCAAAAAGTTTTCAGTGCGAATGCAAAAGCGACAAGCTTTTGAATCTTTAACTCCCAGAATAACGTACGTCATACATTCAAAGCAATTATTTTTAACTTTTTAGTGCATTTGAATGAAAGCTGGTCTTTAAAAAGGTTTTTTATTAATTATTTTTCACATATGACTGTAACTGTGTTTGTTAACAAGAAAATTCTCTAAGAAACAATAAACATATATTATCTCTCTCTCATATTATATATATATATAATATATATATAAATATATATATATATATATATATATATATATATATATATATATAATATATATATATATATATATATATATATATATATATATATATATATATATAAATATATAACTTGTGGGTGACTGTGCAATTATATATGACAAATAAATATTAAATGTGAAAATTACACATGTAATATAACACCCTTATTTTTGAACCCCAGATTTTAAATTATATGATTCAAATTTAAGAAGGTGAAATCACTTTGCCGATAGGCTGCTCAGATGGATACGGTTAGGCCGTGAGTAAGGTTCAATTAATGACTTTTCCTAGTTTATCAAATTGGGCCACTAAAAAAATTATACATTAATTAATTGACTAGTTCAAGAGTTGGGCGCCAGGCTTGCTAAAGACAAAAGCCAAAGATAAATAAAATTAAATAAATGTCACCTAGCTTGTATGGGAAGGCAAATAAATATGCAAGAAATCAACTTAACAAATTTATTCCAGACTGAATGGTAATTTGACTGGATAGAAAAGATATAAAAAACAAACGTTAACAATGTATAAAAAATTCTGTGCAAAAATTGAAAAATTACATGTGGATTAAAATATTTTTGACTCTGATTAAATCTGAACATTTACAGAGTCACGATTCCTCTAGCTGTTGGTGATACGGATATACCTGCGGAGATCTTCAAGGAGGGAGATGCAAAAGGCTGGTTTCTACGAAGCTGGTCTCAGCGGTACAACGATGAAAATTGGTCTCAGCGGTACGATGACGAATCTGGTCGTGGGTGGTTCTCTATTTGGTTTTTGACCCCCTTATTGGCGTGAATTTGGTTGATCTTCACGGACCAGGCTGAGTTGGATGTGCTGTATGACCTCCTAGGGTACCAGTCCTTCTGTCTCCGTAGGTGGCTTCACTCCGTGGTATATATCATGCGAAGAAGATGATAGGAATTAAAATTTGAAAAAAGGAAGCAAATTAACAAGTTTCAAATGATAGCATACAAAAAATCTCAGTCTATATAGAAGACTGGAAGATTACAGTGAAAGAACAAAGATAATAGCAATCAAATCTGCTATTCTGGATTTAAATTTCCAAGTTAATTTTAATAATTTAAAAAATATATTAAAAATGAGCAAAATTTAAAACCAAACAAAACAAACCTCACCCAAAACGTTATGTTCAAATTCAGTTAAATTTTGAAACAAGTAAGTTTTGATAAGGTGATTCTATGTACCAGAAGGGTAAAAAAATTTAATGAGGAAAGGTATTCCAAAAGAAATATAAAAATTTCCTTGAAATTTTACCAGAGAAAAAATATAGTATTTTAAAGCAAGTACCATTGGAAAATATAGCGTTATAACCAAAATACTCTAGTAAGCTACAAAAAATTAGGGTTCATGAACCAAGATAATAGTCAGAGCAAAAGTATACTCTTCAGTTAAGATAAGAAGAGAGAGACACACGTCTTTCAGTGAGCACAACTCTCTTAGATAAAGATAAAGTTAAATAATTATTTTTATTGAAGAATTTTCAAAGATAAACTGAAGAGGGAGACCTCACGTCTTTCAGTGGGCACAACTCTCTTAGATAACGATAATTTTGAAATAGGGCGGCAATTCCCTTTTCAAATCGATAAGACAGGTAATTCTCAAAATTTTGAATGAATCTCCCTGCTCTTGGCGACAAGGTAGTAACTGAAATGAATTGATTCCACAACGATCAAAAATCAAATAACACTCACTGTGAATTGAATGAAGTAAATTGATATAAGGAACTTATTAAACGTGAATCAAATTTTATGCTTGAGGCATATATTAAATCGAGTGTTCTGAGACCTGTTAAGCCAGAGGAACAATCCTCTCCGGAAGCAATTCTTTCTCAAGAGAAAAGAAAATTAATCTCATAAACATGTAGTTATGAAAATAAAACAGAATTGCTTACCAGAGAGCTGTCCTATAAGGTACTGCCGAACTGTCCCAGAAAAGTCGAATACACCCTTCAAACGAAATCCTTGGAATAATTCAATGGTACGGTGAAGTAAGCACTAGTCTACCAATTATCTGGTACCTAAAAAAAGAAAAGCGTAGAACTGATTTCCAAAAAAAAATTTGTCCTAAATGGTCAGAACAGATTCTACGTCAGACACAGACATGTGCACTTAATGCTTGACAAAATGGCCGAAATATATTTTTTTGGGGTTTTTTCGTTGATTAAATCCAAAACACAAATTAACCTTGAAAGAAATTAGCCAAAGGGAGTATCATATACGATATGTTGGATATAAAAGAATATGTAGATTATTCAATCGGAAATTTACTAATAATTCCCAAAGGTGATGAAACTCTCACAGTATAGAATTTATACTTAACCTTAAAAAATCACCATGCAGTTACTCCACCAATCTGCTCTGATGCCCTACTCCACCAATCTCAACAATGATAATCATTCAATTTATAGATCCTAACATACCAAAATCAGTTCATTCAGCCCACCTGCCTTTATAGAGAGTCAATCGAAGAAAGAGGCCGAATATCCTTTCGGTTTGACGAAATCACAGTTCACCCTTTTTTCCTCAGACCATTCTCGGTTTTTTCTTGTATTTAAAAACACTACGGAAAAAACAATGCTCAACTTGCCACGAAAACAAACTCGATCGACACGAAAATGAAATGTCCTGGTCACGTATTCAAAGTCGATAATGAAGGGCGCATTTCAGCAGTGACTACTGACCCGTACGACCGTAAAGATAACCGGAAACATTATGAGAAATTGGTTATGTATAAGGAAGTAACGAAAAATTCGTTACAGTAAAATATTTTTATTTCGAATAGCTATCGTGAAGAACTCGACACTATCCTTTTTCAACGAATAAACAAAAACTACTTGCACACACATCAATTGCCTGGAAATTCCATCTATTCTACAAATAGGGTGGCAAACCTCAAAGATAATATATATTGAGGCGGCAGAGCCCGGAGGGCACAAACACAAAAGACACCAAGGTATTCCCATCAACTAAATTGTTGGAAGAAACATAAAAGAAAAAGTGATTTTTTTAAAAGTTCATCCGTTTTTTGATTTAATTCCTTCAAAATAAATTGGAAAAAATGAGAGAGCATTTTGATGTTTCTGATATTCCATTTCTGTACCATTTATCATAAAGCCTTCAATTTGCCTCTCTTGGTGTATGAATTTTAGTTCTAAAAAAATTCATGCACCTTTTTTTATGGCATTTTGATCGAAGTTGTCCGCCATATCAATAACTAGCTAACAATGCAGTCTTCTTTTTGATGCAGAGAATGACCTTGTCAATTTTTATTCTCTTATTATAAAATGTTTTACTGCATACACCTGTTTTTTCTACTAAGTTTAGGAAACTATTATCCTTAATGTATTCGCAAATCCATTTTGAAAAGCTTTCCAATACATACTACTGTTGTTATTATCATATAAGAACGCATGACACTTGAGGACAAATATCAGAATTGGATAATTTTCTAGTATTTTACTCATCTTTGTTTTTATCTTCATTTATTTTTTACAGGGCAGTCACGTTTTTTATTCTTCAATACATTTATTATTTCCTTTTTTTGTTCATGATAATCAAAGTTGATTTCATCAAAACTATTGCAGTTTGAACTTCTACTAATTACTTAGTTATATAGGTTTTCAGACCCTCGATGCAAGGGTATAAACTTTTGAAAAGTACAAGATGCTGTGAAATACAATGAAACTCCTAAATATCTGTGTATTTTTAACCCAAATGATCTGAAATGAATATTCTAACAAGTTTAATTTAATTTTCAGGATAATTGTACTTTCATTCTCGATTTTGCTGGATACCTGGGTTCATGGGACCTTTGTAGTGACGGTATACGAGTTTATTAAATTTAACCTGGTTGAAGATATTGGGTCTTTCTATGGAACCCAACCATGGCATTGGTATTTATCATCTGGGCTCCCAGCTATTCTTGGAATAGAGTTTATACCGTTTGTACTAGCTTCTGTGGTTGTTTTGAAAAACAGAAAAGTTCATCCGAATGAGTTAGTAATTTTAGGAACCATAGTTTTTGCATTAGCTCTTTACAGGTGAGAATCAAATTATTTTGTATGACATTTGAATGAATATCGGACACATTTTTCACACAATATCACTCTGGAGGTGGAGTGAATTCTCAAGAAAAGAAATAATTCATGATATAAAAAATTCCCAAATACTTCTTGAATTACTTTTGTTACATATTTTCTGTATGATTTATACATTACAATGTTTGTAATATAATTTTGGTGTGTGATATAGGTAAATCAGATAGATACATTTTGATTACATATAACAAAGTGAAAAAGTGTTTTTCAGCTAATAATGATACATTTCGCTTCCGTTGTTTGCACGAATTATACATCCAAAATATTCGAGGAATTCCCGGAATGATCTTGATGGTTCCATGACGTCCTTGGAAACCCCAAACGGTTGTTTGGAGAATGTAGGCCAATGGTCTCTTTTCTGACAAACAATATTCTACATTATGTAACACTGCTGTTGAAGTCTTTACCTGTAATAGATTGGTTTATATACGGGTCAAGGTCGATTTCTTATATCTTTTGATTTCGTCAAATTGAAATTCTTTTGACAATGTCATACTATTTATTATACTTTTTTTTTTCATAGAAAACATGATGACAAAATTATTTATACAATAGTAAACATGCAAGGTGTTCTAATAAATTCAACAATAATTCATAACATTTCTCCCACCCAGTAATTGACCTGGAACTTGAGAAATTACTTCTTCACATCCAGTACGATTAGCTTGGATACATGTCGTCAATACACAGTATTATTGGAGTATCTCACATCTACTATTTTAGTTTTCCCACAGCCTTCTGTCATAAATTTCAAGGTCCATCTGGATCAACCATAATAATTACCTCTCCCATATGTATTCCTTTTCCTCCACTGTCTTGAAACCATTTACTGCTTTTGATGAGGGTTGGTAAATATTATTTCGTCCATCTCGACCTAAACATATCCGCTAATCTCTGTGCAGCTATCCAGAAAAACATCAAATTCAGATCTTTCTCCTTGGTGAAGCGGTATGTGATGGTCCAATGAGGAAATGATTAGGAGGCAAACTTTCCGCGTCATCCGAATCGAGTGATACATGAGTCAGTGGCCTAGAGTTTAAAATATTTTCACATTCCAAAAATAAAGTCCGGAGTACATGTTCTGGTGGGATCGAGATTTCAAAATTTCCTTCAGTATCTTCTTAATACTTTGTATAATCTTTCCCAACTTCCTCCTGTGTGAGGAGCGAGAGGAGGATTGAAGAAATAGTCCATGGCAAGAGGATGTATTTGTTGCCATCGAGCGTCACAGGAAAGGATCCGGCTACATCAATGGCATTCCGTTCGAATGGTGCGCCTACGTATTTCTTCATCTCACCCCTGGACCTTGTCTTGGAACCTCTAGTGGCGCCGCACTCTTTACATCTTCTGCACCAGCTTTCCACATTGTTTTGACATTGAACCCAGTAGAACCTCTGCCTGATCTTGTCCAAAGTCTTATTGACTACCAGATGTCCTCCTTATTTCCCTTTGGGAATTTCCATCAATATTTCACTCTCATACCCGTTTAAGTAGTCTATTCTCCACAACCAGCGAATCCCATTGTGCCCACATTGCCTTGAAGATGGGATCTCTGTCTGAAATATCTCACCAGGAGGGGCTGCCAGTTCCGTCTTCTTCCCAAAGTAGAAAGTCCCTAATGTTTGGATCGGTTTCCTGGTCCTGTCTCATGAGTACGGTAGCCCAGTCGCCCTCGGGTAACAGTCTCGTTTGCCTGACACTTATCCCAACACCGGCAAATCCTTCGGGGGACCTTGTTTTCTGACCTTGCTCTGATGCCCTAGGATGTGGTCTCCTAGACAAGACATCTGCATTCGTATTTGGTGGTTCTAGGTGATGTTCGGTATTAGCATGATGCTGGTTAGTCTTTTACCTGATGGGCAGATTATCAATAATTTTTCTAACTCTGTTGACTTGGATGACCTTAGGAGCTTCGCTTTCACTAGCCCGCGTGCTATTCGATATATTGGCCAATCCAGTTCCTTGGTATCTGTTCAGAAACTCACTAGATGATCCGGTCCTCGTTGGTGAGTAGGAACATGCGGGTGTCCTCCAAGGTGATGACGAATGTGGTGGCAACCTCAACCTGCAATCTTTCTGGAAATGTCCGCTCCTACCACATCTAAAACAGTTTCCTCTTGACTTTCCTAGCGATCCTGTCCTCATAGGTGAGTAGGGACGTGGGGATGCCCCCAAGGTGTGCAAAGTGGTGGTATGGAACCTCTTGATCCTCCTGGCAATCCTGTCCTCTTAGGTGAGTGGAAAGTGATGATCTTAACCTGCAAGGCAAGCTTCTTGGAAATGTCCGCTTCTACCACATCTGAAGCAGTTTTCTCTTGCATGATTCTTCGCGCAGTTATTCTTGAGTCCCAGTTCATTCATTATTTTGCTAAGCATCTGTTCTAAGCTATCGTTTTGTTTCTCTTCCTAAGGTGGTTCTTCAATCGATACCACTCTTACTTTCGGCGTTGAGATATTGTCACGATGGTCTTGGATTTTCAACGAAATTATTTTCTAGTTCTCTCAAATATTGCATAGTTTTCTCATGCGCCACCCACACTTCTCTCTTTGCTTCTTCTCGGCACTAACTTCCAAAATATTCGAGCAATCCCTGGTTGTTTGGAGAATGTAGGTCAACGGTCTCTTTTATGACACATTCTACCTTTTGTAACAATATAATAGAATTTATTCATTACTGAAAATGTACATACGCAATATGTAGATGCAACTTATTGGACTAGTCAAAAGGAGAACACTCATTAGATTTACTTTATGATTATAATTACAAACACTCGTCAACAATTTGTCAAAAATACATAGAACATACAATACAAATAATTGGAATAAAAATATCTAAAATACAGCCCTAAAATTAACTCCAGAGTAGAGTAAAATACATTATGTTTAAGTCAGTTGTAACATTTGATTGCCTGGTATATGAGTGTGGCTGATGGTCTCACTGTTTCTCATGCTATATTTATTTAGATTACATTACATCTTTTTGTTAGGTTATTTTATTCTTATTTAACATTCATTATGATCAACAATATGTAAAGTGAAGGAATTGTTAGAATTAATAATTCCATAAATACATTTCTACAGGAGGTTCTAGAAGGCACATCAGCCATACTACCCTGATTATCTTTTTTGCATGATGAATCAGAATCAGAAATGCTTTATTGTCATAAAAACATTAATTTTGTTGACAAAGCTACTTAAACCTAAGATAAAAGTTACTACATAGACATTTTTAAAAAACAGCACATTGTATAAGTTTAAATAAATAAAAAATATAAATACAGTCACAAAGTTTAGACAACATTAAAAAATATATATGTATGAATTTAAAAGGTAAAAAAGTATATTTGAGCATCCACAATGTAACTATCCCCTTAGGAATTTTTATTGTAAGTTGTGAAATTGTCAATGAGGAATTCATCTGCATTGTAATAGACTCCTAGACAAAGGAGTTTTTTAATCTCTTTACGAAATTTGTAATTATTATTTATTTTCCTGATGGGAAGATGATGATGGGATGAGAAGAAGTTTCTTTCCATTATAAAATATGGAGGATTTGATTTGAGAAGTTGAGGGAATAGGAAGACTGATGTTATATATGAGTCTGGTTTCGTAGTTCGATTGATGAGGCATAATGTTCTCCTTGTAGTTCTTATGAGTTAGACAAACTGATTCTAAAATAAAGAGGCAGGCAAGGGGTAAAATGTGTTGTGATAAAAAAAGAGGTCTACAGGAATCACTTATTTTTGCTTGACATATATATCTCAGCGCCCTGTTTTGGAGCATAAATAAGCAGATTAATACTTTATTCATATGTAGAGAATTCTGACCCTCAAAATCTGTGAAATCTTTTAGAATCATATAATATTCAAATGCATGTGAATTCTCCAGCACGGATATCTCAATATTCTTCCACAACAATTGACTATTTTTGTAGTAATATAAATGAAGATCAAATTTCCTGTAAAGTGATTTTTTGAAATCTGTCAGATCGTGAAGCCATTTATTCAAAAATAATGTAAGAAACAAAAATGGCCGACATGAAATATAGATATGGACGTTTGTACAGTGAGAATAATTATTATAGGTTTTATCAATCAACCCTGGAGCATGATTGGTGCAGTGTACCAAACTTTGAAATGTTTCATAATGAGTTGATACAAATATTCAACAAATCATTTCCTTCACAAAGAATCAAGGTGAAAACGATTAAGACATGGTTAACCAAAGGAATCAGGGTAGCAGCAACAAATATCCGATCATTTCATTACATAAGAAAGTACACAACTAACCCTGAATCCTACAAGAACTAAAATAAGTATAGGAAAATATATAGGAGAGTTATTGATGATGCGAAAAATTGTATTATCATAAACTTATCATAGAGGCTGATAATTGAATGAAAGAAGGTTGGAATATTGTGAATGAATTGAAAGGAAAACAAAGGGACAAAAATAAAAAACACCAATTTGTCCTAATATATAAAACAACTATTATTGTAGTATTACTTCCAAAACAATAATTCCAGAAGGAAACAATGATCCTCTTGAATACTTGATCATGTTCAAATTGAAAATACTCTACATCTGGAACCAACTGATATCCCAGAACTGAAAGAGATTATTAGTGATATCAATAAAAAAAAACATCTGGACTTGATATGTCCATAAACAATTTCGAATGTCTTCCTGACTGTGTGCTAAGTATCCTTGTGAAGCTAATAAAAGATTCAATAGAAAATGGTACTTTTCCTTACTTTTTAAAGGTTGCTCTAATTCCATTCATAAAGGATTTGATAAAGGATGTGTTAAGAAAGATCCATCAAACTATAGACCTATATCACTTATCCCAACATTGGCGAAAATTATTGAAAAACTAGTTGAAAAGAGAATAATGGATTTTCTTATCGCAAATAACATCCTAAGTGCACAACAGTTCACTTTTCAAAAAAATAGAAATACGAATGATGCCATTTTTAATTTCCTTCATAAAGTATATAACGAACTTAACTCTGGGGCTTTTGCAGCAGCTATTTTCTGTGATTTTACGAAAGCATTTGACTATGTGGATCATGGAATTCTGCTGCGGAAGCTCCATTACTATGGTTTCAGTAACATGAATGTCAAATGGATTGAGTCATATCTGACGCACAGAACACAGTTTGTAAGACTATGAATCGACTCAAAAACTGGAAAAATAGAGATGGAGACCCTCAAGGTTCCATTATAGGACCAATTTTATTTCTTCTTTTCATCAATCATATCACTCGGTGCCAAAATTACACTTTTGCAGATTATACGTCGCCATTATGGCTTCATAAAAATATATCGTTTTTGGATGTAATTGTTTTGGTTGTAATTCACTACAGCAGAATCAAACTATAACACTCGACAGACTAACATACGACTTCCCATACCAACTACTAACCTTGTAAAAAATTCATTGATATACAATGGAATCAAGATGTATAACAAACTCCCTACAAACCTTAAAAACGTGCCTTCAATAAGCATATTCAGGTAAATATTGAAAGATCTTTTGATTGATAAATCCTATTATGATTTGGAAGAATTTTATAATGACATTTTAACATGTTAATGTTTTTGGATATTGTTTTCTTTGATTTGAAAGATTTTTTAGTTAATTATTTTAAACTCTTGGTATTTTATATATTTATAAGAGATTGTTAGTCTGACTCCAATTTCATATAGCTAAGCTTTATTTCAGTATCATCTGGACTAGATTATTTTTAAGGAAAATATTTGTCAATGAGATTTTATTTTTTCGGACATTAATCGCATATCTCTCTCTCTCTGTCTCTGAGATAGCATGCCACCCATTTGTTTTTGATTCCTCTAACACCAATCCGATTTAGTTTGTGGAGTAGAAGACTATGGTTGACTGTATCAAATGCTCTACTCAAGTCAAAGTAAAGTGCCATTGGGGGTTTTGTTTCTTGTTTCAAGAGTGATATACAAAAATCTCCTATTGCAAATGATGTTAATTTATTTCATCTGAAACCATTTTGACAATTTACAAATATATTGTGGTGACTTAAGAATTTTATTTTTATTTAATTTTTGCTATTTGACTCTGCAGATAAACATTGGTTACATCATCTTTTAATCCATTATTTTTGAAATTTCGTATTGATGGAATGAAAACCTTCAGAACCGATGGTTACTGTCCTGAAATGAATGATTCATTTACCATATGAGCCAATGGTAAGCTTATTATTTCTTTGACATGACGAACAGCTTTGCCATATATATATATTATATATTCCAGAAACAAATTTCTTGGTTGTTTTCATAATATATTATTCAATCTCCTGACTGGTGGTAGTACAGAGAAATAAGCTATGCTCATAATACAGGGCTAGTTTCAGTTTGTCAGTCTCTGGTTGAAGTTTGTCAAAATTCGTTGAGGATTGCATATTTCCAGTTGATTAGAATTATTTTGATATAAGCTGTTTCATTGTTTGACTTATTGACTTATATCCTTCTTATCGTTGGTATTATGATTTGACAGATTATGAACTCTTTTATTCTAATTAAGCTGTACCATGGTTTTTTATTTTAATTTCTCATCTATATTCAAGGAATACCTTGTGTCTTTCCATGTTTATTTCTCTAGTAAAGTTTTAAAAGTCGTCATGTACTACCGTAATCGTACGCCGCCAACAAAAATGTCGTAATGTAAACAACTGTGGCAGGTAGCCGTGCCATATGGAAGGGTAAAGGCGATTCTCGTAAGTTCACTGACCTTTTGAAGCATCGAGAAACAAGTGCGGAAAATTTCTGGAACTAATGAAATATCTATAGAAGGGCATCGAATTAGTTATTTATTTGATGAGTTCTTTGTTTGATCAGTTGAAGTATAGTATGCAATATTTTATTAGTAAATTGTAATTGAGTTATTATTGTCAGAGTACAGGTGTTGGGTAATTGTGTGGAAAGTGGAAATAAACAGATATTAATTAGTGGAGTATTTGTAATAGTCATGGACCCCAGTTTCAAGACAATAACTCCTTTATTTTTCACTTTTTTTAAATCTATTTGAAAAGTATAATCAGATATGTGATTGTCTTTGATTATTTGTTGCTGTACATCAAGGTTTGTGAACATAACATCAATAGAAGTAGCGCTTCTGCTTGTAATTCTTGTTGCATGCTTGATTTGGTTTATCATTCCAAATTCATTGAAAATATTGATTGCTCCTCTAGTATTCACAAATTCGGTAAGAAAGTTGACATTAACATCACCACAGGCTACCAGGTAATCTTTACCAGTGTATATATCACATATCAGATCATACAGTTCTTCAAATAATATTTCGGTGTCATTATCAGGTATACAGTATACATTAATTACGAATAGTTTTGATTGATTTTGTTGAGTTCTTCACATATTATAGCAACAAATTGCTTTTCTATGTTACTATGAATAGCTACTGGTTTTGAAATAGTAGCATGGTGTGATTTCACAAATATAGCACTACCATAATGTTTCATGTTACTGCAACAGAAGCAATTTATAAGAAAGAAGTTATTTAATCTGAGATTTTTTATTTCTTGTCTCAGCCAATGTTCCGTAAAACAGAGAATATAAATATCATATTGGTCGAGTATTATTCCAAGATCAGTAGCCTTACCGGAAATTCCTTGAATATGGAAATGCATTATACAGGGTATAATCTAACCTCTTGCACAACCGCTAATAGTTGATAGTCCATCAAAAAATGAACAGACTTTTCCTTTGAAATGTTCACGATAAGTCCTTAATAAGCCACAAAAAATATAAAAACAAATATTACCCAACAAAACATCACTGTTTCACGATTCCAAAAATATGGACGAAAAAAAAACGTAGATCAAGGAATAAAACGAAGAATTTTAAACAACGCTAATGTGGTTGTAGTAACTTTGAACTTCGTTTTATTCCTTGATCTACGTTTTTTTTTCCTTTTGTATCACTATTTTAGATGAATATGTTTAACATCATTGAAACCAACCTCAACAAAGTTGTAAGTAGCATATTGTTTCGCACTTGAATATGTATTACTATTGGTTTTTTTCATCTATTGTAGTCTCCCTGATGATGGAAATAAACATTTCCGAAAGTTAGGATAAACCTTGAAGAGTTTACTTTTTCATTGCTGCTTACCCCAATATCCCTAGTTTTGTATAATACAAAAGGGTTAAGATAAACAATATTAATTATTGCCATTTTATTGCAGTTTTTTGCCACACAAGGAATTTCGATTTATACTCTCCCTGTTACCATTGGTATTTTATATTTCTTCCAGATTTTTATCAGCGTGGAGTAGGAAAGCTGGCAAGTAAGTGAAAATATAATTATATTTTTCGTCTTATACTTATACACTCTATTTTCTGACAATTCCTTTCTTTTACAAGGAACGTGACAAAGAGGATAATCTTGAGAGCTTTTTTTAATGACCACGAAGCATGACGATTATTATTATTACAAATTATTAGAATAGATTTGGGAATTATTAGAATATATTTGGGGATTGAAAAAATATTATGTTTCGGTTTCTGCTGAAAATATCGTTACACAATCTGAAAAAATATAGACTTTGAATGTTTCGTTATTTGGATATTTTTCAATCTTATTTGATAGTAATTTCTAATATTGTGATTTCTATTGTACTGTTACTTTAAATTTGTAAATAAAAACCATCATATATAAAATACACTAAATTGATAAATCTGGATAATTTTACTTAATATTCATCCAATTACAATTACTTCAATGTTTTTAGAGCTGCAGTTTGGTTGGTGGCCGCAGTAATTTTTAGTGGAAATGTTGTACCTATCTGGTACCTAGGTATGGTTCACCAACGAGGTACACTTGATGTCATGGAACCACTTAGACAGATATCTATGAAAAATCCCCAAGATACCCATCTATTGTTTTTGATGCCGTGTCATTCAACACCATT
Source organism: Gonioctena quinquepunctata (assembly GCA_018342105.1). NCBI lineage: Eukaryota > Metazoa > Arthropoda > Insecta > Coleoptera > Chrysomelidae > Gonioctena > Gonioctena quinquepunctata. The sequence goes on from JAFIRS010001185.1 coordinate 133,516, forward strand.
GTATAGGTAATATATATATTTTTATTTGTTCAATTGGTAGGTTAATGTAGTTGTTTTGCTCCGCCAACGAGTGGCACATTGCGAGGGGAGGGCACAAGTTCAGAATAAAAGTAATTACAATAAAATATTAGGCTTTATCTATACTTATTCTGGTGAACTACCTTACGGTTTTTGGTTTGCCAGTATGCAAAAACACGATTATTCTATTAGATAAAAGCAGTGGACTCGGCAACCTCATAGCATTCCCACCACATCCGTTAACATTTTGATTTTGAAGAAGTTTTGTTGAAAAAAAAAATTATACTTTGGAAACTGAATATGGTAGTATATTGTTTTATTAGGAGTGAAAGTGACCTTTTGTATTTTGTATGGCGAACATGAAGATTGACAGAAGACGATTTGTGGGAAAGAATAGACCTGCTGGTGATTCCCAAAAAGGCCAACCCATTTGCTACAAATCAAATTATACTTTATTGTCTAAGATAGTTTCTTGTTGACAAAGCTTTGTGAAAGGACATAAACAATTATTAATAATTAATAATAAACATGCTTACTCATAAATACAAATATATACATCACATATACAAACACAACTAATAACACTTCCAAAACATGGTAAAATGTTATTAGTTGATTGTCATACTACGCGTTGAAATTTTAACAATACTCAACAATTAAAAATTTCATTTATACGCTATATAAACTACATTCAATAGTCAGATGAATTACAATATAATAAAATAAATAAATGGGTGTACAGTGCTAGTCATACATAATGATCTAACTAAGGTTGTTACTATAGAATTCCTGCAGGTTGTAATATGCTTTTTTGAGAAGGATATTCCTAATTGAATTTCTAAATGGTGCGAGATTTACTGTGTTCTTGAGAAGGCCAGGTAGGTGGTTATAAATCTTCCTACTCTCGAATATAATGCAATTTTTTCTCAAAGATGATGTTGGTATGGGCATGCTAATATTATTGTGTTGACGGGTAATATAACAGGGTCTATTATTTGGCTCTTTTGATTTTGTTTTATGTATTAAGCACACTGTTTCGAGAATAAATATACAAGTTAGCGTTAAAATTCGATGTTCAATAAAAAGAGGCTTACAATGAACCCTTGAACGACATTTACAAAAGTACCTCAATGCTCTCTTTTGAAGTATAAATATTGAGTTCGTCAACTGGTTAGAGCAGGAACCCCAGAAGGAGATGCCATATCTTATGTGAGATTCAATCAGTGAGAAGTACGCTATTCTGCCTGAATTGAGGCCAAGTTCATTGGTAATGACTCGAACAGCATAACAGCCTGATGCTAATGTTTTACTCAGTTTTTTTATGTGCGCTTCAAATTTCAATTTGTCATCTAGGTATAAACCTAGAAATTTGGTGTGGGGTTGGCTAGTTACCCTCTGATTGCCTAAAGCTAGGTTATCAAAGTTGAATTTGAAGGTTAGTATGCTTGTTTTCTCAATGTTGAAGCACAGCAAGTTGGAGTCACACCATCGTTTAACTTTCTCCAAATCAGAAGTGATATTTTCTTTCAAGAGTTCAACATTTTTTCCGTTCCACATTATTGTGATGTCGTCTGCAAACATGGTGAATTTTCCGGAAATGTTGATATTACCAAGATCATTTAAATAAATAAGAAAAAGAATTGGTCCCAATACCGAGCCCTGGGGAACACCATAATCAATATTTGAAGGGTTCGACAATTTATTATTACATTTTACCTTCTGAATTCGGTTAGAGAGATACGATTTTAGCCAGTTATAAGCTATACCTCTGATTCCATAGCAATCCAGCTTCTGGAGCAGTATTCCGTGATTTACACAATCGAATGCTTTGGAAAAATCACAAAACACTGCTCCAACAGCTTCACCGGTATTCAATTCTGTGTAAACTGCCTTCAACAGGTTGAAAATAGCATCCTTGAAGGGTCGAATTACACAATTAATAAAAGGGAAATGAATGTCATAGCGCTGGTAGTGGATACGTTATCGCAAGACCAAGTAGCGAACTTGTTGGATAAATAACGGTTTTTAACAATTTCGTACATAAACAATCTTACATTTTTCGGTAGTTTAAGGTGGAAGCAAAATGCCATACTCATGCAGTGCTGCTTACAGCCCGCCATACCAATCGAAACCGGTATTTTTTTTTCTAAACAATTTTATACAGGCTCATTTTTGTTTCAAATAATTCATTTCAAGTACACATTCACGAAAATCGTCATGTCATACCGTTTTGACGGGTATAAATAGTCACCATCCGGCCTTAAAGTGGTCGAGTGAGCAAGTTCTTTGAAGCAAAATTCAATTTGTAAAAAAAATTAAAATATGGAAATTATTTTGTAGAGGACAATAGTTTCCAAGAAAAAAAAGACAAACATGCTTGTATAAAAGAAGTGTCAAAAATGAAAACAAGGCTTTTAATTGAATTGTTTTTTAATATCTTGTTTATGTCCTCAAAATAAATCATAAGGTGTTTCCACACTAACATTCTTTACTAGTTGTAATAGGAGACTGAAATATAATCAAGATAAATTTATTGAAGGAATGAGGTCATAGTGCTCTTACAAGTCTTGTTCTACACCTTCTCCGTAGAAAATTGTATTTCCTTCAACTGATCATTTTCATTAAAGAGAAGTAACTGATCATGAACCCGGGTATCTAATGCCAGAATTCCAGGGTAGGCTTTGTCTGATTAATTATGATTCACTATGAATTTGTGACAGATATTTGGAACTTTTTCCAGACCCAGGAACAGTGCAAAATATGAGAATATTTGTATATTTTGGTGCGTTTAATAGTTATTTATATATCAAGGGCGTAAAATAGGCTTTTATGGATCGCAGCGTGTAAGTTTTAGCCCGGGTGATAGCGAGAGGCTATTATCACGGCCAGGTCCATAAAAGCAAATTACGCCCGAAATACATACAAAATTTGATGCACGACCGGTATATTTGATGTCATGTAGATATATACCTCTTTATATCTAGAACATGATAAAAATACATCAATGCTGCCGTGAGGATGTATATTCATATCATAAATCAAATCGAATCAAAATTACTTTAATGTCTGAAGAATGATAATTCCTATTGACAAAGTGAAAAAACAGTAAAAAAGAAAAAAGAGAACATCAATAGCAATGGAATATATGCTTATTTTTTATACATACCTCGTTACATATTCAAAAATATATTGAATTTACCTTGCCATTATAACACAAAATTTGTAGAGCAGGTAACTACACGTCAAATTATTCATATAAGTAGAAGTCTATATATACAAAAACATACATTACATAAAATGAATTTCAAACAATAATAATGTTGGTCACTAGACGTCAGTTTATTAAAAATTTGAGGTGTTATTTATAGTATAAACATATCGGAAACAGAATAAATCAAGAAGTGATGGAATGAATGTTACCATGGCAACTCAGTCAATTTTTCGAAATAAGATTATATAGGCTAGTAGCCATATTTGCTGTCAATTTTTGTGATCACAGATCATTTATTACTGATTTTGAAATGGATTCAAGCAACGAAGAAAGTGTGAATTGTACTCCACCAGAAATAAGTAAAGCAGCTGAGGATGCGAAATTGAGTTTATTGCCAAGTAAATCCAAGAAAATATACGACAAGGTGTATGAAGAATTCGTGAGGTGGTGCAACGGGAAAAATGTAAAAAATAAGAAATACACAGAGACTGTACTTTTTGCCTATTTTCTGGAAAAATCTAAATATTGTAAGCCCTCTACCATGTGATCATATTATTCCATGCTGAAAGCTACTTTAAATGTACATGATAATATAGATATCAGTAGATACGCAAGATTGATGGCTTTTTTTAAACGAAAATTTGATGGTTATAAACCAAAGAAATCGAAGATTCTAAGCAGAGAAGAAATCGATTTATTTTTGAGGGAAGCACCAGACGATTTGTATCTTATGATGAAAGTGAGTTCTAATTTCATGTTTTCTCAATGTTCAGTATGTTAATCTGAGAATTTATTGTAGGTAGCACTGATTTTTGGTATTTGTGGAGCATGTCGCCGCGGAGAATTGGCAAATATCACAGTGGACGACATTCAAGATTTTGAGACATTCTTACTCATAACTATACGAGAAACCAAACCAAGATAGATCGAGTATTTACTGTAATCGATAAAGAACAGAAATCGCCAAGTTAATTGGATATTTACAGAAAATATTCTTCCTTGCGAGATCAGAATGATCAAAAGCGTTTTTTTTCATATTATAAAAATGGCAAGTGTACGAGACAGGTTATCGGAAAAAATACATTCGGTCAAATACCATTCAGAATAGCCACTTACCTAGGTATTTCTAATGCGAAATAATATACTGGTCACTGCTTCAGACGTTCCTCAGCAACTATGTTAGCAGATGCAGGCGAGGATATAATCAACATTAAAATACATGCTGGGTGGAAGTCGACGACTGTTGCGGAAGGTTATATTGAAAATTCAGTTGCAAATAAGCTAAGAAAATTGTAGAAAATGATGAGCCTTCTACTAGCCATTGCAGACAATCTGAAAATATTGCTCACTACTCTGAAATACCAGATAATAACATGCATTCTCTTCAGACTGCTAGTAATGAGAAATCAGTTGAAATCAGTAACTATCTGCAACAACAGAAAACAACAAATCCAAATATTTCCATAAATAACTGTTCCAATTGTATTGTCAATATTAAGTTATAATTCATTTTTTTAATTAATTTATGTTCATTGTTTTCGTTATATTATTGTTAATAGTGCTTTGGGTTTGATTATATGATCCATCGGAATATAGATTTCTATCGATATGAGATTGAAATTCACTTTAGCGCCTGTTCAACGATTTTATCGCCCGCCGGGCGATAAAGTAGTCCGCGGGCGCTAAAGTGCTACTTTACGCCCGCAAATCCGTGCGCTAAAGTGCCACCTTACGCCCGGTCGTGCATAAAAGTATTTTTTTTTCATCATAGCGATTTTGTGAATTTTTGTAAAAATTTTAGTTTGTATGTTTCCAATTAAATTCAAACTATTTTAATTCACTATCACCACATTAATTACAATTTTCTGTAAATTTAGAACATTGTGCATGTATAGTTTTTCAATTTTAATTTCGTGATCGTTCGTGTTTTTCCAGTTCTCAAGTTCTTGAATAGTTGGCTTCAAGGTTTTCATAAAATCAGATGTTTTCCTTTTCAATAATCACATCTCTGGCTTTATTTTTGGTAATTGTGTTTCTTTCAATCAGGACTCAGAATGTCAAAACTGTTACGTGGGGCAAACGACACAGTGTTTAAAACAACGTATAACCGAACATAAGACTGACTGTCATTTAGGAAAAAACTCATGCGCAGTGGTTGAACACTACAAAAAAAATTGTCACCAATTCGATTATGCAAATATTGAAATACTGGAAAATGAAAATAACTACAAAAGCAGATTATTCCTTGAGATGTACCATATCAATAAAAACAAGAATACAATGGTTAATTATAAATCTTATACAGGATAGCTAAGCAATATATACTGCAATATTTTGCAATCAATTTAGACATATGATAAAAATGTTTTTTGTTTTTCTTTTTTTTTATTGTTTTTTGTTTTCCTTATGCCTTCTGAGTTGTTTAAAAACATCCTGTACCTATAAATAATATATATATATATATATATATATATACATCCTATATTATATATATATATATATATATATATATATATATATATATATATATATATATATATATATATATATATATACTATATATATATTCTATACTATCATGAAATTGTATTTGTCTGTTTATTTGTTTGTTTGTTCGAGCATCACACAAAAACTACTGGATAGATTTTGATGAAACTTTTTTTGTATGAAAGCTTATGATTAGACTTCAAAACTGGTATTTATTTCATCTTGCTAAAATGATGGGATGTGGATATGTAACAATAAAATCACAGTGCAACCAATATAAGGTGGGGTCAAGGAGTAGGTGGTGCAAACGTGCTGAGATCCTCGGGCACTGCGGCAGATTGGAGAGTAGATGCCGAGTGGCCAGGGGATTGTAGCACCGGAGGCTGTACTATCCCAGGGTGAAGGGGGCATTAACCCTTCACCAGCCAAGACCATCCAGTGCGCATGAAGAATCGCATCTACACGAGGTGACCCTGTTAAAAAGCAAAACACGGCGGATCTAGACCAGGAAGTCGATAAACATCCCCTAAGCTAAGGTGTAATCCGAACCGTGCCGAGGGCTGAATGGCTGACAGGTGAGTCAGTCTAGAACGGAGGCTTTCAGAGACTGGGCGACCTCTGGAAGTATAAATGCCAAACCACGGCATGCGGGGCTCTGCCGTGGGGATCCGATTTTTCCCAGCTAATCGTGGGACCAAAATGAAAGTTCATGAAATCATTTTGGGCGAGGGCGCTGATGCTCTCGCACAACAACCAAGAGAGGTCAGGAGAGATATTTCTCCAGCCCAACAGGCTCAGTCAAGTGAGAGTGTAACAACTTCCGCATTGACTGAATCCATTCCAATGGAGGTACAGGTTAGTCCTACTCTGGAGGAACCAATCACCACGCCACCCAAAGGGAAAGGTTGATGGGTAAAACTATCAAGCTTATACAGGCGAATCTTCAACACGCGAAACGCGATCTTACACCATTAGCAGAAGATTCGCCAATGAGCTCCTAGTCGTGGCACTAATTCAGGAGCCATGGACAACAGGGCCAGGCCGAATAAACGGCTTGGGCAATATTCCTGGTAAGGTAATGCTCCACAGCTTGGGAAATAAACCCAGGGCATGTATCTTACTAAGAAAAAACATTAATGGTTTACTAATTACAGATTTTTGTTTCGAAGACGTGGTGGCAGCACAACTAATAGTCCCAACGGATGAAGGGCAGCTGGAATTAACCGTCTGCTCAGCCTACTTTGCCGGGGACATCGGAACAGAAAATCCTTCTACTCTGGTGAAGAACCTAGTCCGCCACTGTAGGAGAAACAACCAACAACTAATCGTGGGGTGCGATGCAAACGCACACCACACCGTCTGGAGAAGTACAGACATAAATAACAGAGGTGAACATCTTATTGAATTTATATTAGGTGAAGGGCTCATTGTTCAGAATATCGGCTCAGAACCAACCTTTGTGACTAGCAATAGACAGGAATTTCTAGTCCTGACGGTTAGCACAAGGTACATAAGTAATAAAATAACCCTCGTGTTCGGACCACCGGCACATTTGATTTGACGTGGAGGCGAGAACTCGACAGGAGATACAATATCGGGACTGGGAAGGCTTCAGGGCAACACTCATAGACAGTTTGGGAAACGATATTCATAGAATAAGAAATAGTACGGAGATAGAGCTGGCAGTGAACCACATTCAAAGTTCAGTTCTGACCGCCTATCAACAAAATTGCGCATTTAAAACCAAAAACTATAATAGAGCAACCTCTTGGTGGAGCAAAAACCTAGAAAAGAGGAGAACAGAAGTAAGGAGGCTCTTCAATAGAGCCAAAGAATTAGGATGCTGGGAAGAATACCACTCTACCCTAACGGGGTACAACAAAGCGATAACGAAGGCCAAGAGGGAATCTTGGAGGAAATTCTGCCAGAGTATATCTGATATACCTACAAGTGCAAGAACCCACAAGATCCTCTCTAGAGAACCAGAGCAAGAAGTGGGTCTGATTAAACGATCTGACAGAACTGTGACGGAATCTAGTATTTGTAATTAATATTGTTATTTTTTCTATTCTCTGAATGCTTGGATAATTCCGAGCATACACATTTTATTGCTATGTTGGACTGTGACTCTATTCATCCAATTTTAAAAATGTTTTTGTATATTAGGATGCCTATTTGAAATAAAGATTATTATTATCTCGAAGGGAGACCTTAGAGCTACTAGTACAAAACCGTTTCCCATGATTCTTGATGAAAACCAGTCAATTCCACTTCAACCAGGACGACCTAGTCCGGAAGATCGGAAGAAAGCAAATGAAATCATCAAACCAGCAGCAGTAGAATGGGCTATCAACTACTTCGAACCATACAAGGCACCAGGAGAGGATGGAATATTTCCTGCACCACTACAGATTGGGGCCGATACTCACTAAACTTTTTAGAGCCAGCCTGGCATGGGGATACCTACCTTCAAGCTGGACGTCGATACAGGTTATGTATATACATAAAGTTGGGAACAATAAAAACCTTCCCAAATCCCGTCCCCTGATCAGCTTGACATCATTTCTGCTGAAAGCCACAGAAGATCCTGGATAGGCACAAACGAGAAGATGTGCTGAAGGAAAACCCTCTCGGCACCTACCAATACGCCTACCAGGCAGGAAAATCAACAGAAACTGCATTAGACAACCTCGTCGGGAAACTGAACGAACCAAACCAAAGAAGTGTTCAGACTGGACCGAGCGGAAAAAATGCGAGTACTGGTATGAAACAGTGGGACAAGTCCAATCGAAGGTATTTATACCAAATCTTTCGAAAAGAAGAACAGCAGCCCTGTTAGAACTGAATATGAAAAACCTGAGGATTATAACGGGGCTACTGACAGGTCACTGTAGACTGCGAAAGCATCTTCAAAGAATCGGACTTGTGGAGAGCGCAGAGTGTCGCTTTTGTCAAGACGAGGAAGAAACAGCAGAGCAAGAGCACATTTGTGCAGTTGCAAGGGGCTGGAACAAACAAGATTCTACCGTATGGGTTACGGGCAGCTAGAGCCAAAGACCTGGAAAAGGTATCACCGAGTGTCATCATCGACTTCGTCAGAAGCACGGGACTTGAAGGTGAACTCTAATTTAATCAGGATCGAGTCACAATAGATCTGAGAAGGTCGCAGTGGAAGGGGCGGTTATCGACCCACTCGAAAAGAACCTAACCTAACCTAATACAAGGTGAGCTCTCATTTCCAGTAAATCTTTCCGTTGAATATATATATATATATATATATATATATATATATATATATACGGAAACGGATAACGGGATAACGGGAAACGAGATATCCGGAAACGGTATAATGGGATCACGGAAAAACCCCTATAATGGGAAATCGAAAAAATGTGATAACGGGAAACATGAAGGAATAACGGGAAATGGGATAACGGAACATGGGATAACTGAAGATGGGATAACGGGAAACAGGATAACGGGAAGCTGGCAAAGCCACAGGCATAAGCTAGATGAAACAACACAAAGAAAAACATAAGAAAAAATACAAATTCTACGCGGACAAAGTCGTGGGTACCAGCTAGTGTTTAATATAATAACCTTTAAAAATATTAAAAAAATTAAGTTTAGAAATTTGGAAGTGTAGAGTTTAGTTTACCCCGATAACTAATTACTTACAGCAAATTACTTTTTTATAAATAGTATTTTTTTCCAATGTTAGGGTATTACTCCACATAGAGTACATAGAGTTGAAATATAACAATTGGGTGAAAACCCCTATATGACATTGATATTAAAGAAAAAATTATTTATCTGTTACAAATGAAAACAGAAATAATAGGTGAAAAATCATGTATCAATAGAACACAGAAATTATTCATTTGAAGCATTGACGAAACAATAATTTTGTCAACAATATAAGTCAATATGATGATTCATATTTCAAGATTGGACCATCCTTGAAACCTTATGGAGACTGAAAATGAGAAAAGTATCAATACAATTGTTCTGACTTGTTAAACTAATTGAATGATGTGGACTGTATCACTTTTTTACCTTTATTTTATGAATACAAACACAACGTTTCAACATGACAGATATGACATTAATGTCAACATGAACAATATAACTTCTTTTGTCTCTTCGCGAGCAATAAATCTATAAACTAAATAAGCCAGTAGCGGCACTTGTTCGGAGGGGTGAGTTTCGGAACATGCCCCCGGCCTTGGAAGTCTCTAGCAAATCAAGACTTTCAAAAAAAGTACATCACTCAGGCACCAACTGGTAACGGGCACAACCTCACAAGAGCTCTGGTTAAAATTCCATCAGCAGTTTTCACTGACGCGACACGGCAAACGCCATCCTTTCCTTGAATTAACTCCAGGACTCGACCCAAACGCCATTTCATCACAGGTAAGTTAGTTTCTTTGACTAAAACGAGTTGACCAACTTGCAATTCGCTCTGGTTCTGTTTCCACTTGGAACGTTGTTGAAGCTCGCTTATGTATTCGCGGCTCCATCTCTCCCAGAAATGTTGATGCAACTTCTGAAGATGTTGAAAATGCGACAGCTTATTTTCCGGAACCTCGTATAGTAATGGATCTGGCATGCCTTGGATAGACCTCCCGATCAAGAAGTGAGCTGGGGTGAGGGGTGTCAAATCATCAGGTTCGGATGAGAGGGGACTTAAAGGACGGGAATTCAACACAGCTTCAATTTGTGTCAAAAGGGTTTGAAAATCTTCATAAGTTAATGACAAATTTCCAATCACGCGCCTAAGATGATGTTTAACGCTTTTTACTCCTGCCTCCCATAAGCCTCCGAAATGGGGTGAGTTGGCCGGAATGAAATGCCAATTAACATTAATATTTAGGGCCTGTTCACTGATGTGTGCAGAATTATCCATCAGAAAACTTCCTAAAGTTTGCAATTCATGACTTGCGCCTATGAAATTAGTTCCGTTGTCGGAAAAAATGTCTGTTGGTTTGCCACGACGTGATACAAATCGCCTTAAAACTTGAATAAAGGCCTCCGCAGTCAACGCAGTCACCAAATCAACATGAATAGCGCGGGTCAGAAAACAGACAAATACGCAAACCCAAGCCTTGGATACTTTAGCACCTCTACCTTTTCTATCTTTTATAATAAATGGGCCAGCATAATCGACGCCTACCTTACTAAAAGGAGGAGAAGGTTCCAACCTAGACTTCGGCAAGTTTCCCATTATAGGTGCAATAGCTTGTTTCGAGTACTTGCAACACCTTATACAAGATCGAACTATCTTTTTTGACATATTTCTGCCTGAAATTGGCCAAAATGTTTCGCGTATAGTTGACAATAATAGTTGTGGTCCCGCATGAAGAAGTTCCATATGTTTATATTCAAAAATTAATCTTGTCAAATCATGCTTGGGATCCAATATCAAGGGATGTTTTTTAACGTAGGCAAATTTTGAATAAGCTAACCGCCCTCCTACTCGAAGTAGACCATCCGGGTCTAAAAATGGATTCAAGCTTAGAAGATTGCTATCGCGCTTCAATGGTTTATTTTCTTTCAATCTGCCATAATCGAAAGAGAACATTTCCTTTTGCGACATTTTAATCAATGACATAAAAGCGATATCGATTTCTGAGCCCGTAAGTTTCCCTATTTCGCGATTTTCTTTCAACGTTCTACAGTTTCTAATGAATCTCAGAATGTAAGCCATAGTTCTTTTGATTCTTGATAATTTTGAAAATCGATAGAACGGGAATGTTTGTGCATTTGAAGAAACAATGGATACAACCTTGCGCAGTTCAGGCAAATTATCGTTTGACAAAGTCAAATATGGCCAGTAGGGTTCTTCTTTTAGAAGCCATGTTGGCCCATGCCACCATAAAGGACAATTTGAAATATATTTTGGACTCATCCCCCTGGATACAATATCTGCGGGGTTGTCGCTTGTAGGAACATGTCTCCAACTGTATGATTTTGTTAACCTTTGTATTTCCGCTACTCGATTGTCAACAAATGGTTTTAATAGATTCGGGGATGTTTTGAGCCAACCTAAAACAATTGTCGAGTCGGTCCAACAATAAATATTTTTGAATATAACCTTGATGGATTCTACAACCTTTGATATCAGTCTGGCTAAAAGTAACGCAGCACAAAGCTCTAAGCGCGGTATGTTCAATTTCGAAAGAGGAGCTACCTTTGATTTTGCAATTAATAAATTAACCTCTACTTCCTTATTTTGATTAGAAGATTTTACGTAAACACAGGCTCCGTACGCGTCTTGAGATGAATCTATGTCGGTATATTCATTGCACACAATTTTTCGATTGATCCTTAAATCATTTAAATTATGTAATTCGGTTTCAAATTCGCGGCATTTATCATAAATCTTCCTAGGAATTTTCTCATCCCAAGTCAAACGTGCTTCCCACAATTTTTGCAATATAATTTTCGCTACTATGATACAAGCGCTCAGTAGACCCAACGGATCAAACACAGTTGAAATTCTTGAAAGAATTGTTCTTTTAGTCACCTTATATCCTTTATCATTCTCATTAAGAGCGTACTGTAACTTATCGGTCTTGCTAATCCACGACAAACCTAACGTTTTACATTGTTGAATATGTTCTGGTGAAAACTCAAATGGCTCGGATTCAATTTTATCCGAGAAATCATCTATTACCGAGCGCATATTCGAACGCCATTTACGAAGTTCAAATCCCCCAGTTAGAAGGATCTGATCAATTCTCTTACAAATGTGTTTTGCTTCATCAGGTGTATCTGCACCGGTAACTAAATCATCCACGTACATATCAGTTTTGATAATACGAGAAATTTTGGGATCGGCATTTTCGTGAATGTCGGCTAATTCGTGTAAACAACGAATAGCTAAGAATGATGCCGCGGTCATGCCATACACCAAACGGTTTATTTATAAGTGCGCAACGGATCGCCAGGGTTTGATCGCCATACGATTTTTTGCAAATTTCTTTGCTCGGGCTCTATCAATACTTGCCTGTACATCATCTTGATATCGCTCGTAATAATTATTGCATGCATTCTAAATCGCAGAATGATTGATAGCAAATCATCCTGTATAATCGGACCGGTCATTTGCAAATCATTTAGACTTACTCCTGTAGTCGAAGGGGCGGACGCATTGAAAACTACACGCAATTTAGTGGTGATGCTGTTTTCGCGCAAAACCCCGTGGTGCGGCATATAGTATTCAACCTCGTTTCTGAAATCTGAATCTTCTGACATATGTCCTAATGACACGAACTCATTTAAAAAATCCTTGTATAACCGTTTTAGTTTCTCGTTAGACTGAAGTCTTTTTTCTAAACGATAGAACTGTTTAATCGCAAGATGACGTGATTCGCCTAATTTTTCAATGGTATCTTTAAGTGGTAAAGACACTATGAATCTTCCGTTCGTATCACGACGAACCGTATTTGAAAAAACTTGTTCGCATAAAATTTCTTCGCTGGAAAATGCTTTCTTGTGACCCATTTCTTCAACCTCCCAAAACTTAGTCAGTTGTGTTTCGATATCTAGATTTTTACTAAGACTACAAGTGGAGCGACAAAGTGGAACTTGAATGGGTCCCGCAACTACCCAACCCAATTTTGTTTTCTGCAAAATAGGCTTTGATGGTCCTAACTTTGTTTGCTCATTGCATAATAATTCCCAGAAATAATCTGCTCCAATTAAAATGTCTATTTTTCCAGGAATATGAAAGTTTGGATCGGCTAGTTGAATTTTAATTGGAAAATCAAGATTGGATTTACTTATGTTTGATTCGGGCAAAATTCCTGTTATATTTTCAATGACAAAACATGAGATTCCGAAAGAAAACGAATCATGAATTGACTGTACACGTACATTGCATTTATGTTTCACAAATGAAAGCGCATTGTTAAATCTGAAACGGCTAAGTTTTTATTTTCGTTAATTTTAACCTATTACTTAAATCAGTTGTAATGAAGCTTGACATTGAACCAGAGTCCAAAAGAACTCGTGCAGTTTGTTCCGTGCCCTTATCATTTCTGACAGACACCGAAGCAGTTGAAAGCAGCACACTGCTGGCTGTAACCCTTTTTGACAGCGTGCATATTGATGTACTGTTCGTATGGGATTCACTCGACTCGGCTTCGTCGGCCGTGTCTAAATTGCCGTTTTTGGTTGCCACGTGTGCGTTGTGCAGTACAGAAGTTTCCTCATGAAGAAGAAACATTGTGTTTGTTTGAACAGTATTTACAGCCGCTGAAACGACAGTCTTTCACTTGATGATTGCTGCGTAAGCAATTATTGCATAATTGTAAATGTCGTATTTTGATTTTCCGTTCTTTAACAGGGAGTCTCAAAAACTCCGGGCAATAATAAATACTATGTTCCTTTTTGCAATAGGCACAAACGTATTGGCGTGATGACTCTGTGGAATTTTTGCCATGCAACTTTCTCGAAATATTTTTTACATGTTCGCGTTTTTGGAATTGTTTATCTTGGGGTTCGTTGGGTGATTCAATAGTTTCGAGCAGGTCAGCTCTATTTTTAAAAAAATTGTTTAATTCTTGAAGTGTGGGGACATCATTATTATATCTGCCCTTTTCCCATTCCTTTTTTGTACCTTTGTCTAACTTGCTTGTTACAATATGAATCACCAACGTGTCCCACTTTTCGACGGGTTCACCTAATTGCTCCAAACTTCTCAAATGCTTATTCAATTCATCTTTAATTTTTCTAAGTTGCGTTGAAGATTCATTCGTAATCTGCTTTAGATTGAAGATGGCCTTAACATGATTTTGAACTAACAATCTCTTATTTTCAAATCTATCACATAACATATCCCAAGCGACCTTATAATTGGCATCGGTGAATTCCATTGATTTTATAACTTCCGCAGCTCCTCCCGTTAGTGAGGCTCTAAGGTAGTGAAATTTTTGGATGTTGCTTATTTGTCCGTTTGACTGAATTAAAGATTTGAATACGTCCCGAAATTCCATCCATTGGTCATATGAACCGTCAAATTTCGGTAACTGAATTATAGGGAGCTTGACCCCTTCTGAATGTATTTGTTGTACGCCACTGTTGGCGGGAGCAGTTTTTGAAATCGGAATCGCTCCGGCGATTGAAAAGAGAAACGCCTTTGCGTCGGACATGCTTTTGTGAAATCTATTTTCGAATAACTCGCGTTCTGAATATTCATCTTCGATATCTTTACTTTCCGATGAACATTCAATTTCGTTTTGAACTTGATCAAATTGATTTAGATACTGATCCGATCGAAATATGCGTTGCTCGATTTCGATG
Source organism: Gonioctena quinquepunctata (assembly GCA_018342105.1). Classification (NCBI taxonomy): domain Eukaryota; kingdom Metazoa; phylum Arthropoda; class Insecta; order Coleoptera; family Chrysomelidae; genus Gonioctena; species Gonioctena quinquepunctata. Next base: position 148,538 of record JAFIRS010001185.1, read on the forward strand.
TATTCAATGTCACTGATGACACCTTGATTGTCTGCAATATTTTTTTTGACGTTACTGACGTATTTTTCAAAGAGATGAAGTTTTTGTTTAATAGACTCTCTCTGCTTTTTTAGGGTCCCTAGAGACATGATTGGAAATTGTCAATGCGTGTCAATGCTTTGAATGGGAAAATAATATGAAACTGTTTTGAAGGGAATGGAGTATTGGAATGCTTTGGAATATAGGAACTCACTCTGATGTTGCTTTCAATGCGAGTTAACTTGCTTTCTTCTTCACGCAATCTGCTGCGCTTGGTAAATATCTAGTTACATCACACATGCACTCCGAATATGGGGAAAACACTTTTCTTACGTGTTTTTGCCTCCTGAACACGAATCCGGAAGAAAAATGCGGCGGTTTCATACCGTTTCAGAGTTACATCGCTTTTTCCGAAATAAATTTCAAGCACCGTTTTCTCGCACAAAACTCACTCAAAATGCCTCCTTTTTACCATCATAACAATACACCTAAATCACTTATTTTCGGCAACTTTGCACAAATATCGTCGTTTTATCGAAAAAATCCTCCTTACACAGTTGCAAATGAACAATTCTAATTTCTTTGACAGATGACATTTATTAACTTTTTTAATTTTTCATGTTGGTAATAAATGAATCGGACTGTGTAAGAAGGAGGATCTTTTTCGATAAAAACGACGATATTTTGTCAAATGTCAAAATAAGTGATTTAGGTTATGTTATGCTGGTAAAAGAAGGAGGCATTTGAGTGAGTTTTGTGGAAAACGGCACTGAAATTTATTTCGAAAAACGATGTAACCTGAAACGGTATGACCCCCGTTTTCTTCCGATTCATGTTCAGACAAAACACGTAGTGTTTTCCATATTCGAGTGCATGTGATGCTAAAGATATTTACCCTGCGCTTATTTAGGTACTTCTTCAACTTGTTGCTGAGCTGAACCAACCGAATGTTTTTAATGCTTAATCCGGCGGCTCGAATGGACCATGTTTTGACTTGTTAAACTAATTGAATGATGTGGACTGTATCACTTTTTTACCTTTATTTTATGAATACAAACACAACGTTTCAACATGACAGATATGACATTAATGTCAACATAAACAATATAACTTCTTTTGTCTCTTCGCGAGCAATAAATCTATAAACTAAATAAGCCAGTAGCGGCACTTGTTCGGAGGGGTGAGTTTCGGAACAACAATTATGGTGCTGCAAAATAAAAATAAAATATATTTATTCATGACTTCCTTGTCTAAGGAGATGTCTCATACAGTCTATAGGAAATGTGCTGCGATCTATTTTGATGTTTTTTCATCCTTTGATTTAGGGTATATATTGTGCAACTATGGAATTCAATCCACCATCAAAATAGTAGTTTTCAACGCTGGACCATAGTTGGTAATGTCTCGCAGACGATGCAAAATATTTTATTTTATTTATTCATTTGAAGTGATATATAAAAGTAAAAGTACATAGATATACCGGGTGACACAGGATATCGGGCCACCCCTGTAACTTCTGCATTCGTGAACGGATTTTTCTGGAATTTGGTACAGTTATATAAGCAACCATTTCGGATTTGATCACATTACAAACCAATATGGTGAACTTCCGGTTTTTCTGGAAATGCCAGTAACTTTGTGTTTTCAAATGGAACACCCTGTATATTTTTACATATTCAAGTTCAACAGGTCAAAACAAGTCCAACCCTTAGGTCAAATGTCATTTTTTTTAAACAATTGAAATTAAAATTGTGTTTTTATTTTACCTCGTGGGTAAATGAGATTTGGTCGGAGCTATTCACAATGAGTCGCAAATAACAGAAAAACTCAATTTTTTCTGAATAATAATTTTTTGTGTCACTGGTTAATCAATTCAGTTACATCACATTTTGATCAAAAATTCATTTTTTTCAAATGAAACCCCTATGGGCCACCTACCTGTCTCTCTAGAACATTCATTACGGAAAAAAATTACATATCATTTTTGTATTTCGGTGCAGTAACAAATTGTATAAATGCAAAAATCTTCAACTAGTTCATGAGTTTTCTGGCAGTTCGAATAATTTTTCAATTTAGTAGGCTGTGGAAAACAACATTTCTGAATCTTGTCAACTAATTGTGTAAGTTATACTTATAAGCACGATAATGGTGTTTTTTTTTAAATTTTAGCGTTTTCTCGACTGACATTGCATTGATATTCCAATTCCCGCGTCGAAGCGGTTGGATCAAAATCAACATGAGCAAAACATTAATTTCTGCCTCCTCACTTACGATCATCTTCTCCATTGTTGGGTTCTTTTGGGAATCTTCTCTCCACATTTTTGAAAAAGGTTCTTTGTGGGTGTCTTCTGTGTGGGTATCATTCAGCGTATAACTGACAAGCGGCGACAATGTTTTCAAGACATTCTCCGTAAATTAATAACATATCAACCTGTTCACTTCTTGTAAACCTATAATTTTGATTTTTCATTTCTACTAAACTAATTCCCAGAAGTTAACTAATTTTCGAGAGTTGAGATGAAAGATGACAGCGAAACACAATTAGTTGACAAGATTCAGAAATGTTGTTTTCCACAGCTGTGAACCTATAATTTTGATTTTTCATTTCTACTAAACTAATTCCCAGAAGTTAACTAATTTTCGAGAGTTGAGATGAAAGATGACAGCGAAACACAATTAGTTGACAACATTCAGAAATGTTGTTTTCCACAGCTTACTAAGTTGAAAAATTATTCTAACTGCAAGGAAACTCATGAACTAGTTGTATATTTTTGAATGTATACAATTTGTTACTGCACCGAAATACAAAAATGATATGTCTTTTTTTCCTTAATGAATGTTCTAGAGAGACAGGTAGGTGGCCCATAGGGGTTCCGTTTGAAAAAAAAAATTGTTGATCAAAATGTGATGTGACTGTATTAATTCATCAATAAATGACACAAAAAATAATTTTTCAGAAAAAATTCTGTTTCTCTGTTATGTGCGACTCATTGTGAATAGCCTTGACCAAATCTCATTTATCCACGAGGTAAAATAAAAAAAACAATTTTAATTTCAATTGTTTTAAAAAAATTACATTTGACATAAGGTTTGGACTTGTTTTGACCTGTTGAACTTGAAAATATACAGGGTGTTCTATTTGAAAAAAACGAAGTTGCTGGCATTTGCAGAAAAACCGGAAGTCCGCCATATTGGATTGTAATGTGATCAAATCCGAAATGGTTGCTTATATAACTGTACCGAATTTAAGAAAAATCCGTTCACGAATTCAGAAGTTACAGGGGTGGCCCGATAGCCTATGTCACCCGGTATAATAAGTAGTTCATCAAATACAAATTTTGTAGATGATTATATGTATGCATAGTTAAATAAATTATGGATTACAATTATATTATTAAGACTTTATGAACAAAAATAATGATAGAGTGTTGTAAAACACAAAAATCAAAATCGAGTGAGGTTGAAGAAGGTTAACTTTAAAAATATTCACATTTTTTTCTCATATAACATCAATGTATCTCATAGCAAAATACATTTTTTACATAATGTTATATTTTTTCTGGATTATCAATTTACTTCGAGTCCCGGACTTCAATCATGATTTTCATCTTTAAATTATTTTATGTTTAACACTTCGTTTTTGTATTTTTCAATTAATTTTTATACCTATGTATCATTCATTTGGACAATAAATTGTATTATTGCATATGTAAATCCGTTATGAAAATAGTTAAATATTTTTTACTGAAATTCTATTTTATTGGGATAGTAAAAATTATATTGGTATCTAGCTCTGTTCAGATACAGGAGCAAAACGAACTCATATTGGTGTTGATAACAACATCCTACCAGTTGTTTATGTCCTAACTACAAAATAATTCCAATAAATCGTCAAATATTTTCAATCAGTAAGAATGTAATTTCAGTCACAGTCCATTATAACATAATATTTTCATTATAATATACTTGATTTCAGTCATCTCCATATCAACGTAACCACAAGATTCTTGACCTGTATGCCAAATTTCAACAAAATTGATGGATATTTAGACGAAGCTGATACATTTTACAAAGACCCCAATGCTTGGTTCAGACAAAATTATCCACCGAATGGTAGTTTACCTTCCCATATCATTCTTTTCGACATTCTGGAACCTAATATAGGTGACATTTTGAGCAGGTGAGTAAAGATTAACAATTCAAAATTAAGTATGGTTATATGAGAGGAGCTGAAGCTTGCTGGAGGCTTATCTATTTTCCCATTACTTGCACTATTGTAAATTTCTGAGAAATTAGTTTAAATAGGACAAGCGACAAGCTATTAGTGTGTTTTTTTGTGATAAAACTATGTATCTTAACATGATATCTGGGATTATTTATGAATATATTTGGGATACTCCAAGTTCAATGATGTTTCAGAGCGTCTCCCCCTTGATGGAACCCAAGAAAAATATCTATATATTTATATTCAATTCCTAATAACAGCCACTATGGTAATATATTGAATGAGGAAATAAATGATATTCTCATTGATGAAATTACATGGGCAGTGTTCAAATACATTGGTATAATAAAAATACAAAGTTATATTAAATTCAATTAAGAAGTAGAATTTACTTGCTTGCGATGATTTATGCAGATAAAGTCACTTGATATATTATAACTAACCAAAACTGTCATGCAATTTTTTTAATTATCATTAGGTAGGTGTGTTTTTTGTTTATCGATTCAGTTATTTTTTATGGTTAATATATATATATATATATATATATATATATATATTGTTTAGAAGGACTAGTTATATATTTTAAAAATGAAAAATAAATAATTAAAAAAAAACACAAAAATAATTAATATTTAATAGTAAGTAGTTCATGAGATATTGTTTTCACATTTTTTTGAGATTCTAATTACTTTCTGAAGCCTCTGTATACATGATAGTAAATATTTACAATGACAATTTTTTTATTTTCAAAAATGATTCCAACATATAATTGTTTGAAATACAACAAAAAGTCTAGTTTTACAAAATTATTCTGGATTAAATGTGATCAAAAAATTATAATGTTAAAACATACAGTATATGAAATTGCATCTAACTAAAATAGCCAATGGGAGAACAAGAAACTTCTTGATGAAAATAGCCAATCAGGGAACAGAGATGGGTTGATGGAAGATTTGAAATTGTGGGAAAGTAAGAACACAGAAACGTCAAAGATAATTATGATAAAATCTTGTATTTAGTTTATAAGAAATGTAAAATATGTTAGTTGATAAGTTTTCTCAAAAAACACCAAATTAGTGAAAGTGCGACAAGGAAGTGCGCGATTTTCAAAAATTCAAATAGAATGACAAAATAGAAATCGTATCCAAGGAAGGAAAAAACAAAGCGAGAGGAGGAAAAAAGTTTTAAAGGAAAAAGTTGTTGAAAATTTGAGAGAAAAGAAATTCCGGATTTTCACTGATAACAAGAACGATTTCTAACAATAACAAATCAATTTAACCTCTGGAAAATTTCGACAAAAAATTATTAAGGATAAAAGAAAATTACCTTTTTGTTTTCCACATGAAAACTTATCCAAGCTGATTTCAAGGATTTTGGAGAGTTCCACTGCAATAGAGAGTCCCTGAGAGGAGTAGATGAAGCAGGATTACAGAAAATCACCAGGAAATACATCAGCGACAATCCAACTCCAGCTATAAACTTGAGTGCACATCACAAACTGAATCACTTTGCAAAATGACTCTTATATCTGAAGAACTTTGTTCAATTTTGGTATTGAACTATAAAACAATTTTTCAACTTAAAAGAAAAAGTGAGGTTATATTTATAATATACTTCATTGTTTTTCATTATTTTCTGTGAAAATTTGTCAATTGCTCATAGTTTAAGTTATCTATCGCAGGCCAGGTCAATATAAGTTTTTCTGAATAAAGGAAATAATTGTTTTTGATAATCTCTGGTTTACTTTCCACAATGATATGCTGATCTTTCACCTATAAACACTGAACTGAAATAGTTCTATTGACATCAAGAAAGGCATAGTGGCTCTGTTGCCAGTACCGACTCCTGAGGCATAGGCGTTCCAACTGAGTTTAGTCGTGGTAAGAAAGGAAATAAAAAGCAGGGAGAAAAAAGAAATATATGAAATTCTAGAAAATCAATAGGGCAATGGTATATAAGAATAATTTCAAAGAAAATTACAAAAAGTAAAAATAATGAAAATTTTACAAATATTTAGTAAATTTATTATGGTATTGGGTGGAAAAAATAATTTTACAAATTTCATTGAAATAAACCTCAAAACAAAACAACCTATAACATATAATAACAATTAGCTTCCAACGCGGAGCGAAGTAATGTGGGCAATTATTAAGTATAAGTATAAATAAAAATTATTATATTCTACCCAATCATAACAATATATATATATATATATATATATATATATATATATTTATATATATATATATATATATATAATTGTATTATTATATTCGATTGTAATATGTAATACTGAAACAACTATACTTTGTCAATGATAATCGTATTCTTCTTTTCTTTAAATAAAAAAGTTTTAATATTTATATTGTGATTATTTTTTCAGATACAAGCAGACACATGAAATATTTCACACAGATATTCCATTATCTTCTCGGATAGGAAACAATATTTTAATTCACAAGATGTTAGACTGACGAATTTGGAATGTGTTCTGAGCTTTTGATCTTTTTTGTTTGTGGAACATGAATTGGACTGTTTTATTTATAAATTGTTTGATGTATTGATTTCTATTTATTTTCCCGTTGTTACCATGTTCATAAATATTAAGTGTAAGATATATTTTCACTGCCATAGTGTAAGTAATTTTTTGATTCGTTGATAAAAATATTGAAAAAATATTATTTTTTGTGGTTTATTTCAAGTGCTCCATGGTCGTTTCATAAGAGGATTGTCAAATAATGATCAATCTCTGCTTCATATAGCTATTATCCACCTGTTTCACTTGGTTTCTCTAGTCTAATTGACAGAATAAAAAATTATATAACATAATTTCGTTGAATTAATCACTGTATAATTGAAAACATGAAAAAACTTGCAGAAACTTGGAAGTAAACTGAATACCAACCAAAATATTTTGTTAATGTCAATTTTTCCTTGAACTGAAAATGAAAACGATGTTTTTGTATATATTGTGTTCGGATATGTTTCCACGGTCATTATTATTCTGAATATTGAAAGTTCGGGTTGAATCGCATCTAGAAATTTGATAATTTCAACATTTTGACTCCCATTTCGGAGCCATCTTCAAGAAAAGTGGGGAAAAATATCAATTATTGATTGGAGTAGAGGTAAGTGATTCCCAATCAAGGTTTCAGTTTGCCTACTCCTGGGTTGTAGTCCTTTAGGTAGGAAGGTGATGTCCCCTGAGGTCTCAATCTGCCTACTCCGGAAAGAAAATTATTTTCAACCGTGTTTGATGATCTGCAAATTTGTGTGTTTTGAAAAAGTGCCATTTTGAGCTTGTTCTTCTCTTGGGGTGTGTTGTGATGATTGGTGAGTTGAATAGATTTGTGGATGAAGGAATCTAAGATGGAGTTGGTTTGAGCTGGATGGTGGTGATAACCCTACCTACAGCAACCCCAGAAGGCATTGCCATATCTCAGATGAGATTCAACTAATGCAAAGTATGATGTGTTTCTAGCTGGATAATTCATTGGTGATGACTCTGATGGCATAGCAACCTGATGACAGCTTTTTTGTTGAGGTACTGCACATCTTCAAACTTCAGATCATTAATTCATAGCATTTGGTGCAGAACTTATTCTCATTGACATTTTCATTTTAAAGAGAGTCTACATTCTCTCCATGCCCTAGTAAGTTTGTATTGTCTGCAAACAATGTACGTTTTCCTTGTATGTCAATAATTGCTAGGTCAGTTACATAAATAAGTAACAATATAGACCCAAGTACTGATTCTTGGGGAACAACACTTATTATTGTTATTATTTTTAAAATAATTGAAATTTTCCTTAGGTAAACTTACAATTTCATTGCTGTTCAAGATATAAGAAGATCAATTTAAACGATGTATAGTTATTCTAATCCCAATTGGAACGGCAATAAAAATAAGAGCACTACGAGGAGTGTTCATATGCACTGCCCGGCAAATGGGAAATTTATATACTACCAGTGTTTTTACTTTCGAATCGTTCCTGGCACAATCATAAAAAAGTTCTGGAGCGTGTCTCTAGTTGCACAGATTATTAGTGAAGGCGCTATCAAATATATTTGAGGAGTAGAAGCTCGTCTAGCTGGATTGGACATCTGTTATCTGAATCTGCATGATTTACGCAGTTCACAATATTTCTTAATCAGTGCCGTGTGTTGGTGAGGTTAGGAATTATCCATTGAAAATAATTTCATCAATATGGATTTCTGGAGACCTTTCGAAACAAATAATAAAATTCAGTTGAGATAACATGTGTCTACTTTTACATGGGGTGATCAATTGCTATGATTGTAAGAATAAGTAACTGAAAAAATACCACTGGAAAATAATATACCGACGCCTATGTCAAGGCGGCAATTGGAAAGAGAAATCCTTCACGAAACTTTCTATGTCAGTCCAATTGGGATTAGAAATACTATACCTCTGAATCCATAAATGAACAATTTTTTCTGCAGTTCTTTGTGACCAATACAATCAAGAGACTTAAGGATATCGTTGAACCTTTATTTTAACCGACATATAACTCTTCTAAGAAGTCAAAGATGGCATGTGAAAATATACCTGTTGCAAAAGATATTTTGATAGTTCTTGCCAATAGAGAGAGGGCCTGATCTAGCAGACTCTGTAATTTACTCCAGGAGATTTCATCAATTCCATGTGATTTTTTATTTTCGCTTTCTTTAAATGTTTTTTTAAGTTCGTCAACATTTGTAGGATCTAAGATGAAGTCTTCAGATATGTTTTCATTAGTTAGATGTCTAGGGAGTTTGTAGGTAAGGATGGATTGTTTTTCAGAAATTGTACAGTAATATTGAAAAGGGAAACATTCTCAATTAAATATTGACTAGAAATATTTTTGTGAATTGAAAAATCCACGATAAGTGAAGTTCTTTTTTGCGAACGTCTAACAGAAAACAACTACTTGCCCGGCTAAAGCCACGCTGGACATTAATTGAACTAAATCTGATAGATATTCGAAAGGACCCTAATTAATAATTATTAAGAATATTGGGGTCGACTCTATTTGCGAAGGAGTTCTGTTTGTTTTACCTCTCACTTCATTTTCAATGGCCCAGTTCTCTATGATTTTATTTGGAGCTTTCGTTACTCTCTCACAATAATACTTTTCTTTGGCATATTTGAGAGTATTTCTAGAGATGCTTCAATAGTCATTGAAGTAGACATGGAAGACTTCGCTGTCCATGTATTTACTGATAAAGGGAAGAACCCTCATATTTTTAGCAGATGTTTTGATACCTTGTATTATGCAGTTTTTTTTTATTTTACATTTGATTTTTTGCATTGGGAAGCACTGTTCGAAAATGTCTGTTAAAATATTGTGGAATACCACTAGGGGTTCATCGGATAGCAAAAGCCTATTTTACCTCTGCCTCTTACTTTTTTCTCAATGTCCAATGAAGTATATGTCATAATAGCTTCATGATCTGATAGCCCAACGGGGATAACTAGAGATTGAGTATGTTCTCACGGAGATATCGATACATTCAATAATATACAATATACGGTACCTACTATTGTTTTTGGCAGATAATATTTGCACCTATACCATAGGCCTGTATGCGCAGTGATCAAACAGTATCTTAAAATTAACAGATTTATTCTAAATTGAGTTAAATTGTATGTACATTAACATAAACTAATATTGAGGCCATAGTAATAACATTCACATGTCAAGTAGTTTTCAAAAATATGACGCATAGACTGTTTCGATAATAGTTTATACTGTCTTATAAGTCTGATTTCTAGAGCTAATCTGTTGTAAAATTTTGGAGCTACACAAACTGTTGGTTTGCAACTTTACAATATATTTTCATTCGTAACTTGTTTTCTCATATTATGATATTAATATATAAAGAGACAGAACCTATGGAAGTGACGTTCTGACGTTAAATATGTCATCCTTTTGGAATATAATTCTTATTATATAGTTCTGTATTACATTTGAGTTGCTTATTCTGATTCTGATTTGATTTTGTTTATTGTGTTACTACATTATACAATGTTTACACTCGTCAAAAAGTAAAGATAAAAGTATGTAAATAACTATGACATAAAATATAAAACTATATGGACATGAGATGTGTACACTTTGAAAACACATAAATATAAATAAATAAAACCCATTTCACAATTGTGGAATTTTTTTTTGTAGTTGCAGTTGATTATAGGACATTGGAAAATATAAAATATGCGTCGAAATTCTTGAATGGAGTAGAAACATTTTTTAATCAAATACTGTTTCAATTTGCGTTTAAATATTTTATTTCATCAGCTAATTTGTTGAAGAAATTTGGACCATAAAAGTTGACAGCTTGCTGCGATTTTTGGAGTCGATTTGTAGGAATCGCAATATTACTTCTATTCCTTGTATTATAATCATGAAATTCACTGTTTTGTTTATAGTTGTCTAGGTGCTCTTTTACATAGATCAGACATTGATATATATATATATATATATATATATATATATATTCTGTACGTCTGTCAGGATCATCTTCATTTAATTCTTGTACATTCTGCATTTTATAAGGATGGAATTTTGCTTCTTTCAGAATTCGATGTATATGCTGCTTTTCAAAACTTCAAGTTGTCTTAAAGATTGAATGTTGTCCATCACTGCATGTCCTACAACTGCAACAGCGACCCCTCCATTTCTCTCGTTCGTGTTTTTTATTCAGCACTGATCCCGACTCCATGAACTTATTCATCAATTGAAGCACGTACTGATATGATGTGGTTTTTTCTGGATGAATTTCATTGAAAATTCGAGCCGTAGCTCTAGCACATTGTCCATTTTCAAAATACGCAGCTACAATGGATATTATCTCTTGTATAGTAAAAACCATTTTCGAAAGTTTTCAAATTGTTGAATGAAGTGACTCGAATACATCAATATACCAATCAATCAAACATTTATTAAAGAAGTTTTCTTTCACAATCATATTAGAAAATCAAAACATCATCATAAAATACTAGCTAATTCAACAGGTCAAACATCAGAAAGATACTATAATACACAGTTTACTACACAATTCATATAAACACAGACAACTAATTAACTATACAATTGTTTTTGAACGACCATTACAACGAATAGGACAAACAATATTGTAAAAAATATATATATATAATCAAATCCTCCTAGGATTCTAAGAGAAACTCATCAATAGAGTAGTAAGCTTTTTGCAGTAGAAAAGATTTGAGTAGCCTTTTAAAGACCATGCCATTTGAGGATTTAATGCCATCACTAAGCTTATTATATAGCTTAACCCCATAGTCCAAGGGATGATTCTGAGATACTGTCAATCTACTATATGGTTGATGTAGTTGAGATACCAAGGCGTAAACAAAGATATGCGTATACAAAAACACATGGCGACAATTTTTTTTTCATAAAAACGTCTGTCTCACCTTCTAAACTATTATTTCTGACAGCATATTATTTTTCAATACAGTGGCGTACCCACAGTGAACCTTTCTTACGATGATAACATTTTAGGAGATGAAAAATAAAAATATCTTGATAAAACTTATTTTTCATTAAAACTTCAACAACACTTGATCGATCCTCAATTTCAGTACACCGATGTATTTGGGATTGAATTCCCTTCAAAATGATGTATCACAAGTATAGTAGTCCCATTGAAAATTCTGAAGTAGGTGCTGGGGCTGAGGGGGTTGACAACACAATGATGATGTATTTGGTGAAAGTGTTCCCCTTGAAATGAAAATCGACGGGTGTGAGCGATTTTCAATTTTTTTCACGAGTTGGGAGATTAGGGGGGTGACAAGTTTTAGCTGGGACACACGGTATATATATATATATAAAACGGAAGAAATTTAATGGACATAGCCCTCAAAGAGAATCGTTAACCGTAGACACGTGTTTCGGGCTCTCGGCCCTCATCAGTACGGTGAAGAAGTGCGAGGATGAACAACACTTGGTAGAAAACGACAAATCAACGTAGTCAACAAACAGAAGCAAGCTGCACATTTGTGGTTTCGGTTAGCAGACCCTGCATTCCAGGGCAACAACCAACATCACCACGGAGGCAGCTATAGCTACCTGCGTGACATCCGAGTTTAGGATTATAGAAATGAATGAGAAGAATATCGAGGGGACTGGTAACCGAAACCACAAATGTGCGGCTGGCTTCTGTTTGTTGACTCCGTTGATTTGTCGTTTTCTACCAAGTGTTGTTCATTCCTGCACTTCTTCACCGTACTGATGAGGGTCGAGAGCCCGAAACACGTGTCTATGGTTAACGATTCTCTTTGAGGGCTATGTCCACTAAATTTCTTCCGTTTTGTTTACCAGTCCCCTCGATATTCTTCTCATTCATATATATATATATATATAAATATATATATTTATATATATATATATATATATATGCTAGGTAGGGTAAGAAAATTATATTGAGGCAACAGGTCCTTACAGTGTGTCCTTGGACCTACACCGGATATGATACGGATTGCTTGTTTTTGCAACGTGAAAAGATTTTTCATGTTGGCGCTGTGGCCCCAGATCAAAATTCCATATTGTAGATGACTATTAATGAAAGCAAAATATAAGCCATTCTCAACATACTATGGGACACAGACATTCTTAAACGTCTTAACAAAAACAAACTTGAGAAATTTTTTTTGACAGGTGTTCAATATGCGAATTCCATGTATATTTGCTGTCAATATGAAAGCCCAATTTAACAGGTTCTGTGTTTGTGTTGCTTTGTCTATAGTTATTTTTTGAGTTTTTTCCACATTCATTTTTTTAATAGATTAACATACATACCACACCAAATCATAATACCATACTTTGAAATAGATTCAACAAGCGCTTTATAAATCATTAGAATTTTGTGTTTCATACATTTTTTAGATTGATTTCCGGATTTTTCAGATAGGTTTGCTACGTGATCATTCTTGAGATTTTCATGAATTTTATACCTAGGTATTTTATATTAACACTCTCATGGATTATTAGTTTGCTGTAGGAACTTGAATACTGTGAGATGTTCTATTGAAATTACTTGAGAATAAGGCAATATATTTGGTTTTATTAACGTTTAGAGACAGCTGATGATGATCCAACCAATTTTTTACCTCATAAATACTATGTTCGACCTCCTCTTTCACCATATCCCAGGTGGAATCGTTAAAAAGGAGAACAGTGTCATTAGCTTATGATATAACTGTACCATTTGTAGTAGAGAGTAATAGGAAATTTATGTATGTTATAAACAGCAGAAGCCCAAGTACTTTCTGAACACCGATTTTGATAGTGTTGGAGTTACTATATTCATTTCTAATTTTGACTTGCTGTCATCTATTTGACAAATAATTTTCCAAGACGGCCAACACAGTTATTCCGTCTAGATAACTTCTAGAAGTTTTTTTATGAGGCACTGTGTCGAAAGCCTTTGCTAAATCAATGAAGTTTTCTATACATTTAATTTGTTATATCCAAATTGTTTTTGATATTTTCAACTAGGTTAAACATTGCATATCATTGGTAAGTGTGCCCTTATAATATATATATATATATATATATATATATCTATATATATATACATATATATATATATATATATATATATATATATATATATTCAATGTAATCATTTCATTTGAATTGTGTTGGTTGAATCAGTCACACCACACAGCTGTAGTCCACTATGAAACGAGTAATGATAAATGAAAATAATAATGAAACCTACTATTTGGTAACTTGGACTTACGCTCATAAACATGCCAGAAAAATTTATTGGCAATATGTGGCAGCAGATTGAATGAGATTCCAAAGAAGAATAAATGGAGCTGCAAACATCATTGATCCAATATTGAATGCTGTTCATAGACTGAAAATATTCCATCAAAGATTTTGTGATTGATAAATAAATGTATAGTATAAGCTATATAGCATCATGTTTTATTTTCCCAAGTGAAATCGAATATTTACAGAAAAATATTAAATTTATGATATATCATTGTGATCTCATATATATATATATACATATATATATATATATATATATATATATATATATATATATATATATATATATATATATATATAAATGTTTTGATTTCCAAATATATTTGAAAATTAATACTGATAAAGTAGAGGGTGGCGCCCCGCGCACGCCCACCCTGTGGATGGCGCCCCAACCTCGCACCATCCTTGTGTGTACCAACCTTTAGAATGTACACCCCAATATCTATTTTACCCCTAACAACTAATCATGATCATGATGACATCATCATAATCGTCGTAGTCCTCCACAATAATGTCATCAAAATCCATTTTGAGCACGAGCCCCACAAGTCTCCTTCGAGGGTATCTGTCTAACACAATCGCAATGTTCGTCGCACACGTGGACGGTTTCATCCGAATCGTCAGAATCCCAATCCTCCTCAGCTCCTTCCATTGACAAAGTGGATGAGTCTGAATCTGACTCATAATATTGGCCAGAAGAAGAGCTCACTTTATCTACTTGGATGAAGCCATCCCCAGCTTGCAACTCCAATGAACTTGGAGGTGGTGAATCACTACGTTCCAACACATAAGAACTGGAATCAGCAACGACTTTGGTTACGTCTGACATGATGATCAGAAGTGAGGAAATGATCGACGTCTCAATTTATTTATTGTAATTCAGAGGAGTGGAGGGGGTAAGTCAGGAGTAAGAATGTAGTCGATCATTCAAGTTTCAAATAGACTTATTTCCATCATTAATTTAAGAATATTTTGTGTGAAGACTGAATGTGATTTCACTAGATATTATTTTTTTGTTTCTTCCTAACTTTATAACATTACGTTCTCTGTTCCCAAGTGATATGGAATATTTGAAAAAAAATATAAAAATTTGTCATATATGATTGTGAGCGCACCGATGTTCTTCAACTTTTATCATTCTGATGTATAGCTGTTGTATTATTAAATAATATTAAAAATCTATTCTTGATGGACTAGAGGGTGGCGTGGCGCCCCGCGCGCGCCCCCCCCCCTGTGGATGGCGCACCAACCTCGCTTCATCCTTGTGTGTACCAACCTTTCAGAATGTACACCCCAATATAAAGTCCACCCCTAATCGTCTATCATGATGACATCATCATCATCGTCTATCACGATGACACCATCATCCACGTTGATAATCAACACGTCAAAGTCATCAGATGATCGTCACACTCGGCTGATTGCACTGCCATGACAATCATCCCGTGCATTAAGTCCCACCTGGTCCATCCCTCTCAGCATCACTCACACATCCACAAAAGTTCACAAAAGAATTTCAGACATGATCATTGTCTGACTCTTCCGGATCACTAAACCACCAGTCATCATTTCCATGAAATGATCTTTCACTTGACGACGATGACGATGATGAATCCAACTCATGATCTGACTCAGCTGCTGGCGGTCCTCTGCTGGTTGGGCTAATCTCTTCTTCTTGGATGGGGCCATCATCTGCTGGCGGCTCCAACAAACTTGGAGGTGGTGAATCACCACGTTCCAACACATACGCACTTGCGTCAGCAATAGCTCTCGTTACATCTGACATGATGATCAGAAGTGAGGAAATGATCGACGTGTAATTCAATTTATATAATTCAGAGGAGTGGAGGGGGTAAAGCGAGGGGTAGGAATGTGATCGATCATTCAAGTTTCAAAAAGTCTAAGTCTCACTATTTAGTTAAGAATATTTTATGTGTAGGCTAAATGAGATTTCACTAGATTTTATTTTTATTTCAACATAGATCTATTTGCTTTTCAGAAGAGAAAATTAATTCGAGCTCAGATGTGTCAGAATCATTTGAATGATTCAAAAAACTTTGTTTTTTTGTATTGAGACCAATTTCACCATATGCAGAAATGTTTATTATTTGGAAGTAGAAAAATTATAGTACCTACTATTATTAGGGAAGGCAATTTATTCCAAAAAAAGTCAACATCAAAATCAATTTATAATTAAAGAATATACAATATATACAACAAAAATTTCGGATCCATTATTTCAAAGGAAACTGATACTAGTTTCTATTGCAATAGCAACATATTTGTGCCAATTCACTTGAAATAATGGATCTTTACATCTGGCGCATAATTTGAATTCAATGTCATCCAACTTCCTCTTTATATGCATGTCAAATGCCCAACACCGTTGATTGAAATTGATTCTACTGCTGTAAGTTGAGAAACAGAGAAAATATAAATTCTGCACTCCATTCCTCGTCATCACCTCAGTTATGCAATAATTTATGCAGTAGAGAAGGTCATCTTGATGGGCGACTGATGTCGTATTTATCTCCCTCCCTCTGGACAACTCCTCTCCTAGTTCATCGAAAACGTCATCACCAAGCCCCTCATCGGCATCCAAATGATCGTCTCCGTTTGGAGCAGCGTCATCCAATGCTCCCTCATCATTGAGGGCTTCCACTTCATATGCTGCACCTGCTTCACCTGGAGCTTCTGCTTCTACTTCGTCTTCGATGAAGTCTGCTTCGTCTTGATTGTTCAAGTTCTCCATCATATTTACAACTTCTGCTACTTCTCGTTTGAAACACATATTGTTATAATTCTCAACAGGACACAAGTTTTCGAATGAATTCCTACCGTTGCAGGATTCAATTTATATAATAATAGTAATAATAATAAAATGTCTTTATTTTAATTATCCTCGGCGAAGTCCAGTTAGACTGCTCAACTCAACCGAGTACCAGTTATAAATAAATTATTTCACACAGAATAATGCCTACATATATATAATATAATTAACAGTCACGGGAGTAACAGGTATGTTCAAATAACTAAAATGTACTAACATGTAAATAATGCGAAGAATGCGTAAAGGGAGAACGTTAATATAATTACAACATATAAAACAAAAATGTTATAGAACTATAAGGTATTCCTTAAAGGCTCTTTCAAATCCATAAGATGATTTGTTCTTGATAGGAGTTGGTATGGAGTTAAATATTTTTACCGCAGAATGAGAAAATGACCTTTTGAATGCAGCAGTGTTATGCCTGGGTATTACAAGTAGGTTTCTATTTCTGGTGTTTACATCATGCACAACCGACCTATATGACATTTTTTTTTCTAATATACGAGGGAGTTCCTTTTTCTAATACTTTATGAACAAAACATGCAAGGTGAAGTTTCCTTCTGTCCTGCATATCAAGCCACCCTAGTTCAGCTCTGAATGGAGTTACGTGGTCTCGTAATCTTAGTGAACAGATGAAACGAATACATGAGTTCTGAATTCTTTGAATTCTAGTTGAAGTTCGAATATCAAGACATGGTCCATAAATAAAATCGCCATAATTTGAGTGGCTCAAAACTAGTGATTCACATAACTGTTTTTTCAATTCTTTGTTTAGTATTGTTCTGTTGCGGTAAAGATTTCTTAATGACATATAGCTTTTCTGGACTATATGCTTAATATGCGTTTTGAACCGTAAATCATCATCAATGAATAGTCCCAAATTTTTTATTGTTCTACAGGGCTCAATACTCACACCATTAATTACTACTTCTTCAGTAGCATAATCACTATTACCAAAACATCATTTGTGATTTAGTGGGATTTAATTTCAAACCATGTTTATTGAGTATTTCAATATTTTATCAAGAGTATCATTGATTTTTGTAATGACCATGTCAGCATTATCTTTGTTGAAACTTGCATACACTTGAGTATCATCAGCAAACTGATGTATATAACAGTCACCAGAAAGTTCTTTTAGATCCATAGTATAAAGTAAAAAGAGTAGCGGCCCTAGTATTGAGCCCTGAGGAACTCCTCGAGGTAATGGCATTGCACTTGAACTGGTGTCCTCTAGGACAACATACTGACATCGGTTGGAGAGATAGCTTCCAATTAATCCTATGGTTTCCTTAGATAAACAGTAATAATTTAGTTTCGCCAATAATAGATTATGACCCAGGGTATCAAAAGCTTTACTATAGTCTAATGTAACCAGTAATGATGTATTGCTACCATCAGTTGCCTGAAATATATCATCTAATATATCTAATCTAATAGCTGACAGTATGTCAGAAACAATTCATGTGACTTCAGGGGTTCCACAAGGTTCGCACATTGGGCCTATATTATTTCTACTCTTTATTAATGATGTTAAATCTGTGTTTAAACACTGTGATATCTCTCTGTATGCAGACGACCAATAATTTTAAAAGTGCAATCTACCAACGATATTGAATGTATTCAGAATGACATTGATAGCTTTTGACCACTGTGACACTAATTGTTTAAAGGTTAACGTTGGGAAATGTGTTGAGATTTTATAGAATAAGGCAGCCTGTCATTGGAGATTACTCCATTAATGAGGTAATTCTTCAGCCAGTCAATAGCTTATGCGATTTCGGAATTATTTTCGATAAGGATCTTAGCTTCATTGATCATGTCAATAACATCTGTAATAAAGCGCCAGAATGCTCGGATTCATTAAAAGGAATACTCGCCATATTACAGACTATGATGCTATAAAGTCATTATACTTTTCACTGGTTCGGAGCATCTTGGAATATAATAGCGTTATTTGGTGTCCTCTTTATGCTCGTCATAAAGAGAGACTTGAAAAAGTTCAGAATCGTTTCACTAAATATCTAATTTGGAAACTTGGCCTACCCTACTTTGGATTTAACCCGCAAATGAGGCTTTCTGTATTAGATTTATTGTCACTTGAGGACAGACGTAAACTTGCAATGGTTCTATTCCTTCATAAAATAATAAACTTCCACTATAATTGTTCAGCTATTCTAGAAGAGCTTTGCCTTTCCGTTAACTCAAGAACCTTGAGAAGTAATCACATTTTTTCATTTGGGTTGCGATTCTACAGGACTAACTATGGCTCGATGGCAATAAGTTGTAGACTTCAGAAAAATTTTAATACATACTTTTCAGAACTTGATCTTTTTCATCTGTCACATTTAAAATTCAAAAAAATGGCAATAGAGAACTTCATCCAGCATTGTTCATTAAACTTCTGAATAGTCGTTATTTATTGATTATCGATTTTAATGTTCATAACTTACTCTAGTGTTTAATATGTCTTTTTTTTTTTAACCCCTTTTTTTATTACAATAAATAATGTACTACTCGACTAATGAAAATGCATACCTCTATTTATTTTGAAGGAATAGCTTAACCCTAGTGTTTGTTTGCATAGTTGGGACTTTATTACAATTATGTAATGTACTAGACATATTTATGTTTTGTTTTATAATTTAAGTGATTACTAGTGTTTGAATGTCTTTATGTTTTTTTCTTGTTTTTGTAATATGTTGTCTTTGGTATATTATTAATATTTTTTTTATGTACTGGACTAATAAAAATAAATAGATCTATTTATTTTTAAGCAATTACATTAGTTTATCCTAAGGAGCTTGCTTGTAAGGTTCATAACTGTACTATAGCTTCTTCAATTGAAACTTTCTTGATGTACCATTTGGGATTTTATAACAATTCTGTAGTGTACTTGACCTATAAATAAATAAATAAATACTTTAGTTAATGCTGTAATTGTACTATGCCCAGACCTGAAACCAGATTGGCAATCAGAAAATAGTTCATTCTCTGTGAGGAAACGTAAAATTTCATTGAAAATCAGTCTTTCGAACATCTTGGATAGCACTGGAAGCCTACTGATAGGTCTCAGATCAGACAGACATTTAGGATTTGAGACCTTTGGTAACGGTAGAATAACTGCATTTCTCCAATTTATAGGAAAATATCCCTCAAGTAGGCAGCAATTGAATATGTGAGCGATAAATGGCAATAAAAAGGGGCAGCACATTTTTATCATATGGAGGGTCATTCCATCAGAACCTTCTTTATTTGATTTGATACTATCTACAGCCTCCAGAACGTCATGCTCCCGAAAGGGTTCAATTTTGCAGTGGTCTAGGTTATAATTCACTTTATGGGTATTATAATACTGTACAAGATCATCATCAACTTGACACTCTAATGCATTGACAGAGTTAATGAAATGGCAATTGATAGCTTCAGCATCATTCAAGTGATATATCAGATTTCTTAGAATGGATATTCAACTGTTCAAGTGCTTTCCAGGTATCTTTCCGATTCTTTTTAGTTCTGTGAATTTCATTCAAATAATTCTGCTTCTCAGTCCTAACTGCCGCGGTGAAATCATTTCTTGCTCGCTTGTATGCTTCCCAATCATCTAAGTTTTTGTTGATTTGTACTTGGCAAGTAGTTTGTTTCTTTGTTTTTTCATGATGTTTAAATTATTAGTCATCCAAGGAGCCCTCGGTTTAGTCGATCTTACTTTCCTAAGCGGAGCATGACGATCAAAAACAGATTTAATATTATTAGTTAATATATCAACTTTTATGTCAATATCCTCTGTAAAAAATATTTCTTGCCAATTCTGCATTTGTAATTCCATTTCGAAATCAACCTGATTGAATGCACTGAAGTTTCTGTAAATTATATACTTTTTTTTTTGGAATTTTTATTTTGAGTTGAAAAACACCAGTTGGTGATCTGTGACTTGATGCATGTCGACATGTTGTGCTTCACCATCAATCAAGTCAATATCACCAACTGCTATGATATCTAATAAGGTATTACAGTTTTTAGTAATACGATGTTAGTCTTAATCCCAGTTCCATACCCCCTCCCCAAGACATCCACTCGCCTAAGGCGTGTAAGCATCAGCCATCCTGCATATTGCCAGCGCATGCGCTTTACATGAACTCCTTCTCTCAAGGAGTGGGAAGAAGGCATGAAACTACGAATGCAGGATCGACACAATCATTTCTAGTTTTGTTTCAGATTTTTTCCGACGATTATGAAGAATTCCACCCGATCTCAGGATGTTGCTGCTACACTGACTCTTGTGAATATATTGGCTACAGCTCGACCTGAAGGAGATATTCCCAAGGATGGTGTGGCAGGACCATCTCATGTGCAGGGTATTGTTCCCAATGATTTCTTCGATATATCACGGTTTGCCCCAACGCCACTTCCCAGTGTTTTATCACCTGTATCATCTCAGGATGACACCAGTGAAGGCTACTACGAAGGTGAAGATTTCGTCGATCGACCTCCAGCAGCAAAACGACACGCCACGAAGCAGGTAAAGGCGAAGGCACCCCCAAAGTCAAAGGGGTCTGCCAAAAAATCGGTAATACAGAAGTATAGAGATGAAATCCATCCTACTCCACGGCCCACCTTGAATAGGCGGGTGTGTGATGTATTACCTGAACCTACCATCATACAAGCCACTGCAACACCGGTTCTGGCTCGCTCTATGGTTGTCGAATCGAAAAAATCTTCTGTTCCGGATAACGTTGGACTCATGGCAGGACCTTCAATGGTGATGCCTTCCAGAAGTGAGGGTGATAAGAACCGTAGTGAGTCAAATCCATCATCGCTTTCAATGGTTGACTATTTATTTACCCCTGGTCAACAGTTAGAGGAGATGGTGCATAAGATGGAGCAAGATGTCGCAAGATATAGGCATTAGGTTTGTGAATTCGATTTGAAATACAATCAAAGTTTTCTAGGAATATGTCCAAATCACCTGATGGCGATAGGTAGCATTAGCACAATAAAATGAATCATATTTGTCCTGAAGGGAGCAGTAGCAAAATTCCGATTGCTTATCAATACAAAATTGTTTCAAGTTGAGATTATTATTGAATTTATTCCCTTTTTTTATCCATATTCCTACTCCACCACCCTTACCTTGCATACGAGTATAACTACTAGCACATAAAACTTCAAGACAATTTGACTAACAGAATCTGCAGTTTCCATAGTTCAGTGAGACATAAATGTCAATATTTTTAAGTTATTGATCTCTAGAAGAATTCACAGATTTTATCATTATTAATACTTTGCACATTCAGTAACAATAAATTTGGGTTGAACATTACCTCTGGAACTGGGAATGCTTGCGAAGGTATGAAAATTGTTAATACACGCATTTTTTGGCCAGACTGAGGGGTCCATTGCTTTTCCAAAATTGTCCTAATAGATCCGAACCTTGAGAGAAGCGTACAGATCAGGAACACGAAATGGCATGCTCTCACAAAGCACTTCCGGAAAGTGAAGTTTTAGTAGGTTTTCCGTAGCAGTCACATCGGTAGTGGGATCAATCCTATAGACGTGCAGGTCAACAAATTTAGGAACGCCTACCGCAAGCCGCGCAAAGAAACTTTGTTCCTGATAAGGGTCCCCCGAGCGCACACGTTTTATAATTTTTTTTCTTCAAAATTCTCTTGTTCCGTTTTTTCCGCCTCTGTCGGATCTAATAATTCACTTTGTATTTGTACTTCAGAAAATCTATCATTTTCTAGTTTTATGTCCTCTAATCTGACTTCTAGCTGAGATAATTTATCTTTAGTAAATTTGTCAATAAATCTATTGAATCATGTAATTTTTTATTTAATTTGACTTCTGTAAGCCTTCAACCGATCTAAATCTGTACTTATTATGAACAACACGAATACTTGGCGAGAAACTATTTATGAAAAACCGATCATTTAACAACTATTTGACTCGAAAGAAATTAATAATGATGGATAGGCAAGATGTGGTTAAAAGGAATAGACTCACCGCTGCGCTGTTTGCTTCCTTGGCAATTTGCTCCTGTGCCGCTTCAAGGTATCGCTGAATTTCTGCTTAATCTGATTCTAATTCTGTTCTGATGAACCCATCCATAGGTTCATTCCATCCGTCTCGAATGACCATGCAATAAATTGCTGCTTAGTTTGATTGAAAACTCGTTTTATTTATGATTAAAATTGGAATAGAACAATTTGTTATAAAGTTTTGAAGAGCTATTTTTGTATATGACAACAACAACCGTCAAAAAGTGACAATATCTTCCTCCTTTATTTGTATATCCCCGTAAGATAAGGGATGTTAATGTTTTTAGCAGCATTGCAACTGGGATGCCTTGAACCATTGAAACTTAGCAGTGGCGTGGAGACGTTGGGGCGTTAACAGGTAGTAAACTGTGATTGAGTATTTTATTGACAGAGTGTTTTCGAACATTAATTTAATCGAGTATTTTTGTAATAAAAACGGACGCATTTTCTTGACTATATGATGTCCTCTGATGTTATGTACACCGAAACTCGAATTCTGGACATAAGACTGATGTATTTTTTGCATTGCTTCCCACTCATCAATACAATTCCCGCCAAAAAGATCCCTATATTACATCCCTAATGGTTAGAGTCCATACATTCAAGGTCCATCTATTCGGACAATGGGTGCAAATTATATTAGGGTTAGATGTCTAATTCCCTAGCTAAACTAGAACTTGTGGAATTTTCTATAACTCTCAATAGAACATTTGTCTAATATTCTTCTGTGAGAACAGTTGTAGTTCTCCCAACATACTACCAGTTTGATCGAAACGGTCCATCAAGCGCTCAAATGCTCTTTTGCCGGATTGTTTCTTTTCGGGATATCTCTCATGAAAACTTTTATTTGGCAATAATCCATTTATACCGCTAGCCCCGAGTTCATAAATCATGTCAGTCATTTCTTGATTCGAAGAATTCATGATAGTAGTCACTGAAAATTATTTCATCCACCAAAATAATAATGAGTTGAAACGACTGTTAGTACGACTTCAACAGCGGAGGACAGTAATTTACATGTTTCTTCATATCAAATCAATTCGAATGATTTAGAAGTCAGAGTGAACGTGTAAATAAAAAATCTCAAAATACTCAAAACCTGTAAAATATAGATATTGGAAAACTCAATACAAATCGATGCAGAATACTTATTTATAGGGGTAATCTATTTGGAAAAAAAATGTCTACCCGACAACTCGGCCATGAACACCCTGTGTGAAATTTTGGCATTCTTATTGTATAGGCTTGGAGCTCTCTGCATGCATTCACTATGATATTAATTTGAACGCTTATTCTGCTCCAAAATTGTAACTATAGCGCATTTTAAAAATCATCAGTGCAAACTTCAAAATTTTGAAAAAAATCGAAATACCTCAAAAAAATTTAGATTTAGGAACAGAAAAACCAGATACATATTCATCAAAAATGATACGTAGAATTCGAGAATAAAATAATATACAGGGCATTCCATCTGAAAAAGCGAATGTTCAGTTCATCATGTATATATGAAGCAACTTGTATGCTTCGAAATAATGTTCAATTATGTGCCTCGAGTTCTCTCATGACTTCTCCAGAGGGAATTTCTTAGTACACACAATCAATTGGAGAAAAAATCAAATAATTAAAAAAAGTTGAATGTGAATAGTTCGCAACATTGAATATTTGGTGGTCAATGACACCAAGCTATCGAAGAAACTGAATTTCATGATTGGCTTGAGAATATGAATTCATTCTCCGCGTACCGCATAGTCATGTTCTTTCAGCATTCTACTGTGGCATAGTATAAGAGCACTTTGATGATCTCATCTCGCTGTCCACCGTTCGCTGTCTTTTTGTCCATGCGTCTTATTGTCTACAGACCCTTTTGATGTAGCCTAGAGAGATGAAATTTGACCATATTTAAGAGTTTTATAACTCAATACTGTTTTAGGAATGAGAGTATAATTTTCCGTTCCTGGATGTCCCATTTGTGGGCGCAAATGGAGGATTTTTTAACGAGAAGTGTGAGGTATAAAACGTACTTTTACATTTTTCGAATTTAAAGTTGCAGTATATAAATAATTATTAGTAATTTTTTGGTACGAAGTTCCTTTACGCGGCTTGCGGTAGGTGTTGACTAGTAGAAATTGCCACGTGAGAAAAAAGCGTTATGCCCCCTCCATGGACTTTCTTTCTCTCTCTGTCTCTTTCTATTATATACGAGTCTGTGTGACAAGCATCCAGCTCTTGCTCATACGATTCCGAAGGTGTACGAAACTATCTGAACTGCTGTTCTGCTTGCGGGAAATTTAAAATGATACATGAGCGGTAGGATATCTATGCGAATACAAGCCGGATATTATCGTTGAGTAGTAATACGTGGAAGATATTTTTGTTTCTTTTAAATTTCTATATAACGTGTATTCCGATGGTTATATCTATAATCTCTTATGTTTTTTGTATGCCGAAGTTATATATTCAAAACATAATTCTAGAATTTTCGAAAATGTAATTTCCGGAATTATCTGGTTCTTGGAAATATTTCGATGATTCTATGACGTCATCGGAAATTACAAACGGTTGCATTTGTCTAGCATGTGTGAGATATCCCAAAGAAAATATGTCCCATTTTTGGGACACATTATTCGTTAGCTTGATTGATGGCAGTTACAGGATAAATAATTCATTCTAAAATCTACCTTTCCGGCTGGCCGCGCAATCGTTTTTTAATAGTTTACCATTAAAAAACTGGGTTTACTCTCCAAAATAAAAATAGATAATGGCCAATTCAAGAAAAAATCTAAATTATATGTCTTTCTAGAGATGATAACCGGAGTGAAAGAAGAGTAACTAGAATATTCAATGAAAAATACCCAAATGGTCCTGCCATCAATTATAGCATGGTTCATAAAATATATCCCATGAAACCAAAATATGTGCCTGAAACATTTCTGGAACCGATCATTTTCCCATTTGAAACATGTCATCTTTGACTCAGACTCGTTCCTGAAAGGAAAAAAGGAAATTTTTTCACGTGAAACATTTCTGATACAAAACATAAAAAAAAAAAGAAACATTGCTGAAACCAATTATTTTACGTGTCATCTGACACGTTTCTGGAACATGGTAGTTACAAAACATATCCTATGTATGATGCACGAGAGGAAAATAAATTATAACAATTTCTGAATCGACTCTCAGTATACCTATTGATTCATGAAATGGATGTGAGAAAGTAGTGTGCAATGCCAAAAAAACAGGTAGGATTTCATCATGCTTTATTAGTCATACAATATAAAGACTGCTAATTATTTGTTTCCTTCCCTCTTATATCTAAGGGCTGCTGATGGCGGAACCATGTTGAGGTGCACCTTTCAGTCACTTCAGTCTTTGTCTATCCATATTTGTATCATCAGTGAAATAGCTGTAAATAAAAATGCAACTCATGAAAATATAATGATTAAAATTACAAATAGATATAGGTCCAAGATTGGTCCATTGAATTTTCAATCCACACAAGTATGGCGTGAAGAATTGTCTAGAATTAATCTCACAATATAACTGAGCCATTATAACCATTGTTGATTCAACAAATTAATCGCACTGTCTGATAATTCATGTAGTGTAAAACAAAAACAAAACATTATTAACAAGCTTCTCATATAAAAACAGCATGCACACTATAGATAGATATGATGCACACGAATAAAAATTCAAGAGCATATCAGAGCTAGTTCATGAATCCCGCCACATTTTATTTAACCTTCAAATTCATAATTTGTATTTCTGTATTGAAACTGTAACCTATAACTAGGGATCGTATATCAATTATTCACATACCTATTGATATTTGTGACGAGTATTTATAGTCATAGCACATTGAACTAGACCTCAAATTGAAATTCGCGGCCATGCAGTCCAAGCACATTCGATAAAACTGATAAATGATAAATGGCCAATCAAGTTGGCGTCGTTGGCGTTGGCCGATGAGTAAATGTCGGAATATCCTCATTGGTCACAACTGATCATGTGGTAGAGCCTGACGACACAATCATAATAGCACGGGTTATTTGAATACTTCTATGTAAGTATATTTTTATTGTGTCAGAAACATAACTTTCCTTTCAGTTATTTTATAGGAAATATTTGGATGATTCAAATATATGTCTTTTGTAAACATGTTTTATCTGTGCATTTGAAACATAACAGACACACTGCTCCGCATGAAATGTTTACGATATTTTTCTGGAACGTACCTTTTGAATGTTTCAAATAACGGTTCCGTTGACATGTTACAGACACCTTATGTGTTTACTGGGATGTATTCAATCAGACTAGGGGAGAACCAAACACATTACTACAGATTACTTCAGAAATAATCCTTATGCGAGTTGGGGGATAAACAGCTTATATTAAAACTTACCTAGGGAGAATATTTGGAGAAAAACAAGTTGAAGCCATTCAAACCGAAATTCAGTCACCTGTTGACAATAGGTGAAGCAATCTTCGAATTCCCAGATGATATCTTTCATGACAAGGATTATTTTGTGAATTTCTTTCGTTATTAATCTCGGACGGAGTTCAAATTACATCTTTTCATCGATGCAATAATTCACATAACTCTATCGATGGAGTCATTATTTTTTCAAACTACGCAGCTCCCTCAAAAAATATGTAAAAGTTTCACCACATAAACGTGTAATAAAAGTTTTGTCTCGAGTTAGGGTAAATGAAATTGCCTACAAGTTTAACATACATGTTGGAGTAGGGCCCACTGATAAAACAAAGAGGAATTAGTGGAGATATATAAGTAAAATTATTCAGTAACTTGCCAAAGAATAACAATTTTAAGGTTTATAGTAATGATTAGTTCACCTCTCAAATCCTATGGTGACATCTGAAAAATGTGGTAATATTATCTGTTGCTACAGTGGGGACAAATAGACTGGATAATTATAAGCCTAAAGAAGACAACACATTGCCAAAGGAAGGAAGGGGATTATCTGATTTTTACACTAAGCTTAGGAATAATTTGATTGCATTCAAATTGGTATGACAAACTCGTTAACTTGAATTCTACTTACGTAGAGGTTGAACCAATTGGAAAAGTGGACAATAATGGCCTCAAAGTGACCCACCATATCATGTAAAAATAAATAACAGCTATGTGGAATTGATTGACCAAATGTTAGACATGTGCTTTGTTAATGTTTCCTGGCTGCTTATAAATGAGACTGTGCTGCTTGCAACATTGTCATTTGGAAAAAGCTAACATCTCCAGAAAAGAAACTCTCACAAGTTCGAAAAAGAACTCCCCTACACCAACGAGGAAACGTCCTGTTACAGCAATGTATGAAGAGATATATTTGAAAATGGGCATTGGCCGGTTCATAACGAACCCAAACAAAGATGCTGACACTGTTCAGCTCACACAAGAATGAGAAATGAAGTACATAAAGTCGTCTTCACCAGGGATTCAATATAAATTGAAACACAATTGATAGACCACAGGCGAAAAACAACTACTTTCCTAGCAAATACCACGCAGAACGTTGAATGATATTCACCTGACAATCCATGCAAACTTCCATATAAATGGATATTGTTCGCAAATGTTTCTTTCTGATAAGCTCGATTATGTTTAATTTATTTCGTGTCCGCCTAACAATCCGCATACCGGTTTCAGGCTTTTTGGCCCTCATCAGCACGGATTAGTCACCAGCCTGAGATCCGGAGAGCTCTGGCCGAAGCGAGACACCGGTATGCGGATTGTTAGGCGGACACGACATAAATTAAACATAATCGAGCTGATCAGAAAGAAACATTTGCGAACAATATCCATTTATATGGAAGTTTGCATGGATTGTCAGGTGAATATCATTCAACGTTCTGCGTGGTATTTGCTAGGAGAGTAGTTGTTTTTCGCCTGTGGTCTACCAATTGTGCTTCAATTTATGTCGAATCCTTGGTGAAGACGACTTTGTGTACTTTATGTACTTCATTTCTTATTTTATCCCCCCTCACTTGGCTTTTTCTTCCATTACACAAGAATGGTGACAAATGTAAAATGCTATTATGCATTAAGAAAGACAGATATTGTTCAATTGCTTCTCATAAACCTTATATTTGGATTTTGTCATTTCGGAAATGGTATCATATGTTTGAGAAATACTGCAGCTAAAATAAAATAAACATATTTTTT
This sequence comes from Gonioctena quinquepunctata, assembly GCA_018342105.1. Classification (NCBI taxonomy): domain Eukaryota; kingdom Metazoa; phylum Arthropoda; class Insecta; order Coleoptera; family Chrysomelidae; genus Gonioctena; species Gonioctena quinquepunctata. The sequence continues at coordinate 177,642 of JAFIRS010001185.1, forward strand.
GTATAATGAAACACGTAGACACGAAGTATTTTATTTTTCTAATATTCAAAAATGAATTTATGCAAGAAAGGATTAATCAGTTATGTAGCTCAAAAAATGACATATTTTTAAAGATATTTTATATATTAATAGATATTTGAAGGAATATTCACCAGCTCCAATTTTGTATCATGTGATCAAAATTAGTTTCTCTTTATGAAGTGAATTATATATTATAATGTAGTAAGTGATCTTCTGTATGGGCGAGTTTAGAGATTGACCATGCGACCCACCCAAACACACTTCAACACCAAATAACGTTGATCCATCCCACCTCTGGGCAAAGTCATAACGTATGTCTTGCTGATATTGGAATAATCCTATTGACATGGGTACCCAGTATAGCCCCCTATCGGCTTGTCGTGTTGGACTCTGGGGGGCAGGGTGTTAGATAGTGGACTAATGGAAAACAATAATGTAATTCGGTAGAGAAGGGGGAGACTTTCACCTAACGGGTGATTGTATTCTCTGCTGACTCGGCGGGGAGCGGCGTATTAACCCCCTCGGGCACTGATATCTCAGAGCCAGTAGCTTGTCTTATTAGGTGGCCCTATCGTGGCTGATGATCTAGCGCGTTGATCCGGCGTATCCGGATCCTCCTACTCACCTGAACTGAGCTAAGTCGAAAGATAGGTACTCTCTCTAGGGGGAGGGTGGTCAGTATGGGGTGAGGAACTTGGACGGGTGTCCAAAGCCTTTTTCTGATGAAAAAACAAAATGGCGGCTCCAATATGGCGGACGAGTTTTGTCATTATGGTTCGATTCCATTCAAAATTGATATGTGGGGGTTTTCGGGGCAGAGTTCACGAATTTTTATTCAAAATTCATAAATTTAAGATAGCGGTTCCAATATAGCGATGAGTTTTGTGGTTGTAGCCCGATTCCAATAAAAATTAATGAATTCAAGATGGCGACGTGTCTTACATCACGATGATCGCATCGCCGCGCGCCGACCAAAATCCAAGGCTCTAAGATCCCGTCATCGTAGCGAGATGAGATACATACCAGTTTTTAAGTCTAATCGTGAGCTTTCAAAGTTTCATCGAAATCAGTCCAGTAGTTTTGCATGATGTTCGAACAAAGAAACAAACAAACAAACGATTACAATTTTATAATGGAGAAATCTTACTTTGTTCGAGGAAAAATATTCTACTACTTGTTACTCTAATCGAAAAGTGTCAGAAAAAGTTATTTCAGTTTTGAATTAATGTATCGCAATCAAGTATACCCTTGAATGTTTAACCACCAAAAAAATATTCAAAATAAAAAATCGAGAAAAATTTGACGCCTTTATTTTTGTTGCCATGTGAAAAGTTGAGAGTTTTTTCTCTTTGAGGTAATTTCTGCAAGACTCTCGATGATCCAAGTGGAAAATAAGGTGAATTACTCTTTTTTTGCGCGAGAAAAACTCTATTGCTATCAATAGCAAGAGCGTATGCTATAATGTTGTAGCTGAAAGTTGAATAGACTAATGCATAGTACACGGAAATAATTGAATTTTCATCAAGACAACTTATTGCAAAGTATTGTTTATTTAATTTGGAGCAAATCATATTAGTACATTCTTCCCATTTAAGGTTACTATCAATAATGGTTCCTAGAAATTTTCAGCTTCCTTGAAATGATAATGTGTAGTTGTTTATATATAGCCTTTTAGTTTTTTTTGCACCAGTTGTAAAATTGAAGCAGAAAATTCTTGGTTTTAGTAATGAGTTTATCCATAACTGTACTAGAAACTATTATTGATGTATCATCTGCAAACAAATAGACCTCCTCATCAGCTATGTGCTCTGGTAGGTAAACAATAAAGAAATTAGAGGGCCGAGAACACTGCCTTGAGGAACACCAGAATCGATAAAAAAATCGTCAGAAGTTTGTCCGTTGACTTTCACTATCAATTTACGCCCTTCCAGAAATGAACGGATCCATTCCGACATGTTTCCGCGAAGTCTGAGTTCTTTTATTTTCGATAATATGGAATCAAAGTTCAGGGTGTCGAACGCTCGGGACAGACCAATAATGTGTTATTTTTTTCTAGTTTTTCATTTATTAACTGGATGAAGTCAATAGTCGCCGTTTCAGTAGAATGCCCTTCTCTGAACCCATGTTGGTTTTCATTTAATATGTCGAACCTTTTCAGAAAGCTATTTATTCTTTTGGATAGGCCTTTTTCCAAAATAACTCGCCTCTGAAATTATGTACTTAAATCCCCCAAACAGTGTTTTATCAATCTTGGTTAGTTGAAACAAATACTTACGTATACTTACGTAGATTGTCTCTTTTCGACTATTTCTTGATTTTATTGACGTTTTTCTATTTTTATTTGTATTTTCACACTGTTGAGGTACAAATTAATTTGTGAAAATAAAGAAATTATTATTATTATTAACAAATTACTACGTTTGATGCAGTGCTGAGGACAAATAAATCTTTATTGAATATTTCGATCATTTCTCTAATAATTGCGACCCAGCATATTCCTGTAAATATGGCGGCTTTTGAGGTATATAACTTTAAAGTACCAGAAAGTGTAAATATACCACTCTAAAGCTCCTCCCATCATAAAGTGCCCAGTGGAACTAAATTATTAACTTTTCCACCACTGGAAAGTGGCACCCACGTCGCAGGCCCATGACGCACCACCTCAAAGTTATAACCTCAAAATTACAATAGGTCTTATACCCTTGGAAGGGGTGAAGACGTCGTGCTATTATAACCTGCCACTTCAAAGTTTTAACCTCGAAATTGCGGGTACATGTTCATTAATTGTTAAAAAAGGACATGCAGCTCCAATCAACAATTATCAAGTATCAAGTAACAATTATCAATTGACAAGTAATGAAAATGATGGCATTTATGCGAACAGTATTAACAATTAAAGTATAAATATTAAGCAGGAGCACAAGTCAGAGATCCGATTAAATTAACCTTTTTATACAAAATCAAGCAAAATTGTCTATTGAAAACGCATAACCCATTTTATTCTGGATGAATATTATTCACGTTTCACGTAATAGGTAAAACGAACATTTTGTAAGCCTCAATAAAATAATTTGAGAAAAGTTAGGTTAGTTTTTGTAATCGCGCTGACCAATCCATGGTCACTTCAAAACTAAGGAAAATTGTCTATTGAAAACGCATAACCCATTTCATATTGAATGAATATCATTCACATTTCACGTGACTTCTAAGTGATATGTAAGTGGTACAGGATGGTTACCGCAACGGTTATTTTCCACTTTTAAGTTTGAAAACCTTTGAAGTGATTTGCTCAGGGGCCATATAATGTTTCAGACACCTCAAATGACACTAATAAGTTATAGAACTGTGGAGTGGCTACCATACATGGGAATTACGTGACTACAACCATACACATATACAATTTAAGTTATTCTTACTGTATAGTGGTAGATTTAGTGGTGATTACGTGATAACCACCGAGTCGAAGTTGCAGTATCAGCTTCCGTCCCTATAATGCTGCTTGGAATACTAATGATATTTTTAAACTAATCGAAAATTGTCCCTATTCGATTGATTTATTCATATTAGATATGGTGCAATGGCTGAAGAAATTTTTTTTAATAGATATACCGGAACTTCACAATCCTGTGGTTTTCTTGTTTTCAAGTTTTTTATTATTTTTCAATCTCAGCAGCGGTGAAGGGTTCGAAATAAAAAAATGTATCTGCTGAGAATGGGATGTAGTGCATTTCGTGGATGATCATCTCCAGAATGGATTTTCAGTTGATCATCTACAATGGTTATAAAATTTTTTTCCAAAGATGTTTGTTATATCATTCTCATTTGTAATTTTCTCTCCTTCGTGGTTAAGTTCAATACCATGTTGTATTTTTTTTTCTTGTTTAGACTTGAGATTACTATGTTCCAGATCGTTTTACTTTTATTGTTTGGCGGGTCGTATGATGATTTTGTTTTGCTTGTTTTATATGATGGTTAAAGGCTTTCTTTGATTGTTTATACTCAGTTTGGAGTTCAACTTATCTGGATATTTTTTTCGTAAGATGTTCAATTCCTCAGATTTTTAGATCAATATTGATGATGGGTATACCAGGGGGCTGATGTTCGTGGTGATTTTGACTTCACCGAGAGTTTTGGGAAAGAAGCTTCAAAGGCATGTGAAAAGTGTTCCCAAAATGATTCGAAGCATTCATTGATGTTTGTGGTGTTCAAGCATTCCAAGTCGAGTTTATTAGCAAATGTCTGAACTGTTTGATATTCAAATCTGTAAATTTTCGCGTGTGAGATATATTTCTTTTGTTATTTGTGGTTTCAACTGAGGAGTATTAGTTCTGAAATGCATGGATCGATTACCTGGAATGAGATGTTATTTCTTGTATTTGTGATAATATAATCAATTGCCGAAGCACTTATTTTTCCCCTTATATTAGCAACACGAGTGGGTTGGGTTATCAGTGATTCGAGGTTGTGCGATTCAAGAATATCATACAATATGTTTCGCCGAAGCACTTCCCTTAAATTAAATGTTAGTTTAAAAATTAAGCATCGAGAATCCTACAGAAATTCTTGGAAAATGAATCCATATTGCCGTTATTAGATCGATATATGACTGCAATGCAGATATCGTTATCTACTGAGATTGCACTACATTCGATGTCTAATTCAAAAGATATGCTTTTAACTTTCTTGATTTCTTGGCAGAAATTCAAACGTTCTAATTTAGCCAGTATGAGGACACCCTCATGACATTTTGTAGTTCTACAGAAACTTGTGCCTGCTTGGTAACCAAAAACTTTTATATTATTAATGTTTGCCAATGTTCAGAGATCAGTACAAAATCCAGTTTATGCTCTTCTAAAAAGGCGTTCAATTTATTATTCAAGAATTGTATATTTGAATTGATGATTTTCAAATAATTATTCAAACTTGGAAAAACCTGTTTGGATTTCATCATCTCGATTCCTGTCTGGCTGAGAGGCCTCTTGATAAAAAATTGTCTTCTTCTGGAATATATACCTATTCACCATTGTCCCATCGGGCCATATTTCAGGGTTATATACTTCCTGGATATGGATAATTGGAAATGTCATAGAGCATGTTCTTTCATTTTTATAGAGAGGTTCACATGTGAATGGGATATGCGGAGCACTATTTTTTCAAAACTCCTTTGGAGTAGTTCCAGTAGTCTGTATACATGAAGATATCCCATTTTGGGGCCCTACAACGGGTTTTCTGTAGGGCCGCCCGCCGTGTCGATGAATGACAGTTGTTCGATTTATTCTGTGTTTCCTCTATCGCTTTTTTTGTTGCATAATTCACTTCGTCTAGTTTAAAGATTTGCTGGTTTTTATCATAGTGTTTTTTTGGGTCATATTCAAGATTATTAAAAATTGTTTATAATTTGACAAAATCGATATATTTAGAACTGTATAGAATTTCATCTAATTTCATAAGATCATATACAAACTTTTTTCTCGGGATCTAAAAGTCCAAGGGCATTTTGTAAATAAGAAATTGTTTTCTTGATAAATTCAATATAACCAGTGTGCTTCTATATAGCGGCAGGTTACCATTTCGGAATCCGAGTTTTCAAACACTGATTGACTCACGCAGCATCTTATAGCCATGGCACGTCACGGATTTTGGTCGGCAATACGATCTTTGTGATGTGGAACGCAAATTTATGGAATTGTAGATACTTGGGCATGATTAATGAGTCTTTTATTTCATAAATAAATGTTTTGATAGGAATATCGAGGAATAGGTGAATGTAAATACATGGTAAAAAGAAAAAAAAAACAAAGTGTTCACTGGAAAAGAATGAAGTTAATATTGTTATGGCTCACATATAGTCATGAACGTTTTAAAATATTAAAATTAGCAGGTGCTTTCATATGATTTTATGAATTAATATTTTCCCAACCCCATATTAGCAAAGAAAAGTAATATTTTCTTATATTATACAAAACAACATACCTCTTGTATGTTCACTTCAATAGACATTGAATCTTCACAATAATTTCATGAGTCTTTCGTCATAAAAATAGCAATGACGACTTCTGCCATTGTGTGCCCTATTCATAATTCTAGGAGAAACACAAGTTTCAGACATTTGCATTCTTTTTTTCAACGAACCAATAAATGTGAATGATTTATCGAGCAGATTTACAAAAAATAAGAACATGAACTCTTACTTGATAATTGCATTAATGAAAAATCATAAATATTAATAGATGCAAATATACTCAGCTGCACCTAGATTCGATAAGATTTTTTTTGAGTCATGTATACTTCGACTACCTACATTTCTTATCAATATCAACGTCATACAGATCATTCTGCATATTGCCGTTCTAGAACGACCTCAATAATAAATTCATTACAATCTAAATTTTTCTGAAATAATTCACCTTCCACCATCTGTTTGCTTTGATAAGTTACTGCGTTTATTATAATACAAGAAACGTGTTATATGCTTCTGATTTACTTGAATAAAAAAAATTCATAACTATGGTAATGTAATGTTTCGATGGTATGAAAAAGATACATGCTCCAGTTATTGGTCCAGCGCTTGCAGATGGAAGTGACTACAAAGTGAATACGTTTGTTGGTGATGAATGATGGATCGTCGGTCCCAGAATGAAGAGGGGTAGATGGACTACGATGTAGGGGTCTCACCATTTCCACTTTCCTTGGTCTACCTAAAGTTTATGATTCGGTAAATGGAGAATTTTTATTAACTTCTTATCATATTTATGTTCAGACCTACAATGAATGAATAATATATATATATATATATATAATATATATATATATATATATATATATATATATATATATATATATATATATATAAATATATTGTTATGTTATGAAAAACCAGTTAAATATTTTAAAAAGAAATAAACCACAAAAAAGAATAATTATTGATTAGTTATTAGTTCCAAGAGATTTTTTTTTGAATAACTTTTGAAGTTCTATTTATTTATAAGCCTTTGTATAATATGGATAGATACAAAATGTCAAAGTACGATGAAACAATCAATTGTATACACTGTCAAAATTATCATAACCCATAATTGTTCAAAAGACAACTAAAAGTCTAAATTTTACAAAATTTGCAAGAATAAAAGGAAATCAACACATTTATAAACTAGAAACACACTGTACATGAAATTGTAGCTAACTAAAAGTAGCCAATGAGAGAACAGCAAACGTCTTTATGAAAAATAGCCAATCAGAGAATGGATGGTCAGGTGTAAAGTTAGAAATTGTGAGAGAATAGCAACGAGAGGGTATCATAAGCAATTATTATTAGAATTTGTAAATAGTAATAAGTATGGAAAAATAGCTCGATATATAAATTGAGTAAGATAAATATAAACAGTGAAAAGTGACAATTTAGTGTGCGAATTCAAAATTTCAAATAGGAAAACAACAGGAAAACAAAGCGACAGAAAAACAAAGCCTCGAGGAGATGAAAAAATATTTCCAAGAGATAGCACGCACAAATTTTATTAATAAGAGAATGGAATAATTCCATCATTTGGGAAACAAAAACATATATTACCTTGATGATATAATATAGCCACGAATCCTGATGCTGATTTCCCCATCTATATCTTTCCTGATACTGGTATTGCAGTCCTGACAGCGAATGAACAGAGGAGACATCCTGTTTTATGGTATAGTTTGAACACCAACAGTTCCAACCAGGTATAAAAACTTTCATAGTGTATCTCCGGTCCAGAACTATTTCACAAATAACCAATTGCACATTCGAAGAACGCTAGTTCACTTTACTTTGAACAGTAACAGAAAATTGTACATTCACGAAAAGTGAGGTTCTGTTTATCTATCCATGATCTGATTTATCATTATTATTCGTGAATATTTGTTTGATTCACTCTAGTAATAAGTTATTTCTCGTAGGCCAGGTAATTTGAAGTCTTCCTGAATAAAGGAGATAATTGTTTTTGATATTTGGTTGTTTATTTTCTCACAATGATCAACTAACATAACAAAGATCATTCAATAAACTGAAGTTAGTCACCAGTGGCAGTGTATCTATTGCTTTGAACCGGCCACCTTTTGAGAAAAGAGCGTACCAGCTGTTGTCTAGCCGTGGCAAGGAAAAATAATAATTGTTGGTAGCGTGACGAGAGAACAGTGACGTTCGCTGGCAATTATTATTACAGGGGCAGAAATATCTATTTATATCATATAAATTTGGCGCTTAAAGAATCACGAAAAATATTAGCTTCATTCATTATATAAAAACAAATTTATATTTTTCAATTTATCAAACCATAACAAAATGGCGCCCAACGTGGGGCAAAAATATATTGATTATTAAAATAATAAAAAAATATATATTTACCAATTCTCATTACATTAAAAATGGCGTCCCAACGTATGGGCGAGTAAGGGAAATATAATATTTCATAATATTTATCTGGGGAAAAAAGGCAAGTAAAGGCAATATCATTTCAAGGCAAAGTAAGGGCAAGTAAAGGAAAAAAAAATATTTCTTAATATCACTGGGTGAACATTAGCAATTGACATTTCAAAGTATAAGACTAAATATAGGTGAATAAAAAATGGATTTGAGAGATGGTAAGAAAGTTGGTTTGGAAGAAGGTGCAGAAGGTAGAGATAGGGGTGATCAGGAGGAACTAGGAGAGAGTAGTAATGTGAGAGAGAGTGAAATAAAAAGTGAAAGGATAGAGAGAAACAATGAATTTCAGAAAATGATGGAATACATGATGAGTATGAAAGAAGATTCAGTCAGAAGGGATGAAAAGATGAATGAAAATATGGCAAGAATGGATGAGAAAATGGATAAAAATTCAGCAAGTATGAAAAATATATGAATGAAAATATGGCAGGTATGGAAAGTAGATTGAAAAAAGATATGAATGATATGAAAGAAAATTCAGAAAGTTTAAAAATGAAATAAAAAAAGTATGAAAGAGGATTAAAAGAAAATTCAGAAGAATGGAAGAGAAAATAGAGAGAATGAATGATGGAATAATAGAAAGTATGGAAAAATGTTTTAAAGAAAATACAGAAGTAATATGTAAACCATTAGAAACAAGTAGTGAGAAAAATCTAAGTCAAGGGATAGTTATACAAAAAACAGATGATAGGAACAATTTATTAGAAAAAATTGATAAACAAATACAAAATATAAAAAAGAATTTCGATATCAAAAATAATGAACTTAGGCATAATATTAATGTGAATAACAAAAATCGTGAAATGCAAAATGGAAAAATAAATAATAAAGTAAAAATAATGAAAATATATGACAGGAACGTGGTAAAAATGAATTTTGAATTACAAAAAGGTAACAAAAATGATAAAATAATAATAATAAAAAAGAATGACATGAGCGTGGCATACAAAAATTATGAGTTAAAAAAGGAAAAATAAATTAAAGTAAAATAGTAATGCAAATAAATAATCTACAGGGCGAATAGAATTTGTGAAATGAAACAAAGAAATAAAAAAAAAAAAAAAAAAAATAAAATCAGAAAAGAAGTTGAATCAATATGACGATCAAAAACAAAAAAGGTTTGGATCTATTAAAAAGAAAATAGTTGAAAATATTAACATGAAATTTCTATTGAAAATGTTTGGAATAAAATATAGGCTTGTAGTTACAAGACAAGCAAGATTCCATAGAAGGAGAGATAAATAATAAAAATGAAAATTTAGGAAATAATAAATTGTAGATTAACAAATGTGATAGGCAAGTTAAGGAATAAAAATGGAAAAAAGTTAAAAAAATAATTTGATAAATAGGTATGATTTCAGAAATATTTGAATAAAAAAAATGGAAAACAAACATAAAAAAAAATGTCAATGAGAGAAAATATTAGTGGAAAAAAAAAATAATATTAATTGAAAAAAAAAGAAATGAAAACAATAAAAATAAAAAAAAATAGAAAAATATTAAAAAAAAAAAAAAAAAATAATAATGTGAATTTTGAAGAAAAATGAAAAGAAATGAAGATTAAAAATATTTTGTGTATAAAATGAATGTATGTGAGAAATGAAAGTGGATATGATAATAATAATAATACTAAAGAAGTATATTATAATAAATATGATGATGATAAAGGTATATTGATAAATAATATGAAGGTATATTAATAATTAAAATGAAGGTATATTAATGAATTATAAATGAATATAATATGTTAATTATGTATGAATAATGAAAAAGCGAAAGAGTATATGCAAAAATAAAAGTAAATGAAATGAGAGATTCAGATAAATAAAATATCCAATTCAATATGAATATAAAGAACAACTGAAGGAAAATATAAGAAAAATAATAAAATAGTATAATTGAAAAGAGTACCAGTAATTGTAAAATCGATAATTGCGAATAATATCAGTATAAAATATAAAATGAAAGTAAGATAATCATAAAATATAAAATGTCATATATTAAGATATCTAGAAAAGTTTTCTCTCTTGATCCGAAAAGAAGTCCATAGTCAAGTTTTTCTGGAACAACAATAACGTAGTAGTAGTAGTTGTAAATAATAATTGTCGTTGTAGAACTTGTTTTTTCTGGAAGTCCAGCAAGTAGTTTTCTGAAAATAGAAAATTAGTATTAGTTAATGTAGAGGTAATAAATATAAATAAAGAAATTGATATTCAAGATTTTCTAACTAGTATAAAATATTGAATATAAATTTAGGAATGTTGTTATGTTATGAAAAACCCGTTAAATATTTTAAAAAGAAATAAACCACAGAAAAGAATAATTATTGATTAGTTATTAGTTCCAAGAGATTTTTTTTTGAATAACTTTTGAAGTTCTATTTATTTATAAGCCTTTGTATAATATGGATAGATACAAAATGTCAAAGTACGATGAAACAATCAATTGTATACACTGTCAAAATTATCCTAACCCATAATTGTTCAAAAGACAACTAAAAGTCTAAATTTTACAAAATTTGCAAGAATAAAAGGAAATCAACACATTTATAAACTAGAAACACACTGTACATGAAATTGTAGCTAACTAAAAGTAGCCAATGAGAGAACAGCAAACGTCTTTATGAAAAATAGCCAATCAGAGAATGGATGGTCAGGTGTAAAGTTAGAAATTGTGAGAGAATAGCAACGAGAGGGTATCATAAGCAATTATTATTAGAATTTGTAAATAGTAATAAGTATGGAAAAATAGCTCGATATATAAATTGAGTAAGATAAATATAAACAGTGAAAAGTGACAATTTAGTGCGCGAATCCAAAATTTCAAATAGGAAAACAACAGGAAAAAGATGTATCTAAGCGACAGAAAAACAAAGCCTCGAGGAGATGAAGAAATATTTACAAGAGATAGCACGCACAAATTTTATTAATAAGAAAATGGAATAATTCCATCATTTGGGAAACAAAAACAGATATTACCTTAATGATATAATATAGCCACGAATCCTGATGCTGATTTCCTCATCTATATCGTTCCTGATACTGGTATTGCAGTCCTGACAGCGAATGAACAGAGATGACATCCTGTTTTATGGTATAGTTTGAACACCAACAGTTCCAACCAGGTATAAAAACTTTCATAGTGTATTTCCGGTCCAGAACTATTTCACAAATAACCAATTGCACATTCGAAGAACGCTAGTTCACTTTACTTTGAACAATAACAGAAAATTTTACATTCACGAAAAGTGAGGTTCTGTTTATCTATCCATGATCTGATTTATCATTATTATTCGTGAATATTTGTTTGATTCCTCTGTAATAAGTTATTTCTCTGGCCAGGTAATTTTAAGTCTTCCTGAATAAAGGAGATAATTGTTTTTGATATTTGGTTGTTTATTTTCTCACAATGATCAACTAACATAACAAAGATCATTCAATAAACTGAAGTTAGTCACCAGTGGCAGTGTATCTATTGCTTTGAACCGGCCACCTTTTGAGAAAAGAGCGTACCAGCTGTTGTCTAGCCGTGGCAAGGAAAAATAATAATTGTTGGTAGCGTGACGAGAGAACAGTGACGTTCGCTGGCAATTATTATTACAGGGGCAGAAATATCTATTTATATCATATAAATTTGGCGCTTAAAGAATCACGAAAAATATTAGCTTCATTCATTATATAAAAACAAATTTATATTTTTCAATTTATCAAACCATAACAATATATATATATATATATATATATATACTAACTGAACGTTGTTAATATGTAGAAAAGTCTGTGCCCATGAACAATGTCTATGATGTTGTGTTCCGTTTTTACGCTGTCAATGAAACGTAGGTCACTTTGGGTGGATATAAATTGGTTGGCTCCTACCTTCTCTTTAGTAATGGGAGAGGACACCATGTAGCATAATCCAACGTCGCCAGCACTTTCAAACTATGATAGTTTGTGAGGAAACAGCTAACAAGCAAATAACTAACTTTCATGAAGGCAAAACAACACCTCATCCAGGGTTGCCAACCCCATCCTAGAGTAGAACTGCATACATGCTTGAAAAAAACTGAAGAAAACTATAAATGAGAATTGAAAAACGGTAAATCTACAGCTTTTTCTTATTTTGTATCATTTGATGGTAGTCATAAATAAAACACATATGGGGAAGGTATTATAACAAAAAAATCATGTTATCATCAAACTTTTAATCATATTAACGAAGTAAACTTGGAAATAAAACATGTATAACAATCATTATAATCATAGTCGTAACTGTTTCCGTTATCAAGTCTAATAACATGTAACACAAAAATACTGACAACAATCGATCGAACAAAAATCTAAACAAATGACAGGCAGGCAGGTAGGCAGGGGGCATGGGATTTTCGACTAACAAACAACAGAATGTCTGTGACTCGGTGTGGTAGGTGGTTAAGTGGTAAATAAAACAGACTTCGACCGAACGACGAAAGATGGAACGATCTACTTACTCTATTTGCTAACGCCATCTATTCAATTGATTGATAATTACGTAGTCCGGTCTGGTAGTGTATCAAAGATAGACAATGGTGGTAAGTTTTGCCATTGTATAATGGTTTTGCTTAAGCTGAGTTAGTGTACGGACTACACTGCAACTGTAGATTTGGAGGCCCAAACAAAAAACTGGAGAAATTTCAAAAAAATTTTAAATTTACAGTTAATACTGTAGGGTTGGCAACGCTGTCCTTATCTGTCAAAGTACCATTTCTCCTCTCCCTAGGCGTTGCTACCTCGACCTCCTCCTCTCCAACCCTCTAAGCGTCATTCTGCTAACCGACAATGCACGAGACACCACCCGAACATTCTCGAATACAACAATTCAACACAGCGGCGGTACACCACATTGGCGTGCTGCAATATATATATATATATTATATATATATATATATATATATATATATATATATATATATATCCATCCTAACAATAAAAATGCTTTATAGCAAACCGATCCGATACATGTTTGTCCACAATAAATCGAACTCCAAATTATACCTCAAGATGGAGCCACCTCACTGAAACTGAAATAAAATAACCTTCCTTACCATCCATGTTGCCCAAAAACACAATACGCTCGACAGCCATTACCGTTCGCTATCTGCTGCATACGTACAAACCATAAAACGTTTTTTCAACCGACGAAACCAAAAAGGAGGAGGTTCTCTAGTCGACGCGTATATTTTTTTTATTTTTTTATGTATGATCACGCATAACTTTTTACTGAGACGTCCGGTTCCGATAATTTTTTCTGCAGTGGATAGGTTGTACTTCGAAGTTGGTCCCATTTGAACTTGAAAGATGAAATCCACCCCTAAGGGTAGCAAAATGAAGGATATTGATCACCCACCTACTGAATTCTGGTCCGTTAACCGATTCTATCAGGCATAACTTTGTACTGGGTTCTTCGATTTGGATGATTCTTTATTTATTAGATAGGGTATACCTCATAGTTGATCACATTTGGATTTCGAATGGAATTATCCCCCTTACGGGTAGAACAATAGGGAATAATTGATTTTTCACTTGTGAACATTGGCACACATATGTAGTTGACAATGACAGATCGCTAATGTCATTATTTTTGTTCTGCTACATCCGTCACAATCATTATATTCTATGAGAGGATGGAATGATATACAAAGTAATGAAATGAACTAACCAGAACAACACAAATAATGTATATTACAACAAATAGTAAAAGTAGATAATCATATTATTTAACTGGTAATAGTTGAAGTAAGTTGGGTAAGTAAGTATTTTGGAAGTAATAAAAAAACAAGTGTGTGGTAATTAGCAGATTTCAGCCACAAAAAATTGCAAAAAATTTAACCGACGAATACGGAAATACGGAACTGAAAAGTAACAATAAAATAAACCTTCTTAGTCTCAATAACTAATCTCCTAAACTAATGTAAGTAACTAATTTTGAGTCGGCGCCAAACGAACAATCAACGAAGATCATTAAATTACTTCGAAAAAATTATCAGAATGTCACCGCCCAACTCGATGCCATCATTTTACGCCTTATCTAATTCGTTTACTTGTTTGTTTGGCGCCGACTCAAAATTAGGTACTTACATTAGTTTAGGAGCTTAGTTATTGAGACTAAGAAGGTTTATTTTATTTTTTACTTTTAAGTGACGTATTTCGTCGGTTTAATTTTTTGTTAAGAAGTTATTATTCATAATCTCATCGATATGAATAGCCATATTATGGCCCATACTTTTAAAAATAAAAAAGAGGATCATACACAGTCACACCCTGCTGAAAGCATGATTGACGGTAAGAAACAGTATATAATTTGTTTTGTCCTTTGAACCAACAAAAAATTTCTTTCCAGTGTGTCTCATACTATGAAACTGGTTCTCAATTTTTGAATGTTGTTCCGAAGAAGATGAGGGGCCTTTCATCGAAACGTTGAACTTAAATAAATAGTAATACTAGGCCACCTTCTAGAGTCATTATTGAACCTATATCCCAAGACTACCCCAATCTACATATATATATATATATATATATATATATATATATATATATATATATATATATATATATATATATATATATATATTTGATTGAGTGACAAGTCAATTGGGAATATCAAATTGAAATACAAAATAATTAAAGATGTATCCTCGAAACATCAGAGATATATGTAAAAAATAGATTATATTTGAACTAACAAATGGAAAATCTTCATTCGTTATTTTTATAGTTGAAATAATGACATATGCCATGAACTCTTAAATTTCCTAATATAGGAGTCGTGCCCTGAAAATTTTGATAGAAAAAGGCATTCCAAGCAACACAATCGATTATAGTTATTCTGATTTTTTTTTACAAAGGGGCCAATCCCGAAAATACTTTTTCTTTGTCTTTTTTTTACCCTTCGTTTGGAAATACTTTTTTATCACCATTACTTTATCAGATTAACCCTTTCGCAGGCACTGGGAAATATGTTTCCCACCACATTCAAATATCATTTTCCAGCGACTGACATTAAAATTATATACATGATAGGTGGCACCATCTAGTGAGGGCGTAAATATATCTGAAATTACAGAAACCAACTTGGTTTTCAGATCCATAGAGAAGTTAAAATTATTCTGTGCGTCACACAATATATTTACTTGTGATTTTATACCTGTCATTAGTGTTTTTTTCAGTTATATTTCAAAAACGTCTCAGAAAGTAAATACACAGGGTGTTAGTGAATAAGTGCGACAAACTTCAGGGGGTGATTCTGCATAAAAAAATAATGACGGTTTGCTATATAACTTTTGTGGGGCGCCGTTTTTATACAAAAAAATTAAACATCTTAACGCGTATTTTTCATTTCTTTAATACATTATCAAGAACTATCTAATACAATAACTTTAAACCAGAACAGTAACAGAAAATAACACCAATAAATAAATAGGTGCGATGCAACAACAAATGATCAAAATAACCTCCCTCAGACGTGATATAAGATTCAACTCTTCGCCTCATTGATTGCCGTATTCGCGCAAATATTCCTGGTGTATTTCTTATTGTCTCACAGCCGGTTATTTTCCGATTCCTCAGGTCTTCAACATTTTCGACGGAGGTGGAGTAAACTAATGACTTAAGAAAACCCCAAATGCAAAAATCTAGAGGATTTAAATCCGGAGATCGAGCAGGCCAATGTTCCGTACCTCCCCTACCTATCCAACGATTTGGATATACTGTGTCTAAGTGATTACGTACAATAATGCTAAAATGGACTGGTGCACCATCATGCATGAACCAGAAGTGTTGTCTCAGCTGTAGAGGAGTTTCTTCAAGAAGAACAGGTAACTCTTCCTGTAGGAAATTAAGGCCTGTTAGTCGTTGTGGAAGTAAATATGGACCGATTAAATGATCATCAAGTACCCCAAGCCTTACATTTGATGAAAACTGATGTTGAAAATGAGCTTCAAAGATTCCATGTGGATTTTCCTCAGCCCAGAGGAAATTTCGTATACACTGTCGTCCAAAATTAGCCTCAATGGCAAAAAAACTAGGCGCGGAAAAAAGTCTCTAGGTAGTAGAGCTTGCACACGTTGATTATGAAACGGATACAATTGCTGTTCTTTAAAAAATTTAAATACAGTTGAGTTGCTTACATTCAGTATGTTGGCATTTTCTCGAGTACTTGTTTCAGGTGACTCCGCAATTAACTCGAGAACTGCTTCTTCTAGTTGCACAGTTCGTAATTCTCGAGGGCGCCCGCAGTCAGCCGTTTGTTTCTTAAATGTACCATTTTCGCGCAAACGTTGGTGAAGACGAGCAAATATTGTGTGATGAGTACCCTACGTCCTGGATACAACTCAGCATACAATCGTCGAGCTTGTCGAGCATTTCCATCACTTCGACCATAGACAAAATGCTCGTCTGACAATTCCGCATTTGTATAATTTTCCATTCTTTTCGATAAAAGAAAAATTAATTACTCATTATCATTGAGGTTATACCAAACTAAAAGCTTGAAGATGAAGAAACGCTAATTTGACATTTCGTTGAAATATTCGTATTCAACAGAATATTGACAGTAGCTTACTAGCATCGCTACTAGATAATGTATTAAAGTAATGACAAATACGCGTTAAGATGTTTAATTTTTTTGCATAAAAACGCGCCTCATACGAAAAAAAGGCTGGAGTGATTTTTTGTCACAAATTGTACGAGAAATTAAAAAATGATTTTTAATTTGGAATATCTCAGTGGCGTACCATTTTTTTCTTAAAAAAATTGAGATCATTACCCGTATGCGCGCCAATGATGAACATAAAATTCTTAATTGCATGTCAAAAAGGCGCAATAACTACCTCTTGAAACTCACCAAAGTTCATTTGCATATATCGACCGGTTTCAGAGCAATAAATAAATAGTCAGTTTTTAATAAAAACTTTAACACCCCGAAGCATTTGCGGACAAAAGTTATATAGCAAACTGTCATTAATTTTTCATGCTGGATTACCCCCTGGAGTTTGTCGCACTTATTCACTAACACCCTGTATAAGCTTTTCATTGAACTATCAAGATATGTGTTGAGAGAATTTGACCTAGCTTAGTAACATTTTCATGCATTCCTCTCAAATATTCAGGGTGTTACCAAATAAGTTTTCAGGGGTGATTCCTTGTCGAAAATTAAATGAGGTCTTTCATGTAAACAAGAGCTCTTTCCTTAAAAAGTTACACGCTTCCAAAAATGAGAAAAAAATATTTTTTTCTTGAAATTGCTGGAGAAATGCAGAAATGGCATTCCGTTCTACCAATAAAAACGCTACCTATGAATATATTTTTTAAATTTTGTTGTGATCTTTTATAGGGGTGAAACATTCAACCCCTATTCCATTTTTTACCATAACTTTTTAACGTAACAAAATTTGCTCCAGGAGCAGCTTCTCATTTTACTTGAAAATGTTCCACTAGCGACTAGTAAGAGTAGTCAACTGACATACCGAATCGCGCTTGCTCGTCAGCTCATTGGAGGATATAGCAGCCAAAAAAGAAGCGGCAAGCCAGTTCAGTTTTTAGCTAATAAGAAAACTGTTCCTGATGAAGTTAGACTGACAAGCGTTGGATTCCACTTTCCTGAAAAGGGAACTTACAGGAAATGTAGAATCTGTAGCACCAACGCCAACGAAAAACGAACACAATTCACATGCTCCCAATGTGAAGTCCCTGTTTGTGTTCCCGAGTGTTTCAAAAAACTCCATCGCAGATCACATGATGAGATTTGCTATTCATAATTATTTTTTCACTCTGAAGAAATGTTTGATTCAATTTGTGCCTATTTTTTCAGTAGAATTTGGCCAAATATCTTGGTAGACAGTGGAAAATATAGAACCCACCTCAAATAAAAAAAAAATAATCCAAAACTGAATTCATTCTTGCTCATATGTCAACATTTTGCATCAAAGTAGCGTGAATCCGCGAATAGAATGAGCGTAACTTGGGTGCGTATTATTTACCCGCGAAAGGGTCAAGCCGCTAAGCTGAATATATAACCTACTAAAAAAGCTAATATCGCCATCAGATTACAAATAATAATTTTTGAGAATACAGGGTTATAATCAACTATGAAATGATGATGTATTTCGAAAAACATTAACTGACTGAGAAATTATAGTTTCAAGAACTAAAAAAACATGCTTATATAGCAATGAAGACAAAAAAGTTGAGAATAATAGGAATAAAGTCATGCACCAAAAATGTTTCTTCTATGTAAAAAAAGCGTGGGGTGCTATTTACTCACTTTTCTTAATGATATTGAGATATCAGCACCCCACGCTTTTTTTACAGAGAGAAAAATTTTTGGTCAATGACTTTATTCTTATTATTTTCAACCTTTTAGTCCATATCGTTTTTTTTTTTTAATTTTTTGAACTATAATTTTAGTTTTAACTTTTTAGTCCATACTGCTATTAAAAAAGGCCAAGGTGGAAAAACTCGATTGATTCATCCACATGAGATGGAAGTTATTACTAAATTGTGTCCAATGTGCTGAGAATGGCCAGTGCATCCGCCATATCTTTGAAATGTAAATTATGCTGAGAACATATCTTTGACTCGGGTTCTCCTATCACTATTACTAGAGTTTTAGGACCGACATTCAAAAGACGCACCAGAGCTGATTCCGCTCCTGAACTGTAGCAAAATTGCGAGCATTTCACCTTCTGACATGGATGACAGTTGTTCAAATTTGTTCGAGATTTTGATATTTTGAGTATTTCTTCGAGCTGAGGCTTTATAGACTACGATTCTACAACTTCTACGAAATGCGGTAGGAGGAATAGCTGGGTTTAAGTTATCTTAAGGCACTGGGAGTGTAGGGAATACATCTTTTTTCTGTCATTTGGCAGGAGAATGCTCACTTGAGCCATCATTCTCTTTGGTTCTAGCTAATAATAGAGAACTTTTGATTGGTCATCTCCAATGGAGGCAAGCAAAGTGTTCAGTACTTCCAGTAGATCGACTCCAGAGAACCGGTGCCTGCAAGCACAGATTCCTTGCAGGCCAGATTGCAATTTCCAGCACGATGTCGATTTCTATTAGGTTGTTTGTAGGTTCAATCTTCAATTGGGTATGCACAGGGGGTTCGTTCTCCACTCTTCGGGCTGGATAACGCTTTTAAATCACTAATTAACTTTGGAGCGATTTTTCACGCAGCTGTCCAGGTTCTAGGCAGGACCGGACTCCCATATCTTTGAAATGTAAATAATTTTTTTCTGATTGTCTTGGTGAAAATACCAGGTCATAGCTATGAAATTATGGTATTGTCATCGGTTCTCAATACGTATGCAAAATTTCAAATAATTTCGACGTCTGGAAGTGGGCAAAAATTAATTTCAAATATTCCATTACTTACATTCGTTCATACATACATACATTCAGGTGAAGCTAATAAAGCGTGTATAAAAATAAGATTTTGCGGAAGCTGCTAAGTATATATAGAGTTCATTTCAATTCTAATATAATACACTATACGATTAAGACATACTTCTGAATCATTGTTTTAATATGATTATGAGTTTTTTCTGCACTCGAGTGATTGTTGAAGGCATACATGAAGTGATTTTTCATTCAATGCATCAAAAAATTATTTGGTTCAGAAATAAGAAACAATTATATTGTTCGATTCACGTTATGATTGAAATGAATTGAGAGATAATGTACTATTTTGTGAATTTCAAAAATACAATTTTTTCATTAAAATAAAAAGAAAATTTAAAATAGGATTACTCTGAAATTGCAAATAAAATCATAATTAATTTCGACTTACTTATTAGTAATTGAAATATATAGTAAATACGGATATTGCAGTGACGATGAACACTCTTAATACGTTCTCAGCAATTATGACATTTATTAAAAATGGTGCCCTACTGGCAGGTCACATACAAGAGTTTGATGATCGACGTATGTGGGCGGCTCAAATTAACTGTATTAAGTCCTCTTGGGTGGGCTCCTTAAGCATCCAGTACTGATGGGAATACGGTTGAGTCCCAGTGGAGTCCGATTTTCTGATCGAAAAAAACGTTCTGTTAGTGACCTTCTTCACGCACTCTGGGTTCAAGAAAACACCACCAAAGAGTGATTCCCTTACTTTTGTGAGTGGCTGACTCTCCATCCTCTAGGCAACACCATCACTCGGGATCTTCCGTGATCTTCATGAGTCTGAAGTGCTTCTTGAGACGGTGCTGTTCTAATTTCCCCCCTATTCAATACTTAGCGCATCCTTCAGAAGGACCTTCCATACGTAGGTTCGATTAGTTCATCCATAGAGCAACTCTGCATTCATTGTCAAATGTATTTATCAGAATTTTCTCCGTGGTTGATTGAGCTCAAGATAGGAAAACTTGGCCCCCTGAACAATGTGTGAATATGATCCTTATACGTATGAGAAATGTACAGATTCAGTGAAGGATCTTGTATATATTTCATCTCAGAACGTATATGCATATGAGGAATGAACACGATATAAAAACCGTATGAAAAAACATCATTTCCCACGCATTGAATCAACGAGCTCGGTGCGAAGCCCGACAGTATCTTAATAGCAATTCCAATTCAAATGCCATAATAACGATTCCAATTATTTGTTTTCTGCGAATGCAAAAAGATTCTCATTAGTTCTTCACTTTTCAAATCGAATTTGACTAGATGCACGTAATTGAGGGTGTGGAACGAAAAGTGCTTACTGCGAGTGCCATAATACCATAAAGCCATAAAACCATTGTCAACCAACCGCACTTGAGATTTTCGGTTAGGAAGGTTTCGCCGGAGGGTTTTAAATCCAACTGCTCGTGATGTCGGAAACTATTGAACGAGATATTGTTTTCGTTGTTTCGGCATCTAATATTTTTTTTCAAGATTTTCGGGTGGGACAGATTTTCTCTGAAAAGCGATAACGGTCGAGTTCAAGTTGACAGCCAATGAACGAACAGCATTCTGCCAGCTGTGGGTAGAAAGTCTTGATTTTTCGAAGGCGAAGAAAGCTTTCTTATGAACGGGAACGTCACTTCTCGTTGACTCGTGGGCTCGACTACAAGTGCGCCTTCGGCTTCGATCTGCTGGTTTCAGCGTGTATATTTCTTCATTTTATTCTTCGAATACGCTCTGATCTTGTGCGATTTCTGCGAAGACAGCCGCTCCAGTGGGCATTTCACGAATAGCAGCTTATTTGGATTTCTACCTGTGATCTCGAAGCCTTACTTTAATTTTTTTTGTCTCAAGGAATTCTTATTGACGCTTCACATCATACATCGTCCTGAGGACTATATAAGAGGATTGATAGCCAACTGCAGCAAGTTGAGATGTTTTTGGACGCCAACTCCAAGAGCTCTTGCCTCCAGTTTTTTTTTAATCAATCAACCTCTTTCGTTTCAGCTTCTGATATGGTGTTTTTCAGCGTCCAGCTTACTCAGACGTTCTACTTGAAATTATATACTAATTAACCCTTCTCTCACAGGATCCTGCAGACATGTGCCTTGGTGCGTAGGGTTGTCTAAGCCTGATAACTGTGGCCATCTCTGAAGTTGGAGAGGGGTTTAGTTCATGTCTGTCGAATAGGTGTACGTAGCCTAGGCTCAATGTGGTGTCTGCAGTTGTACGCGTTATCTAGTCCTGTCTTAGAGAATAGGTCAGATAGGTCACGGTACGCGCTTGATTTTCAGGGAGTAACTTCACTTTTGACATCCTTTCATGTCCTATAATTTACGTTCGAGGACTCGCCACAACACACAAATCCAAGAAATTTCATGTGTACTTCACCGCGTTGAAGGTATCACGCGAGTTTCATTCAACCAAGCTCTTGGTTGTTCTCCATATGAGAATCGTTCAGCTCATCATAACTGTGGCAGTCAGTGGTTCATTTTCTGTTGAAAATAATTTTCCTTTCGGCTCCAGCTTGGATAGCCCTCTAATCAATAGAGACAATTCTGTCTCACAAAGTCAGAACGTCACACAGAACGGACTCCTGACTATTGGTCCGAAGAGCTCACATTTGTTTGTTGAATCGCGACGCGTCCAAAACTGCACCACGTACTCTAGTGATCACCTGAATTCGCAAAAAGCGCTTCATTTAAATTCACTTGCATCTCCCAGGCTAAACCGTGTGAACGAAAGCCACGTTGCGGACGTTCCTGATGAAGACAATGATGGCTCACTAAATAATTTTTCTGTTGGCCAGAATACACTGCGTGACCTGAGTCAGAGGGAAACTTCCACTAATTTTTTTATCGATAGGCCTTTGAGAGCCTCAAGTAATATTTTGAATTTTGGGGATGTACCCGCCAGGGTAACTCATAAACAGATAAATAACGACACACCACGTCGAATTGTGGAAATGTTTCAAAGTTTAAAACGTAATACGTTACGTTCAGGGGCCTCCAGCCCACTGAATTTTTTCAACAAATTGTCTATAAATTCGGGAATGAACGGAATGAGAATGTTCGATTCAAACCGCCCTCGCACTCCCGACAATGATTCTATTATATCAGAGCTCAACCGCTCTCGAACTAGTAACGGGCCCGCGATCGAAGGGGGTCCACCTGCCCGCGAGGCCGTTCATCAAACGACCCGCACGAATAGTGAAATCCCTGCTATTCGGGCGGTGGTACCTCAGGAGGAAAAGGAAGAGTGGAAGTTATTTTTAAAATTTGAGAAATTCCGTGGAATGAGACGGAAGATACCAGTAAACAATATCGATGGGGAAACCCCACCTTCGCCTTCCCCTGAAGGTAATCAAACTTAATCGAGACACTACGTGCATGGGGTTCTCAGGAACCAGCCCACCATGTGCTAAGAAGAAAAAGGTTCCTGCCGACTTCCAACCTTGCTACTGAGTTTTTGGCTTGTCCTCACCGGTGGAGTCTAGATGTGCTTCCATAAATTCTGTAGGAGATTGACGTTGGTCATCTCTGGTGCGAGTCGTTTCGCCTGAAAGGAGTGTTTTGCAGCCTCCGTCTCTTGGCACTTGGAACCCTCTATCGGAAGGTCTGTCGCAGGAGCCGGAATCGCTGCCATCCTCATCAAACCCAGGCCGTGGTTTCTCCCCTTCTGCTCTAGACCATCCATTGTCGATGGATAATTCGTCCTCTCTATATTATGATGTTTTGTGCCATCATATATTTTGGTTTTTGAATTGAAGTAGGATGTGCTTGCACTTATACTTGTAGAAGTTTGGGATCAACTTGGCGACATTTGGCCTACTTGATTACTAGAGTGTCAGATGGCGCCAATTTCGTTTCGGTTTTAATTCAGCAAACTGTAACAACATGATATATTTATTTCCTCAGCTTTCTTTTTGAGGTGAACTATTCGCGCGTTCTAATTTTAGCTTTGCTATTGGTGAAAAGAGACATCTGTCAAACTTCACCAATAGCAAATCTAGAATTAGAAGCCCCCGAACATTGCACAAAGAAAGCACCATGTTGTGGTTTTTCGTATTTTGTACCATTTGAATTTCAGGTTAACTGAATTGGAAATGAAATTGTCATTGAATTGCAGAAAATATAAAAGTTAATGCATACAATATGAACTATGAAAATATAATTATTAGTCAATTCGTGAAGATTTGTAATTTTTGGTACTGAATATTCGAATCTGCGGATTTATACTGTCTACACACAACACAAATGTGGCCCATTCTACAAAAAGTATTCTTACACACTACACTACCTGAAAATAAATTCCTCACACACTAATGAACAAACTGATGAACGAGTGATTTTTTCAAGAACAAACTCAGGAATAAGCTAAGCAAGATTTCAAATCAATGAGATGGAAAACGCATAGACACCGACAAAACTCCAAAAATTATTTCATATAAGATGCTACAGATGTCCGAAATTTAGTTTTGACATTACGCGAGGATATAAACAAACATTTTTGGAGGGCGCCATCTACCACAGAGAGAAGCTCTGTTGAAGTAACAGGTGGTGTCCCCTCGAAAATTTGAACAATATCGAATCGGATCAAGCTCCAGTATTTTCAGACATTTCAAATTCAAGTCAACAAGTTGTCAAATGAGATTACTTGAGATTGTCATTGTAGTTAGCAGAAAAATAAAGTTTTTCATTGAAATCATCCACTATTAATATATTTCAACCTTTAAATAATCTTCGAGCCCTTGATTCATATCAATACACCGGTAAGGTGATTTGTATTCTAAGGCCGTGTTGGGCTGAACTGTATTGGGAGGTTGGAGCTAATTGGTGTTTCTATTATTGCCATTAACATGGCCTCTAGAAACTATGTCAACTGGTCAACCATGAAACCATTTTTGGTGGTTGGTTCAATAGGTATTGGAGTCTCACTTACTGTGTGCCGAATGGGCGGATGAGTTCCTCGTAGTGATCAGGAACAGGAGGCTTCATGGGGGAACCTGCTGGGGTGGGAGATTGGTGGACACAATTTTCGAGGATACCCGTGCCGGAGTGCTGGTGTTGCCCATCAATGTGGATGGCGTCGTGGTGGATCCTGCAGCAGGAAGAGCTTTTCTGCATGAATGGGAGCTGGAGGACTCCGCGGCGGAGCCCAACAGCGTGGATGGTAGATTGGAGGGCTCTGAGGTGAAGCACTCCGATAAGGGGGAGAGGTGGTCTAATGGATCACGGTTGTTTCCACGAGTATGGGGAAAATAAACTGTCGCCACACGCGGTGCCCCCTGGGCATATGAAAAGCTGATTAAAACCTGATGCAGGTTCCCAGAGTTTTGTCGCTGGTGGTCGGGAACTCATTCGTTCATCGCGCACAATACCTTGATATTAGGGAAGATTTCTAAAGAGACCTCATCAGTTTGGACAATGAAAAAATTAAAATAACATTAAAAGTAGGTTCAAGCATCTCATCTGATGTTGTGAATTTCAATATACCTCCTTGATTCTCAATGGAATCTTTTGTTTCTAATATAACATCAACAGTATAACTTTTTAACCTATTTCCCAAATCTGTCTTCCAACATTAGCGTTTGAGAACGGCAATATTACAAACTAATTAAAAAATCGGGATTGCCATCAGCCTTTATAAATTGGAAATTTTTGCCCAATATTTTTATCTGGCAAATTGAAATCTCTAAACTAGAATGATCTAGTAACGCGTGACTTGCCAACCCGTTGTCTAATTCTTGTTTACGTACAATTTGGTTTAAAAATGAAAATCGTTGAAGAACATTCAATTTAGATTTCTGTTCATATATTTGCATATATTTTGGTTCCAGAACATCAAAAGTTCATCTTAGAAAAGTAAAAATCTGTCTTATTTCTGAAGACTAATGAAATATGAAAAGAATAAAAATCGTCAACTACCTTGGGGTCAAAATTTGTGTCCATTCTCAGCTTTTGTAAAGATTCGTGTGCAAGTAGATATAATTTTATATTTAGTATAAACATAGCAAGAAAATAAAATGTCGATTTTTGTTACTGTTGTAACCTTTCGATTTGTCTGAAATGTCAATTAACAATATCTTCCACATTCTAGCAAATTCCTCCTTGTGTCACTACTGGCATAATTACTCGCAAGCCTATTTATTCCTGGCATATGCCAGGAATTACTGGCAAATAACTTGCTGAGATATTCGATGGCCACGCGTCTACCATCTGCATGGCATGTGGTTCCAGTTTACTGAACAGAGAAACGTCGTTGTGCACTACTCAAAACTTTAGTAATAAGGACCCTAATACCTTTCACAATACCTTTATATCAGATGTAGTTCAATGTCCAGTGGCCTTAGCTGGGGAAGTAGCTGTTAGATATTACGAAAAATTACTTCATTATTGTCGTAGATTGTTCGATTTTCAGGAAAAAAAAACTTTTTATTCAACATTCAATTGAGAATGTTTCCTTTTTCAACATGAGAGGTTATATTGAACGGCGGAAGATAGTGACTAAAGTTTATCTTTCAGTCGCAGATGAATCCAAATCTGATTTTATGAACAACCTGTTCATGTTATCAAACAAATCAAGATAAGATTTAGTTCTGAATATTCTGTTCATTTATACAATTTTGTAATTTGAATATTTTAAAGATGAAATTATCAAACCAGTAGACGTCCCAGAATTCTTCGACTAGTTTAGGTATTAGGCTTGAGAATATTGACGCGTTCTAATCATCCAATCTGAAGGAAAAGGAATACCATGTATTAATTATAACAACAGTTATCGAAATTTCAACTAAAATCTGTATTTCACTTAGGTGATTTGATATTATACATGTAAGTATTCTCAGTCTGATGAAAACAAAGTAAAAATTGCGCAATTTTGTTAATTAGCAAATATAATTGATAAAAGTTTGTTTTTCATTGTTATTTTCAAGAAGGGTACCGTAATCCGAAATTAATGAATATGCAATACGTATCTGTACTGTTATTTTCCCAAGAAACATTTGATCGTTTATAAGTAATCGTTATCCAACATTCGATTTGGATGAAATTTGGTGATTTGGTGATCTTCAAGGCCATCAAAAGATTTTGGAACATAAAATGAAAACAAAAAATATACATGGTTTTTAAGAAATTTTGTTTAGATTTTAATGAACAATTTTATGACCCATTGTAGAATCATAAGGAAATCGTGTCTAAATAGATCTGTCGATGCATATGTATCAAGGAGGTCAGTCCTGAAGTACTTCTGTAGTCAAAAGTATGTGACCAACAATATATCTCATGAAAATTCACAATTAAATCATATGAAAATTGAAATGTATAGAAAACATTATATTCAAAGTAGATCAACTGAAATATAAGTTTGGAACATCCTGTATGACAAATCTCATCAACAGGAAACCCACCAATGAGATATTGACATAGTTGTGTGGGAAAAAAAGTGATGAAATATGAAAATATAAAAGCAGAAAATTGTCAAAAATAAATTTTATACGCATTTGTACATGGTATATGAGGTTAAGGATTAGATTTCATTAATAAAATCATTAACATTGATTGGAATGACAAATAATGATGTAGAAAGTAGCAAGAAATTCTAAAATCTGTGAAAAAGATAAAATATGTGTGATACCATGGAAAAAAAATAACAAGTTTGGGGAGGAGATGAAAATTTGAGAAAAAAAAAAATCACGTATGAAAATTTTGGAAGAAAAGTTCTAGTAAATTGTAAGAAGAAAAACAAGCGGAACCCTCCAAAGAACGGTATAATTATCCCGTACATCAAAGTGGTCAATCAACAAAAAAAAAATAAAGTTGATTTGATGCCAGGAAGCGATTTTCCATAATTAAAGGCAAAACACTAAACAAAAAGAATAACAAAGTATTCAATACACAGAACTGACTAAAGTGCAACGATCAAGTTCAGAAACTCGTATTGTTTATTTGTTCAGTTGTGTGCTTTTCGTTTGAACACTTAATGATTTTCGATGCTAATGGACTTTTTATAACTTGCAATCATTCATTCAACAAGCATTGATCAAACGTAATAAAATTTCACCATTTCAAATCACTGTTTTTAGTTCCATAAGTTAGTTTATGCAGAGTAGGTCAGTTTTAAGGTTTTACTTCAATAAAAACAGATATTTGACAATCTTCTGCATTCTTTGTTTATCTAAGAACATTTAACCACATTTCTCCTCACTAAGCAGCTTATTTGACATCGAGCATTCGTCATGTTGGCACCACTGACCACAGAACAAACTTCTGAGATGATGCATTGTTAATAGGCGTACCGACTGAGCTGGGATAAGGTAAAAAGAGGTGAAAAAGAGTAAGATAACAGCCGGAGTTTTTATTTTGTTATGATAGGGATTCATTAATAAAATCTTGGAAACAAATCTAAAATATATAAAAATATATAAACTCAAAATCAATCCCATCATACCAATATATATATATATATATATATTTATATATATATATATATATTTATATATATATATATATATATATATATATATATATATTAGAAAAGCGTACTCAAAGTCTCTTCACAAAATTCAATATAAATTGAAACAAGTGTAGACAAAAGAAAAAACTACTTTCCTGGCCAATACCACGCAGAACATTGAATGATATCCGCCTGAAAATCTAAGCAAACTTCCATTATCAATGAAAATTGATTGCAAATGTTTCTTTCTGATAAACTTGATTATGTTTAAATTGTGTCAGGTCCGCCTAACAATCCGTATACCGGTTTCAGGCTTTGGCCCTCGTCAGTACGGAGTAGTCACCAGTCAGAAATCTGAAGACCTCTGGCTGAAGCGGAACCCAACACATATGAATACAAAATCAAGGTTAATCACCTGTAGGTATGCATTTGAAAGTGTTGAAAAACTCGTCCGCTTTATATTTGATGTTTTTTTGTGCCTTTATGTATTTGCATTCATATAATAAATAATAGTTTAAAAAAACTCAAACACACGCTTTTATAGAAAACCAAACAAAAAAAATAGAAAATAAGAAAATTTTTTATTTTATTTAAAAAAGCGTGAGATCCATGGTATCGCCTCGGCCAACAATCACCTGTGATCTGAGACATTTCTTACTTTACTGCCCTAGGTGTGTAATGTACTATATAATTATTAATGCACCCCACGCTTTTTAAAAATAAAATAATTTTTTTCTTATTTTCTATTTTTTTAGTCTGGTTTTCTATGAAAGCGTGATTTTTAGTTTTTTTAAACTATCATTTATTTCCTACTTTTTAGTGTGGTTTATTTATAGAGGCGAGTTTTTTTAGTTTTTTTTAAACTATTATTTTTATAATTTTTTTGCAAATTAAAAAATGGAATAATCTTATCAAATTAGGTAATCATAATCTCCGACCCCAACCCCCACATACCAATTTTGAATAGAATTAGACCATAATCACAAAACTCGTCCACCATTTTGGAGCTGTTTTTTTTTTCAGACAAAAATTTCTCACTGAAATTATGTACATCTGCCAAATTTCAAAATATTTGGACGTCTGGAAGTGGTTCAAAATCGCGCCCAAAGGAGTCGGTTACAAACAAACATACAAGTGAAGCTAATATAAAGCGTGTAAAAATGTCAAAATATTGTCAAAAAAAAAAAGATTTACTTGTAGTTGTCATTATAGTTCAAGAAAAGTAAAGTTCCTTATTGAAATCATCTACTATTCATATATTTCAACCTGTGAACATCTTCGAGCCCTTGACTCATATCAATACACCGGTTAGGTGATTTGTAAGCTACATTTTTTGGCGACCGTGACAGGACGATGGAAAAGGTTCTGAAGGCTGTTACTGTACACCGGACTTCGAACGATTATATGAAGAGTCGATGAAATTAATGCTGGACCCGAATCATGACATTACCGATCTACAAGGGAATCTTAAAGTATTGGAGCAGAAGATGGAAATCATCATGGAACTTGATAGGCAATTGTTGGACTGAGGACGTCGATGCTGAAACTTCGAGAGCTGATGAAATCTTATGGAAGTATAATAGACTTGAGGCAAAGGTAGAAAGAAGCTTGAATAAGGATACTCTCTGATCTTTCTAACTCTACTCACTCGGATAAAAATAGACGTAGAGTCAAACTGCCGTTGATTGAACTCAAAACGTTTGATGGTGATATCACGGATTGGTTATCTTTTTGGGCACAATTCAAACGAATACATGAACATGAATTGATGGAAACTGAAGATGAATTCCAATACCTGTTTAAGCAACTTCTCCGAAATCACGTGCTCGTCAACTTGTAGATAGTTATCCTCCAACTGAAGAAAACTACCCAATGGTCATTGAATGTTCCAAATCTCGTTTTGGTAGGGATGATTTGCTGGTAGAGTTTTATGACAGACAACTTTTAAAACTAATTTTTACAAATTTGAATTCGAAATCAAAACTGAGTTATCTTTATGATCAAATATAATCTCAATTAAGATCACTCGAAACTTTCAACGTCAATCCAGATACTTGTGCAGCACTAGTGGAATCGTGTTTACCAGAAAGTATATTGAGAGTATGGCAGCGCTGCGCCAATTATGATGTATCATCTTCCTTGAAAAATTGATAAGATTCGTTAATGAAATTTCTGAAGAAGGAAGTCGAAACGAAGGAAAGATTTCATTGGCTATGTCAGTTTTTGGAAATGATAATGAAAAACAAGTAGAATCTCAATCAAAAACTTCATCCATACCTACTGCTTCTGGACTACTCACCAAAAGTAAATCTCCGAAATATGTTTTTTGTAAGAAATCCCATTTCTCGTCAGACTGTGATGATGAGGGCATGAAAAATTTGTCTTTAGATGAAAAACGAAAAACATTAATTGATCACTGTAGATGTTATTTATGTCTCAGGTTTAGACACCTTGCCAGAACATGTAAAGTGGAAATAAAATGTTTCAAATGTAATGAAAAACATGCTACCATAATGTGTTCCAAGAAAATCCTTCCTTCGAATTCTTCAAATACAAATAATGTTTCCATCACAGTAGATAATTATATTATCGAATACCATACATCACGATGAAACTTTTCTTTAGACTCTAGTCGTACAACTCAGCAGTAATTATAAAACACGATTGGTTAGGGACATAATGATACAGGGTCGCAACGTTCGTATATTGTGAAACAAGCAGCAATTGAAATGAAATATGAACCGGTGAGTTCAGAAAAATTGATTAATGCCCTTTTTGGGGGTAGCATTCGGAAACCAACCATCATAATCGATACAAAGTTACCCTGAAAAATTATATATTTGCAATTTTGACGCTCTTGATCAACCACTGATTTGTAGTCATGTTATTTCTGTACGAGAAGGTCCGTGGAAGAAAGAGCTTGCCAAATTAGGTGTAACAATTTCAGATACGAGGGGCGGTCCAATACAATTTCTTATAGGAGCTGATATCGCAGGAAAACTTTTTACTGGGAAACGATATTCTCTGCGATGTGGATTGGTAGCAATGGAAACTCTTTTGGGTTGGATTTTGATGGGAAAAATACCTAAAGTTGATAATGATTTTTCTGAAATTTCTTCAATGTTAGTTTCTTCACTTTGCAATTATGACATATCACATTTGTGGGACTTTTAGATCCCGAGAAACAGAAACAGAAGAAAGAAATAGAAGCGGATACGATGAAAATGTTTTTAGATTATATTTTTATTAATAGTGAATACAGGTATGAGGTAGGTTTGACATATATTGATGGTCATCCTCCACTCGTAAATAAGTTTGATATGACTAAGAAACGATTCGAACATCTAATGAAAACATTAGATGAAGATGGTTATTAAAATACTTATAATGAAACATTGCTCGAATGGTTGGACGAAGGAATAATTGGAGAAATTCATCCAATTGATAGTGATAATGGTTTCTATTTGCCCCATAGACATGTATTAAACTTAGTAGTGCTACTACAAAATTAAGACCCGTTTTCGATGCATCTGCGAGAAATCAAAATCAAATTGTTGTTTGGAGAAGGGAGTTAATTTTATCGAGCTCATTCCTTCGACTCTAATACGATTCAGACTTCATAAGATTGGTGTTGTATCAGATATCAGGAAGGTGTTTTTACAGATTAGTTTGAGGAAAAATGATCGCAATTTCCTAAGATTTTTGTGGTTTGACAAGGAAGGCATACAAGGGTAGTTTTTGGGGTGACTTCTAGTTCATGTTTATGGGCAGCAGTAATCAAATATAATTTGGAAAGTTTACTCAATCAGTCTGGAGAAAATTCGAAATTTTCTGCTTGGGTCATATCGAAGCTGATGAATAGCTTTTACGTAGATAACTGTGTTGCTAGTGTCAATAATGGAGAGGAACTTCAACAGTTCATTTCAGAGTCCACTCAGGTGATGTTGGAAGGTGAATTTGATCTACGAGGGTGGGAGCATACTTTGACAGATAACATGATGGAAACTAGTGAAGAGAATTTGACTTCAGTTATGGGTCTCCATTGGAACAGAGCGACATATTCTCTTCAAATAAATTTTGAATCGTTCAGGTATATAGATATAGAAAAAGTCACGAAAATATCCATTCTTTCTTTGGCCCACCGTCTTTTCGATCCTGTTGGTTTGTGCTGTCCTGTTCTAATTTTTCCTAGATTATTGATCCAAAGAACATGGGAGTTGAAGTTATCATGGGATGCAGAAGTTCCTGAGGAAATAAAAGCGATTTCTGTTATGGTCGAATGAAATTCAGGTTTTAGCACAGATGAGAGTTCAAAGATGGTTGATGAATGGAAAATCAACTGATTTAACGTTGCATATGTTTTGTGATGCTTTTCGGGATGCTTATGCCAGTGTTATATTTTTACGATCTGTTTCGAATGACGGCCCGCATGTTCAGTTGGTTCATGCAAAAAATAGAATATCTCCTATGAAGAAAATGACCATTCCTAGACTCTAGTTGTTGGCCGCTTCTGAATTCTCGTCTTCTGAATTCTGTTACTAGTAATTTTGAGAATAAGTCTATATCATTGTACTGCTGGACATATTCTACGACGGTTTTATCCTGGATTCGTAGAGAAGATTTTTGGTAACCATTCGTTTGGAATAGAGTTAAGGAAATTCGTTGCATCACAGACAAAGACAATTGGTTCCACGTTCCTGGTAACATGAATCCAGCAGATCTACCATCAAGAGGTTGTTCCCCGAAAAAAATGGTTCAGTCATATTGGTAGGAGGGACCGAAATGGTTGAGAAATGAGGCAGATTGGCCAAAACAAAAAAATTAAACCGACGAAATACGGACTGAAAAGTAAAAAATAAAATAAACCTTCTTAGTCTCAATAACTAAGCTCCTAAACTAATGTAAGTAACTAATTTTGAGTCGGCGCCAAACAAACAAGCAAATGAATTAGGTAAGGCGCAAAATGATGGCATCGAGTTGGGCGGTGACATTCTGATAATTTTTTTTGATGTAATTTAATGATCTTCGTTGATTGTTTGTTTGGCACCGATTCAAAATTAGTTACTTACATTTTTGGTTTTTTCTAAGAAGGTTTATTTTATTTTTTAATTTTCAGTTCCGTATTTCGTCGGTTTAATTGTTTATTAAAAAGTTTTTATTTTTAATTTTTTTGTGGCTGAAATCTAGTAATTACTAACTGCTTGTTTTTTTATTACTTCCAAAACACTTACTCACCCACCTTACTTCAACTATTACCAGTTAAATAATATGATTATCTACTTTTACTATTTGTTGTAATATAAATTATTTTTGTTGTTCTGGTTAGTTTATTTCATCACTTTGTATATCATTCCATCCTCTCATATAATATAATGATTGTGATAATGACACTAGCGATCTGTCATTGTCAACTACATATGTGTGCCAATGTTCACAAGTGAAAAATCAATTATCCCCCATTTTTCTATCCGTAAGGGTGGATAATTCCATTCGAAATCCGAATATGATCAACTTTGAGGTATACCCTATCTGATAAAAGAAGAATCATCCGAATCGAAGATCCCAGTACAAAGTTATGCCTGATAGAATCGGTTAACGGACCAGAATTCAGAGGGTGAGTGATCAATATACTTCATGTTTCTACCCTTAGGGGTGGATTTCATCTTTTAAATTCAAATGGGACCAACTTCGAAGTACACCCTATCCACTGAAGGAAGAATTATCGGAATCCGACGCCTCAGTAAAAAGTTATGCGTGATCATACATAAAAAAAAAGATACAAAAAAAAATACGCGTCGGCTAGAGAACCTCCTCGTTTTTGGTTTCGTCGGTTAAAAATTACCAATCTCTTGAAGATGAAATTATGTTAGAGAGAAGGAAAGAAGTTAATACTCTTCTGAATATCAAACAAGATTTTACGAAATTCTATTATTATTTTTCGAAATATCAAACGGTATTGAATCGAATGGGTTGGATTCTAAGATTCATTTTCGATTGCCGTTTTCCGGAAAAGAAAGTGAAAGGAAAATTGTCACTGGAAGAAATTGAGAATGCTGAAAAAAGTATTATAAGATTTGTTCAACATGAATCATTTGATAGTATCAACGATAAGAGTATATTTCCGTTAAGCCCTTTCATGGACGATGAAGGTATGATAAGGATCAAGACGAAAATAACTCAACGAGATGACACAAATGATTTTCTGTATCCTATTTTATTACCATCGAAACGCCCTGTTGTTGACAAAATCATCATCATTCAGAAGCCTGTCATGTATTCAAGGACTACTCAGTCGGATTCGTCGGAGATTCTGGATCATTAGGGGAAGGAGAACACTGAAAAAGATTATTGCAAAATATGTAATTTGTCGTCGACATAATAGTAAAAGATTTAATGTTGATTCGGTTGCTTTGCCGAAAGATCGTGTTCGAGATGCTGTGCAGTTTTTAGAATCTTGGGAATTGATTTAGCTGGTCCACTTTTTTTGAAATCTAAGGAGAATATTTGGATATGTATTTTCACTTGTGCGATATATTGTCTCTAGTTTGTCCACTGAAATATTTCTACTAGCTTTCCGACGATTTATAGCACGCAGAGGACGACCATCCGTCATTTATTCAGATAACGGAAAAAAATTGTTGGAGCGGACAACTTGATGAAAAATATTGATTGGGATAAAATTCAACAGGAGAGTACAACTCAACAAATAAAATGGAAATTCAATCCTACTGGATCACCATGGTGGGGTGGATGGTGAGAGCGCCTTATAAGAATTTTGAAACAGTTACTGAGAAAACAACTAGGAAAAGCTTGTCTGACATACGAAGAGCTTTTTTCTGTACTATGCGAATGTGAATCTGTCTTGAATTCTCGACCTCTCACTTATATTATAGACAGTAAGGAAGAATTGGTTGTACTCACCCCATCTATGTTTTTGCAAGATATCAAAGAAATTGGAACTGTCTGCTTGGATGAAATTGATTGTTCATCTATAAGACGACATTTGAAATATATTCAAAAATTCGAGAGAACTTGCGAAAAAGATTTCGAGAAGAATATCTCAGCCAACTGGTTCTTCATATGAAAAGATATACTTCCAGAGAAGTCAAGAAAGGAGAAATCGTTCTTATCGAGAACGAACTCGATTGGCCTTTGGGTACCGTAGATTAAATTTTTCCTGGTAAGGATGGAAAAATTAGGTTGGTGAAAGTTCGAACATCAACGGGTTCATTGATGAGGCCCATCCAAAAATTGTATCGTCTTGAAATCGAGACCGATGAAGATTCTTGCGACAGAAATGATCCACAGGAAAATATGAAAAAACTATTCAAATTGGAAAAAATGAATAATGAGAAAGAAAAGCCTAAGTCTAATACTTCTGAAGACAGAGATTCCATGTCGCAAGAGCAAATATCTACCGTTGGCGAACGCAGACCCCAGATTGTGACAAGATATGGAAGAGAGGTGAAACCCCCGGCAAGATTTGGATCCTAGACTTTTCCTTAAGAATTGTGTCACTTGGAAGTGTGACATAAGGTGGGAGTGTGTTGGAACACTCGTCCACTTCATATTTTATGTTTTTTGTGCCTTTATGTATTTGCTTTTATATAAAAATATCAAGCTATTGTCAAAAAAAGATTTACTTGTAGTTGTCATTGTTAAGGAAAAGTAAAGTTCCTTATTGAAATCATCTACTATTAATATATTTCAACCTCTGAACATCTTCGAGCCCTTGACTCATATCTTTACACCGGTTAGGTGATTTGTATGCTACAGAAAGTAAATTTGAAATGGCGGTACCTAGTGACAGAAAGAAACACTCCGAAAACTGTTCTCCTATGACAGGAGTAGATGTATGCCCAACCAGGCGTATATGTTAAACAAGGAAGACAAACAGAAAAAACATTTGCAATTTTCTGTCTCTTTCGGATTATCTTAACCAGGTCTCCAGAATGAAAGTTTAGTGGACAACTCTATGAATTATAAAAAGCTTTGGAACAACAAACAGGTACTGAATCATATTTGTTTTTAGTGGTGATAAATATGCAATATTCCTTATTCACCGTCCAATTTTTTTATTTTTTGTTTCTCCTGGAGGTCTTCAGGCTCAGATAATAGCTGGAATGTTTTAATTATTCTTACAATTTTTGGGCGATGCTGTGCTGTTGAATAATATATAAAAAAGTATTAAAAGCTTAAAATTCTTCATGATTTTCAAACAACGGCACCTCCCACCAAAAATGTTTTCGTTGGAAGATCTAGTAAAAGGTAAGAAAATGCTTCACGTGGCACAACATTGTTAGAAATACTCAACTGAGAGGCCTATAGCTGTTGATTTTTAGAGACGCTCTAATACATATATTTACATCTATATTACAAAGATGTTTTTTTTTGAAATCAGTTATCATTATATTTATTGAAGTTATAATTAAAAGCATTCAAACTCAAATATATACCAGTACTTTGGTTTGACCGAAGTGTAAACTATAAGTACTTTTTTGCGAGTGAAAGTGAAAATGCTGCAAAATTTTGTAAGGGTGAAAGATAAATAAGTCATGTTCGCTCACGTAGTGTCTAAAAATCCCGGTGTATTCACTGATTCGATATTAGTAGATAGCGCAGTATCATGAATTATACCCAGAAAAGTCGACGCCATCTGTAACTCCAGTTATCTCGTATTTTTCCAGACATATCGGCGGTTAACTCCCCCAATAAAAATATTTTGCGTACCCGATGACGAAGGATATTCTACGGTGGCCCCTGATTCGAGATTGGTTTTTCCACTCGCTTCTGTCATGGGTTTTTCCAGGGAACACAGCAAATTACATTCAACTGCTCTTCAAGATTACTTGAAATTTATTAAACTGCTGTTTTATTTATATTATGATTTCGAAAAACTGCAAGATTTCGTTCCTTTTTCACCATAAGTAGTAATGAATTGTTATAGTAATCATCATAACTAGATGATTGCCATGGCATTACTATTCATATACATCCATAAATAATATGGATATTTCTCGATTTCTCGCGCATACTTCGTCATCCTGTTGAGAATAATAATGGAGTGCCTTTATTCAATTGAGTTAATTACAAACATAACTCACGGATGGCGATATTAGTATTAAGGTGGGCGTTAAATATGACTTGTAAAACTAATCCGATAGAGGAGCCAGTAGTGAATATTTATCCAAGTCTCCAACCGTGCAAATGAGTAATTATAGTCGAAAATAATTTCTACTACGAGACAATAACCGGAGAACGGCCGCCAAGCACTATCAAAGATTATAATTCTACTCTGTGGCACTGTTGCCGATAAAGTTACGTACTCCATGTAATAGCTGTTTTGAAGTATCAATTATCATTTGGTTTGGAAATTATTCGTGAAATAATTATTCCAAAATAATATTCTTTGAAAATGAAATTCAACATTGTTATACCCATTATTATGAGGTCCAACAAAGGTTAAAAAAATGAAACTAGAAATTCGTAATCATATTGGCGAGCTTGGCAACATGCCAGTTGGGTTGTCCTCTGAATGACAAATCAGCAAATCTCCGTTACAAATTTCTCGGCATAATATATTATTCCAGCGGCAGATGAATCATTATTGGATTTTGAATTTTGATATTCTTTTAAACAATTTAAGGACTTATCTTGCAAAATGCACCGATTTAAGGGGAATTGTCTCATTCAAATTCTGTAAACGGCATCTGGAAGTAGAGATCAATAAATATAATTTGTTTATTTTGGATTTTTCCCTGAAAGGTGCGAAATGTGTTGGAAATGTCACTAAAAGTTGCTCCAAACGCTTGAAAGTGCGCTCAAGGCAGAGTCGAGTAGCGGTAGTGGGAGAACGAGCCAGCGGAGGAGAGTGTATCACCGCGCGGCGGGTTGCTTATACGTTGGAGCATATTATATTAGTCCATATAAGTTATTGGCGTGTTTTTGCATACTTTGTCAGTTATTAAATGATTAGTTTTTTATTTACAATTACATTAGTTAATTAGTGTTGCTAGTATTGAAAGGTAAGTATACGTATTCGTGATAAGTACTTTTATTGGTTGAAGTAATTAGTTTTTTTAACAACTCTTTGTTTTTTTTCGTTTTATACATATGCGTACATTTTGTTCATTTATAAATAATGTAAAACATTTTTTCCGGTACATAAATGTAATAAATTCACATACAATGCAATACATTCACATACAATTATTTTTACAAAAAAAAAATGAGAATGTTGATAGGACATTTCAAACCGTAGTCGAAAGAAATTAAAGTTCCTATTTTCATTCATTAAATTTTGCATCTACTCGAATAATTTGATGCCATAGAAATACACAAAATTTAAATTTAATGGATATTAATGAATATTTTTGTTTTTATCAACACTTGTAATATCTTTGTATTATGTCAAACTTTCAACAGTTAAATCCATCCTCCGCTGGATCGTTCCCACCCTACCGCTACTCGACTCTGCCTCGAGCGCACCTTCAAGCGTTTGGAACAACTTTCAGTGACATTTTCAACACTTCTCCCACCTCTCAGGTGAAAATTCAAAATATACAAATTGTAGATATTGATCTCTACTTCCAGATGCTCTCCACAGAATTCGAATTCGACGATTTTCCTTAAATCGGAGCATTTTGCGAAAACTACAGATTGGACAGACACCATCTTGCGCACAGTTGAACTACATGTTATTATCTATCATTTCTCTCAAGATTGTTCGTCTGGCTTTGAATGGTCTATTTATAAAGGTTTTCTCGGGTTTTCTCAGGGGAAAGTGCACCGATCCGGTCGCACAAATAAACATTTTGTAGGTTTTTGAATTTTCCACCAAAGTTCCATCGAGTGTGAAACGATTCCTTCAATACTTTTTAAGATATTAAAAAAAAAAGTTTTAATTTTTTCACTATTTTTTGTTGAAAAAATTCCACAAAGTGATTTTGGTGAGGCTGACACCTGGGTTTCTATCTACGAACTATCTTTCAAAAGGAAGAACAGGTTATTTGCGTTTTTATTTAAGTGTGAAAATATTTTTCTCTATTGGTTGGCCTATATTATTGGGATTTGATTGGTTAGTTAATTGCATTTTCTTAGCTGAATTCATTTCGAAATATATAATCACTATAATTCACCTACGTCACATATCTGAAGAAAAAAAATACTTCCATAGAAAAATGTGTACTACGCGCCTTCAAATCCCCCAATAAACCATATTTTGTTCCAATATTTCAAAAACGAATTGTTACAGTTCATTATTGTAATATGAATGTTCAATGATTACAAGCATTGTACAGAGAGTTATTTTTCATGCACTACATATTTGCCTTTTTAAAGAAGTTTATCGGAGCTGCCTGTCATTCTGAATGTTTTTGATTTTGACAACAAAATCATAGTCTGCGACCCCAAAAACCCGTACAATAAATCACAAAACCCATTCCCCTAAATATCAAGGCGCAAGAACATCTATTTTGTATTCGCGGCAAGTTTATGAATTTGTTATTCATAGAATAACCTAGGTCAAACAATTACAGAAATGTGTTTTTCCCTTTTAGTGCATTTGTATTAAATGTCTTTAACAATGGTTTTTTATCAATTTTTTCTCTCTAATGCATTTGAATAAAAGTTTTTCTTCAATTTCTTTTAAATCATTTTTAGTTAATTCTTTCTAGATTTTCATGAAATCCGTCATCTTTTTTAATTTCTGACAAAAAATTTATAATTTATGACCCCAAAAACTCCCTCATACCAATAAACATAATCTCCGACCAGAAAAACTCCGACACAACAATTTTAAATAGTCGCAAAACTCGTTCGCCATCTTGGAGCCGCCCTCTTAGATCAATGAATTTTGACAAAAAATTAATTATCTTCTACTCAAAGAACACCCACATACTAATTTTGATTAGAAGCGCCTCATAATCACAAAACTAGTCTGTCATTTGTTTTTTTTCTGTAACAAAAATTTCATAATAGATTGCAAAATTCTACCCGAACATACAAATCGAGAAATAAATAATAATCACAGATAAACAAACAAGGCAAGATGGATAAAAGCTTGTAAAAATATCAGCGTTTTGCAAAAAAACACAATTTTCGAAATATTGAATGAATTAACTGCCAAAGAGGTGCACTACTCTCAGAAGGAAGTTTAGAAAAATTGTTTCTCGTGTACCTATTATCAGTCAGGAAAAACTTCGTTATATTATACACATTGAACCTCCGGACCCCGTCACTAATTGTTGATTTTTATTTATATCCTTCCCCAAATTACTCTCCATGATACGATTATAAATAACCTCCGAATCCGAAACTTTCAATTTTTATATCTTGCTACTTCTAAAGACGTTATCAAAATTACATTCCTATTTCTTCGAAGAATAGTAAGCCCTCGATGAATGAAATTTACAAAGGCGCTCTCTGTCCGAAAACGGCTCGACTAAGAATGGTTGGTAAAGAAGGAACTATTTCTCGCTAAGTGTTTGAATTTGGCTATTCGTCGCCCATTTCGAATTTCAGTTGATGTCCCAAACGAAATTGTCTGGAGATTCGCTTTTAATCGGAAGTTGAACTATTTTCATGGGTCTTTTGTTTGAAATAAAAAAGAAGCATGTGTTGGCGTATTTCCTTCAATTTTCGACAAAAAAAACTCAATTTTCGAAAAGAATTTAATCTCAATATTTTCAAATTAGTACTCTAATCCTTTCTAAGTTCACCTACTAAATTTGAGTTCTCAAAGTGTAACCCTTTTTCGATGCAACTTGAAATAAAAATACACTACATTGAACGCCCACCTTAAAACGCTCTTCCATATAACCACCCTAAGAGGTGTGAACCAACTTACAGGCACGGCGACAGAAATGTTGAGGCCCGTTACTCTGATTCCCATATGGGCCCCCCTGGTCCATAGTTTTGCATCTGGTAGTTAGTATACTATAGTAGCGAGAGAATAGTATATAGAATACTATAGTAGCAGTATAATAAAATAATGTTTTTTTTAATTATGTATTGCTAGAAATGAAAAAAAACAACTTTGATTATAAAAAGTAACTGGTTTATGGAATACGAAAAAAATCATAAATGCGGTGGATGTGTCAAATGTCAAACACCTGTCATCAGGTCAGCGTTGGTTGTAACTTGAATGTCTAAAAATTAAAAACTTTTTAACAAAAAATTAAACCGACGAAATACGGAACTGAAAAGTAAAAAATAAAATAAACCTTCCTAGTCTCAATAACTAAGCTTCTAAACTAATGTGAGTAACTAATTTTGAGTCGGCGCCAAACAAACAAGCAAATGAATTAGGTAAGGCGTAAAATGATGGCATCGAGTTGGGCGGTGATATTTAAAATTTTTTTTGGAGTAATTTAATTATTTTCGTTAATTTTTGTTTGGCGCCGACTCAAAATTAGTTATTTACATTATTTGGGAGCTTAGTTATTGAGACTAAGAAGGTTTATTTTATTTTTTACTTTTCAGTTCCGTATTTCGTCGGTTTAATTTTTTTTAATTTTTTTTTTAAATTTTTTGGTAAAATCTACCAATCACTAGCTACTTGTTTTTTGATTACTTCCAAAATACTTACTCACCCACCTCACTTCAACTATTACCAGTTAAATAATATGATTATCTACTTTTACTATTTGTTGTGATATAAATTATTTTTGTTGTTCTGGTTAGTTTATTTCATTACTTTGTATATCATTCCATCCTCTCATAGAATATAATGATTGTGACGGATGTGGAACAAAAATAATGTCAGTAGCGATCTGTCATTGTCAACTACATATGTGTGTGCCAATGTTCACAAGTGACAAATCAATTATCCCCTATTTTTCTACCCGTAAGGGTTGATGATTTCATCCGAAATCTAAATATGAGGTATACCCTATCTATTGAAAAAAGAATCATCCGAATCGAAGAACCCAGTACAAAGTTATGCCTGATAGAATCGTTAACGGACCAGAATTCAGAGGGTGAGTGATCAATATACTTCATTTTGCTACCCTAAGGGGTGGATTTCATCTTACAAATTAAAATGGGACCAACTTCGAGAAACACCCTATACACTGAAAAAAGAATTATTGGTATCGGACGTCTTAATAAAAAGTTATGCGTGATCATACATAAAAAAAAATATACGCGTCGACTAGAGAACCTCCTCCTTTTTGGTTTCGTCGGTTAAAAACTACCTCTGGAGAAAAATATTGGAAAAAAAACCGATACAGATCTGCAGAATGCTATCAGGTATATTGAGATTGGAATACCCAAAAGAGTTGCGTCCTAGAAATACAACATAGCGAGGGCTACATTACAATTTCGGATTTCGGATGAGTTTATCAAGATATCTCATGGTCCTCCACCCATTCTTAGCACCCAGGAGTGCCATTTGGGAGTGCTCTACTCATAATACGCACAGACACTTTCGATCATCGATATTTCCAATACAAGTTTTTTTTTCTTAAATCAGATTTGATTTGTCCCATCATATATTATATTTCAAACGATACTCCTTCAGTTCTCCTAGGTTTTTTTTCAGGGATGAGCTGTAACGAAAATATCAATGAGTATTGGGAATGAAACTTGTAGTCAGTTACAGCAATAGCTGTTTTTTTATTCATCTGTAAATTTATATATGAATATGAAATATCGAAACTATCAATATAAGTACATTTCATCTATTAACGAATTTTATTCCTTCCTGAAACTTGTTTTTGAGTGGAAATATTTGAAACATACAGTAAGAATAGAACCACTTACAACTCACATAGAAGAGACTACATGACTTATTATAAAAATAATTCCTGAATATTGTTGTAACTTTCAGTTCAATATTTTTGCGGTAAGCGGTATATGACCTCAAAAACGAATAGGCCAATCCAACGACCTGTCAAAAATGGGACCAACTTCGAAGTACACCCTATCCACTGAAAAAAGAATTATTGGAATCGGACGTTTCAGTAAAAAGTTATGCGTGATCATACATAAAAGAAAAATAAAAAAAATATACGCGTCGACTAGAGAACCTCCTCCTTTTTGGTTTCGTCGGTTAAAAAACTACCCCTGGAAAAAAATATTGGAAAAAAAATACTGATACAGATCTGCAAAATGCTATCAGGTATATTGAGATTGGAATACCCAAGAAATACAACATTCCGAGGACTACATTACAATTTCTGCTTTCGGATAAGTTTATCAAGATATCTCATGGTCCTCCACCCATTCTTAGCACCCAGGAAGAGACAATATTAGTAGTGGATTAACGATTGTCATAGAAAGGGATTCCCCG
The DNA here is from genome assembly GCA_018342105.1 of Gonioctena quinquepunctata. Taxonomy (NCBI): domain Eukaryota; kingdom Metazoa; phylum Arthropoda; class Insecta; order Coleoptera; family Chrysomelidae; genus Gonioctena; species Gonioctena quinquepunctata. The sequence goes on from JAFIRS010001185.1 coordinate 221,287, forward strand.
CCGTAAGGAAGATGTGCAGCTATCTGTGAAACAATTCTTGGATGATAAACCACGTCCAAATCCATTGAAAAATGTTTGCATAGGAGAAGGATGGTATAGATCTTGCATGTGAAGACACCCTGACTTGGCCACAAGGAAGCAAGAGGCAGTATGGGCCGCATCATCTCGTGTTAGTGAAAGCGGTGTCAGGAAATGGTTTCAAGATATCTTCACATACTTGAAGGAAAATAATTACCATGATATTCTTGAATGTCCCGATCGCATTCTCAACGGTGATGAGACCAATTTCCAGCTTTGTCCCCAAAATAAAGACCCAAAGACCCAAAGACAGCAAACATGATTATGAAGTCGATGGTGCCAAGGCGAAATCAAGTCTCATGGTAATATTTACTTTCAGTGCACCAGGCATCACCACTCCTCCCTTAATCATATACCCATATAAACGTCTGCCAAAATATATAGCTGACTGTGTCCCCAGTGAATTGAGTATGACACTGGTCACTGGCAATGACACTGGTTGGATGGAAACGGAGATATTCTATGAGTAGGTATATAGGAAACACATTATACCCTCATATAAAAAGTCTCCAATAGATTTTTCCTACTATCCTATTCGTTGATGAACATAAGACACATTTAGATCGGAAATTAAGTGAACTTTGCTCTAACCTACGTATCATACTGATCTCCCATTATCCCAATGGTTCTCGAATTCTACAACCTGCTGACGTTTCAACCTTCAAGCCTCTGAAAGACGGATGGAGGAAAGGAGTTCTAGAATGGCGTTAAGAACACCTAATGAAAGACCTTACGAAAAAAGAATTTGCTGCGCTTTTAAAATGTCCTCCAGATTAACAATTCTGTTATTGAAGAATATTTATTCTGGCCCGGTACACCTCAAAGAAAAAGATATAACATAACATCTAGCATTTGGAAACAAAATAAGGACCAAAAAGAAGGAGAAAAACAACATAAAATGCAAGATAAAGAGAACTAGAAACGGGAGAAGGAATTAAAGAAGATAACAAGAGACAAAGAGTTTGCAGAAAAAAAAAGGAAACCAAAACCTCTCAAAGGAAATAGCTAAGGTTCAACGCGCGAAGAAGATAATATATGTCTCATTTGAAGGAATAATAAAGCCGCAAATGAAAAGTTGCCAAAAGTGAAGAAAAATATATAAGGGGTTGGATATGAGGCTTATGAGGATATGAGGTATGGATATGAGGGGTTGGATATGAGGACATGAGAATGAGAGGTTGGATATGATGGGTGAGATATGAGGTTGGATATGATGAATATGAGGTAAGGCAACAAAGTTCTGATCAGCTATCAGAATACCCAAGACCTGAGTTGAAATACAATGACAAGATCGACCACCAAAATGAATTTATTTTCCAATAATACACAGGTCATCAAGGGACTTTGTTTTGTGTGTGCAATGAATATGACACAAAAAAATTGTGGTATAAAATGTAATGAGTCTATGAGAATCTTTCACACGAAATGTATAAAAAAACATGTATCACCACAAATCGAACTCGAATATTTTCACTTGTTCCACATGTTTGGAAAAATAAAGTTCTTCATTAGTAGCGAATTTGTTTATTTCTCAATAAAATAAAAACAACGGATATATTTGTTTTTACCTACCTCTAGATTTTCGAATTTTGCAAAAATCACTGTACTTTTTCAGTGGCCAATAACTATGTTGTGAGGGCATTTTCAGATGTATCTAAATAAATAATTGATATCTTAATGAAAACCAGTAGAAATGTTCCGAACAAAAACTGTTAATGAACAAATTGAATATAAAATATAAAAAATACAGTCTACATTCTTGTCAAAGAAATGAAATTTTACATAGTATATTAGGCACAGAAATCCTCATGGGGCCAATAACTACCCCTTTTACCCTATATTTTGGTGTAAATTAAGTAACTGTAATTTTCCAAAAGGTGAATGTGCCAGATGGTTAGTATGTCTTGCAAAGCGTACTTTGGTATGAATCCACAGACGTAGATTTTTGCATCAATCCGTGGTGGAGATCACCTGACCACCCAAAACAATAAGAAATCAATTACTATTCACCACTTTCCCTCCTCGACAATAGCCTGCAAGGCCGCACCCACCGCCGTGATTACTATATCAGCCACGGACAATAGCAAGAAAAATTAGTTCGCCACCAATTAATCGCAAAATGCGGCAGTCGTCAACAATGAAAGGTTAATTAATGTTTGGAAATAGATTGTTGGTCATCTGTATACCATAGTTGAATTTCAAGCATTCGAAGAAATTCAAGAGGATCATAGCGACTTGGACAAAGCAACAGATATGAAGAAGAATTAGCTCCACAGTTAGTTCAGTCTCGACCAGAAATACCCAATAAAACGTAAAATTGAAGGATAGACAGAAAAAAAATGAAAATTATAAAAAAATAAGACAAGCTTTTATACAAATACACCGAAACGAGAAAAATAATGTCTATAATTGTTTGACCTAGGTTATTCTGTGATGAGCAGTTTCAGAATTTTGCCGCGCAATAATACCCATTTTATATTCGCAGCAAGCTTTTGAATCTGCTACTCACATAAAAACCTAGATCAAACAATCAAATACATTATTTTTCCCTTTTCATTCATGAAAGCCATCATCTTATTGAATTCTGTCAGAAATTGATAATCTCCAACCCCAAAAAATCTCACATACCAATTTTGAACTGAATCGGGCCATAATAAAAAAACACGTTGCCATGTTGGAGCTGCCATCTTGAATTCATGAATTTTGACAGAAGCATCATGATGTTCGACCCCAAAAACCCACACAACTCGTCGCCATCTTGAATTTGTGGATTTTGACAAAAATCTTGATCTCCGATCCCAAAAACGCCCACATACCAATTTTGATTGGAATCGGGCTATAACCACAAAACTCGTCGCCATATTGGAGCCGCCATCTGGAATTTATGAATTTTGAAATAAAATACGTGATCTTGTCCCTGAAAACCCCCAAATATCTGAATCGAATTGAACCATAATTAAATTTCGTCCCTATTGGCCCCTTTGTTTTTTCTCTAGCAAAATGCATTGTCACCGGAATTATAAATAACTGCTAAATTTCACCTTAGTCGGAAAACTAGAAGTGAGTCAAAATTCACTTACCTAAACATACAAATGTGAAGTTCAATTGGAGCTTGTAAAAATGAGTGGTGTGCAACATTTACGCGCAGTTGAAGTAAAACTTATGTGACGATTAAACTAAAAATAAATAAACCATGTTAGAATTCAATAGAAAGTCATACACTTATTTACATCGAGCTTTACAAATGAACTAATTCAATTATTATTGAATTTTAAATATGATATTAAAGGTTTTCGATAACTAAAATGAGAAATATAAACTCTGCTCTACAAATTTTCTAAATTTGTTGAGGAAACTTCATCGTACCATTCTCTTTGTTGATTGAAGTGGGGAATTATTCATTGGTAGATTCAATTTTTTTCTGAAACAATCATTTAATGGTTGTGATTCTTCTAAACGGAAAGTAACATTGAAATATTCAGCAGGAATTATCGGTAATTCATGGCAATTGCTATTCAAAAAACCTGAACCTTCAATAGTGAAGTGGAGTAAATTAAAAACTATTTACCATATCTAATATTATTTCATTAATTGAGAGGAATTTCTTGAAAATATTTGAGATATTCTAGGACTTTATAGGAAAAAAATTAATGTTAGTTGGGCAAAACATCATAAGATGGCTGATTTTTTCAGTTATTATTATTAATTATAGATGGAAGTGCAAAAGGCTCTTGTGATTCAGCAATTTCAATTCAATCCAGCACTATTCTTAATGTGTTTATGAAACAGTTTTTTGAAGCCGTTTTTATAACTTGAATTGAATATCGATAATAACACTCTATAAGCACGTGGATACGGTCCCAATAAAATATAAGGTCATAATATTTTGGGCCAGCAGCACGTTATTCATGTAAATAATAAACATCGGCTCATGTTACGTTTATTCACTTTAGTAACGCTTACGGGTAGACGGAAATAAAGCCGTCACTTTTTGTGAAATTCATAAAACTAGGTAGTACTTCATATTCAAATATTCAGAGTGTGGAATATTTAGAGTGTGGAAGGCTTTCTCGAGCAACTCCACTATGAAAATACAATATAGGTAATATTCGCAGAAGAAGTTTCTAAAGTAGATGACAACGTTGGAAGTAGAATGCCATTGGAGGAACGTACCAAACGTTCGTTACGAAATCACAAAGCCAGTGGAAATCCGAGAAAGCTAACTTAGTTACAGGATTTAAAAACTTAAGGTACGTTACATACTTTTATTTTTCCTCGTAAGTTATTTAATTAATTATTATTATTAATTATTTTAATGGGGCTTGTGGCTCAGTGGCAAGAGCGTCGGTCTTGTGTCGACTGTTTCCACCCGGCGCGGGTTCGAATCCCGCAGCTGGTGAAAATTTTTTTCAAGGTCTCAGGAGTGGTTTCGGATCCCATTATAAAAGGTAAGGTCCCCGTGATTTTAACTCGTACAAGTTTTCATTAACTTCTGAGTATTGGTCAAACAACTAAAAAAGCAATTAAAAAAAAAAAAAAAAAGTTATTATTTCTTCTCTTTCTGTAGGAGACTGGATATACACATCAGAAGGGCCAATACAGGAAATATTTTTACTTATCGACAACCACACAGTTGAAACCGATGAAGAGGAAGGCAAGATATTAATTTTTACTACTTTCAGACAGTTACAGTTTCTTTCCGATGCCACATCCTGGTATTTGGACGGACATTTTTCATTGGCGCCACCTATATTCCAACAACTCTGGCTGGGGATGCAAACAAAATACCACCTAAATCAACGATTTAATGGTTTTGTTGGTATGGTAGATGAACTAGCGTTCCTGCCATCGGATAAAGTCGCGGGTGGCATGGAGTTCCTCAGGAACCACCCGGATGGAGTTGAATATGCAGATATATTGGATTATTTCGACCAAACTTACGTATCTGGGACCTTCAGATGAGTAGGCAATCAGGAACGAGACACCCGCTTGAAAAGGATTCCGGCTTTATTCCCAGCAGAAACATGGAATGTTCATGATGCTGTGATAACTGAAAATGACAAAACGGATAACAAACAGTACAGAAAGTTCGTATTTTTATAATATCATCACGTATTTAGAGTAAATTGCACTATAAACCTGTATCCTTTTTCAAATTGCATTTTTGTTTCAGGTTGGAACAATAGGTTCAGCCATTTAGTGGGATATATACAGCTGCAAACTAGACAACTACCAACTCCCAAGAAGAGGGCAACATACGATACTATGCAAATGAAACTGAAAGCCTTTTGTTCGCAGTTTGTAGGAAACAAGAGAAATATGGAACTGTTCTTAACAGCCATTAGCCACAACATAAGGATACGCCCAAATTAAATATATAACATGTTTTGTTACTCTGTGTAATAATAATAAATAATAATGAGATATATTTATTGAAATTTTCTTTCACCTGCGAAATCCGGAATAGCGGCGGCTTTATTTCCGGCTGCTTTATTTCCTGGCGGATTTTTTCTGCTGCTTTTTTTCCGGCGGAGATTCCGCTTACGTCATCCGAAGCATTCAGTTGTCCTGTAATTCGCCTAAAGAAGTTTTACTTCATAAAGTCTGATACGAAGCCGAAAAACACGGAGTGGAAAAGAAACCCTGGGAAAAGGTCTGCTGCAGAAGGTTCATTCAATATTTCAGGGTTTGTACTAGTATTGAAATAATTCAATTGGAATCAATCAATACTCACCAACTTCAGGAGAACCTAAGTTTATTGCTAATCGAAATCTCACATTGCTCATCTGATCGTTCGTACATTGCTACCAAAAATCAATAATATACAGGACCTACTCATCGAAAGGAAATATGGCATACTAAGTTCATCCGGAACCTATCTCTCTGACATTGTTTCTGATGATCTTATCAATATTCCCAGCTATGAGCTTATTTGCAAAGATAGAGAAACTGAAAAAACAATTTTCCTCTAGAAATACTTGTCAGTTTACTTTGCATAACATCTGGGAGCAACTATGAGTCATAATTCAAGATGGAATGCATGAGCGACTTCAATATAAATTTAATAAATATGATTAACAGGGTTTTTTTGATAGATCTCAGTGTTCTTACAAACATCCTGAAGTTTATTAAGCCAATATATCCGAGCACTTGGTCACCGATTATTCAATTGACTTTCAATCTGAAAATAAAACCTCGCTATTTTTCTAATTTCAACCTTGATTGCATCGAAAATGACATGGTATCACAGGCATGGAATACAACTTGAGAAAAATAAAATTGAGATAAAATGAATAAACCGAATCTTTAGATAATTATTCCATGAATTTACACACAATTATTGGGGCGCCTAAGCCATGGATTATCGACGACATGAACTTTATGATTAAGGTTCATGTATACCCCCTCAAAAAAAAACGAGCAAGTTCAAAAATTATAAAAAAAATCAGAGTGAAAATTACTCTTGTTAGGAGCAGTTCAAAAAAAAATTGTCGACTTTTGTAGACAAAATTTTTAAAAAATATAATGAAACGGCCAATTGTGATGTTTTTTCATATTTTTTCAAAAACTATATTCCGCTTCAACTTCTTAGATAAACGTCAAATCATTTTAGAAAACATGCTGATTTTTTGATTAATTTTTGAACCTATAGTTTTTTGTAATTTGGCAAAAATATAAACCAAACGCTCTTATTTGAATATCAATCAAATAATGTTGGTATTTGTATCATTAATAGAAATATCACATCTTTCAAATAATGAAAAACCTAACGACAGTTATATCTGCTACCCATAAGATGCTGCCGTGCGGAGACAAAAGAACTTGGTCAAACCAATTAGGTAATTCGCCACATGATCGCGAAACAATCGATGGGCAGCGTTGCCACTTTTCACTGTGTACGTCCTTCACAGTTCATGCGAACTATTGTAGATACTATAAGTAGTCACCGACGTACGAATTTTACATGAATGACTAAAAAGAATAAAATATATATATATATATATATATATATATATATATATATTAGATTGAAAATCCTGAATCCACCGATGCAGTTGTTCCTGCCAACATTGTAACCAGCACCACAAATCAACCAAAGTTATATCCACCAGGACACTTAAAGTGAGTGAAAATATTCTATTACAAGATCACAAATATTTCCCTGAAAGTATTCAAGAACTAAGTGAAATTCCATCCAGACTATCAATAATTATTTCAAGTCCTACCAAAGTGGTTAGAATTTTGATTTTAATTTTTATCAAGAAACATACTTTCAATGATTGATAATGAAATTTAATTTACTAATTTTGAATTGCTTGTAAAATAGTATAAGGTAGTTTTCTCCTAGTGGTAGGTAGAAAATAATTGAAATTTGAATACTGAGATAAAATATGAAATCCAAACATTTCTTTTTAGTGAATTCTATTAAATAAAACTACATAATCGTTTCCTGGGTCTATTATACTCATTTATCAATACATATCGAAAGAAAATAGTATTATATTGACATCAAGCAAAGAAGAAAGCCCAGCTGCAACCCTCTTGAGATTAAGACGATCATCTCTGCATAGGCTGACTGAGTTATGGACCTTAACCATTCGAGGGGTATCAATTTGTTTCTGGGGTCAGATATTATGAATTTTTCGTCAAAGTTCCATGATTCAAGATGGCAGACAAGTTTTATTTTATGCTTCGATTCTACTCAAAATTGGTATCTCAGGATTTTCAAAGAGGGAAATGGTCCGATTCCATTTAAAATTGGTATTTACGGGTTTTTGAGGTCGGAGATTATGAATTTTTTGTTGAATTTGAAAAATTCAAGATGGCGAACGAGTTTTATGATTTATGGTTCGATTCTATTTAAAATGGGCATCTAAATGTTTTCGAGGTCATAGATTATGAATTTTTTGTCGAAATTGAAAAATTCAAAATGATTTATGGTTCGATTCTATTCAAAATAGGTATTTACGGGTTTTTGATGTTCTAATTTTGACAAAAAATTCATAATCTCCGACCTCAAAAACCCCTAGAAATTTTGAATAGGAACGAACCATAAATCATAAGACTTTCCGCCATCTTGAATGTTCCAATTTGGACAAAAAATTCATAATGTCCGACTTCAAAAACCTCTATGTACCAATAAAATTTTGAATAGAATTGGACAATAAATCACAAAACACGTACGCCATCTTAAATTCTTGAATTTTGACAAAACATTTGATAATCTCCATTCAGAACATATACATGAGTGCTCCGATGAGTCATCACTTTGTAGGTCTTTGACAATGACTTTCCGATTATTCCTATCTCCAATGATTGGCTCGGAAAAAAATTACTACAATTCGAAACTTCATTCTGTTGCAATTTTATTCAGAAAGGAAATCCGTAACATTTCCCCAATTTGGTCGTATCTGGATCTCTAACGGTTTCTGAGATCTGTGTAGTGAGAATCGAATTTGTAACAGCATCTGTATTTTAGTTGCGAACGGATGATTTTGGAATGTCCTGGTTATTCTGAATGAAAGTACTCTGAACGAATATCGTCGACAATTTCATCGGGCTATCTCAGATCATAGACATATCAGCATTCGCTAATCAACGGGATATATGGACTTGACTGGAAAACAGCGCATTCGTGCAGAGGGTTGTTTGATGTGGATTAGGAAAATTTTGCACAGAAATCTAGTTCAAGACTAAATTCCCGGGAAGATTTCTATAATTTTAATTTCTACAGGACGGCCATTTCTTATCAATCAATCAATCAATCAATCAATCACTTTATTTATCATAAAATATACATATAAATTCAATCACAAGGACCAAAGACAGATGCATGTTTATGACAAGTCACAAATAAACATCAAAATAAAATAAATTAAACATCAAAACAAAATAAAATAAAATACATACCATTAGATTAAAATATATGATAAAAATTGAGGAATTCATCTTGGCAGGAACATACTTTTCGGACAATATATCATAAAAAGGTAGAAGACGTGAATGCACAAGAGACAACAAGAGAGATAGTCGTATATATAAGTATGCTATATTGAATACAAATCAAATTAATGGCATATATCGCGAACATAACACAAATTATACTAAGTACTCATCTATAGTGTAGCAGGCCTTCTGAACTAGCTGCTGTTTCAGTCTTGTTTTGATTATATTTAAATTGAGGGAGCTTTTAATATGCTCATCAAGAGAGTTGTATAATTTACAGCCAGTAAAAAAAAAACTTTTTTGGTACAGCGTAGTCCGGTGATTCTCAGGTTGTAGTTGGCCTTTGATACGTGTATTATGGTCATGCTTCTCAACAGTATTCAAAAACTTGTTTTTATTTTTATAGACGTATGTACAAACTTCCAGTATATATAAGCTTACAACAGTTAGGATTTTGAATTTTTTAAAATAATATCTGCAGCTCGTTCTAGTATCGATACTAGCAAGAATTCTAATCGCATATTTCTGAAGTACCAATACTCTATTCACATGTGCACAATTTCCCCAAATCAAAACTCCATACTATATATGGGAATGAAAATTTGCATAGTACAATGACAGTAGTGTGTACTCACTACAGTGGTTCTTCATAAATCTCAGACTATAACAGCTACTCTGTAATTTTTTGCACAAAAAATCAATATGACAATCCCAATGAAGTTGCCTATCATAGGTAACCCCCAATAGTTTCACTGATTTAGTACTTACTATTTCATCATTGGAACCTTCAGAAAGTTTGATTTCATCAGTCCTGCCATTACCAAAGAGAACAGTTATTGTTTTACGATGATTCAGTTGTAGGTTATTATTGTTGGACCATTTTACAATATTGGCAAATACCGCTTCAGCAGTAGTTTTCAGCTTATTGAGATCCTTGTCGACAACCAAAATATTCGTGTCATCTGCATAGCAGATAACATGAACATTCTGAACCCTTTGAATATAGAGAATGAGATCGTTAGCAAAAATGTTGAAAAGTAGAGGACCTAAGACAGAACCTTGCGGCACACCTTGCTCTACATCAATTTCTTCAGAGAAAATGTTATTGACTCTTATTATTTGTTTTCTTTTACTGAGGTATGACTCGATTAAAGTTAAAGGCAAACCTCTTATTCCATATCTCTCTAATTTGGCAGTGATTAATCGATGATCCACTAGGTCAAAAGCTTTCGAGAAATCAATGAAAATACCCAAAGCAAAAATTTTTTTGTCAATACTTGAAATTATCCGACCGCTGAACTCAGATAGTGCTGTCTCTGTACTTTTGTTACTGCAGAAACCATGTTGGTCGGACGATAAGAGTTTGTACTTAAGTAAGTAAGTGGTTAACCGATCCTTAATTGCCATCTCAAATAATTTAGAGATCCAAAGCCGTCAGCACCTACGACATCTTGCGGCTGAAAAACAAAATAATCGCGGGTATACTAAACCCTTAATCTGAGAGAACAAGAAGTACAAATCACTGGAACTTGGAAGTTTACATGAAAACTGCTATAATAATGAAAAAAAAGTCTATTTAGAGCAAAAATAAAAATTGGAAGCACGAAAGGAATATGGGAAATTCTTGGGGATCTTCAAATAACTAAAAGAAAATCAAAGAGGAATTGAATTTGAAAAAGACACATATATAATTTTTTGTAAGTAGTGAGTACATAAATCCCAACCTGAACACGATATTAAGATATATTTTTTCTCTTCTCTACCTATAACAATATTATTAATATATGATCATGTTTAACCCCCGGTTCAAACCGAGGGGTGTTATAAGTTTGAGGTGTGTATCTGTGACATCGTAGCTCCCAAAAGGATGAACTGATTTTGATTTAGTTTTTCCGTTTGAAAGGTGACTTGATCGAGAGTGTTCTCAGCTATGATTCAAGGAAAGATCATTAGCTCTTTTCTAGGGATGTGAGCAACTTCACAGGTCTGATCGATTCGAAATTTGGTATCCAGTTACTTCAATGATATTGCAAGAACCTAGTTACCTTGACCTGATGCTGCAGCATCATTGGAAACTGCAGGATACCCAACTCCTCACCAACTTACAGTAGAGGTATCACGTTTGGGCTCATTGGAATGGTCTTATTGAATAGGTTTATAGATAGATGGTGATTCAGGTCTGATGATGGAGAAGGTAAGATAAATAAGGATAAGTGAATGTGTAAAGTGAATGAAAGAATGAATGAGTGAATGGGATTGAGTGAATGAATAAATACAATTTGATATGGTACGGTGCTGAATATAATAATATTACGGTATGGACTACGAACGTGGGAGGTGATTGAATGGGATTAAGGGAATGAATGATTACGATTTGGTATGATACAGTAGGGTATGGATGGTATAGTACGGTAGAGACTACAGAAAAAAAAACAATGTTATGATAGCGTTTAATGCTATTCAACCCCCGACGCAAGTCACTCATAATAAAACTTAAATAAAAAATTTAAAAAAACCTCTAAAGATTAAAAAAATAATATGTCTTGGACCTTTAAGTTTGATATAAGTAGTCATATTTTGGTCAAAGTGTCGTCGCGTCGGGATATCGCTAAGTAAATAATGTTGGATATATATATATATATATATATATATATTTTATCTGTCAGTTTAGTTGGTTGTCATTATCATGAAATACCTTAGTTTTTCGTATATCGAACTATTCCGTATTTTTTACTGATTAACCCCGTGTTGTTCACCACTGTGTTAGGCACAAAAGTCTCCGTAGTAAGAACTTAAATTAAACACGTTATGGGCCTAGAGTACTGGAAAGATAACTGAACGGAGAATAGTTTTTTTTCAGTTCAAAAGGTACACAGACTTTTCGAAATGGAATTCAAACCCTAGATTGAAAAACTGGAAGGAGCTTCAAATTGGATGAAGTGGCGTAGACGAATTGAATTGCTTTTGTGACATCATGCAATTTTGGATATTGTGATAAGTGAAAACAAAATGCCTGAAAAGCCATCTGCATGTGTTCGTTATGATACCGAGATGAAGAAGTTCAAGAAAAGTGATACCCTTGCTCATTTGATACCAGTTGGAAGTATGAACGATCTCTGGACAACGTGTCGATAGACTCATGGAGATTTTTTTTTGCATTCAATATGATTCCAGCGAAGATTTAGCAACACATATAGCTCGTCTTCAGATAAATTTTCGCCAATTAAATGATGAGTTGAAGAGACTGGTACATACTGAACTGCCAGATCTGTTGCTCATAAGTTGAATTATATCTACACTACCAAAATAGTGATTATTTGAAAGTGTATGGGAATCAGTTCCCGTTGAAGAGAGGACAATCAATAAACTCACCGAATGTTTGCGCCTGATTCAAATTCGATTACCTGCAAAATCGTCGGGAATGGAATCGACTGCATTCGTCGCAAAATCATACTCGAAAAATAGAAAGTTCAAAAAGGTTGACAGAGAAATCAAACAATTAGAAAGTGTTTCAAGTGCCATGAAGTCGGACATTTCGCCAAAAACTGTACAAGGCGACTAAAAGAAAAGGAAGCACCTCAAGTGAGCCGAACAAAATTGAGGAAGATGCTTTTCCATGTATGGAGAAAAATGAGCTATGTTATTTTGCAGAAAAAGATGAATGGATAGCTGACACAGGAGCTTCTGCACATATGACGAGCAGTAAAAAGTATTTTGTTGCATATGAGTCATTCTCTTCTCCAAAAGAAATCCAAGTTGGAAATGGGTCAGTCATTATGGCCTACGGTGAAGGATTTATCAATGTTGAAATCAGGATTCACGACTAATGGTTTAAAAATCATCTTGAGAACGTGTGGTATGTTCCTGAAGCGAACAAAAATTTGTTTTTTGTTGGACAAACTATTGCAAAATGTTTTGAATTTAAAGCTGATAACAACTCTTGTTCTTTTATTGAAAATGGTGTCACGGAATTAGAATAAAAAACATGTAAGAGAAATTTTGAAACGTCATAATATAGTTATAGTATCTGAGAATGATGACAATTTCTGTGAAGGTTGTATATTCGGAAAGCACCACTTAAAACACGAGAGAATCGACCTTCGAAACCAGGTGAATTGATACATGCTGATGTTTGCGGGCCCATGCGAGAAAATTCGTTGGGCAGTGGCAGTATACTTGGTTTATTTTAAAGGGTGTTCTTCTCGAAGAGCCTGGAAAGAGCTCTAAATAGTTGACGTTGGTCTTAAGGTCTTGGGGGTTGATCATCTCCTCTTGAAATTGGAATTTTCTTGTGATAACGTTTTCTACATTTACAGAAAATATATAAAATTATTACACATATTATCAGCACAATAATAAGAATAGTAAACCAAGATATGTGTTTAGTATTAAATGGTTTCAAAATTTCATAGGAGTCTTCAGTATCGATGATCATATCATTTATCTCGATATTATATTATTTCATCCAATGTTATTCCCGATTTGATTCGTTTTTGGAAAGATGTCGAAATTGCCGTATTGTCCAATGCATAGCAATTTCCATATACATTTTTCTTGTCAGGTGCAACATCAGCCTCATGAATGCACAATGGAATCAAAATGCTGTTGGATTAGAATTCCAACCGTTTCTGCCCCTAGAAAATTCATGAATTAATGTTATAAATAATTTAAATTGAAGATAATGAACCTAATACCAGAAAAATAGTTCGAGGTGGTCCTGGCTGACTTTGTAAATTAATATATGTATTTCATATTTTATGTTGTTCAGAATACTCTTTATACTGAAAAGGAAAACATTCTCAATTAAATATTGAATGGGAAGATTTTTCTCTAACGTTTATCTTTCAGTCGCAGATGATTCCACATCTGATTTTATGAACATGCCGTTCATATTTTCAACAAATCAATCATACCCCATGACAGGTTTTTATATAAAAAACACTCATTTCAAAGTGTCTCTCCAAAAAAAATGATTCTAACTTTTTCCATCTTTCCAAAGTGAGATTGCTTCTTGAAAATGTGTTTCCCATTTCTTCCGGTCTTCCTGATGATCGTGGAAGCGTGAAATAGATTTTCGTCGACAAAAATGTATTGAAGACCTAGTGAATGCGATGTCTCTCTTGCGTCAATGTCACGAATGATTTCTGGTGAGTACTCTCTTTTGGAAAACATTTTTCTTTGCCTCATTCATCTTTATGAGTTCCTAATTAAGACTGGAATAGAAAATCAAATAACTATCTGAATAAAAATGCAAATTTTCAATTTAAAATTTTTCTTCTTGAGTTAGGGTCTTTTCAGAATATCTATCAGATGTAGTTCAATGTCCAGCGTTTCTTTAGCCGGGAAAGTAGTTGTTTTCTGTTAGACATTCACAAAAAATAACTTCATTTTTATTGTGGATTTTTCAATTTAGAGAAAAATCTTCCTATTCAATATTTGATTGAGAATGTTTCCCTTTTCAACATGAATACCCCACAAGAAGTTATCTTGACGATGGAAAATAGTGACTAACGTTTATCTTTCAGTCGCAGATGATTCCACATCTGATTTTATGAACATCCTGGTCATATTTTCAACAAATCACACAATAATTAGTTTAATATTTATTGAGTCCAAAATCGGAGTTCTGTTTGATATATGTAGTGATTTTCAATTTAAAATTTTTCCTTTTGAATTAGGTCTTTTCAGAATATCTATCAAATGTAGTTCAATGTCCAGCGTGGCTTTACCGGGGAAGTAGTTGTTTTCTGTTAGACATTCACAAAAAATTACTTCATTTTTATCGTGGATTTTTCAATTTAGAGAAAAATCTTCCTATTCAATATTCAATTGAGAATGTTTCCCTTTTCAACATGAATACCCCACAAGGGGTTATCTTGACGATGGAAAATAGTGATTAACGTTTATTTTTCAGTCGCAGATGATTCCACATCTGATTTTATGAACATTCTGTTCATATTTTCAACAAATCACTCTTTATACATTACAGTAATTAGTTTAATATTTATTGAGTCCAAAATCGGAGTTCTGTTTGATATATGTAGTGATTCGCCATTAGGGTGTTTCAGATCTTTCAAATATACCAATCCATCTTCCAAAAAACTATTCCAAAATTGATTCCGAGATTCCATTGATTGAAACATTTACATGTTATATGCCTGTTCGTTTGTCATGCTCACATTGCTCTAATCTGATTCGAGCAATATTTGATTGTTGACCAATATGATATTTTTGCTACTGTCGTGATCTCAATGATTTTTTGAGCAGGCTGGGCATTTCAAACGAACAGGACCTATATATATTTTTATGGTGATCACTGATGTGTTATTTCATTGACAATCAATATGTGTATTCCATTGTTTATCATTATTGTCCATATTTATTTTGGAATATAAGTTGTTTGTTGATTATGAATATACAATACATGGGAAAATCCTTTCAATTGGAATAGATGAATATGTATGTGCTAGTAATTTCAACAAGGAAAATATTTTGAGAAATTCGACATACATGATGGATCCACAATTACAAATGACGTTTGTTCATGAAAATCTTATAATGGAGCAGATGATGCTTTTATGAAGTGCAATTACTCAATTTAGCTTTCAAAACAAAAAAAGTACGGGAGATGCAATCTTTCGCTTTCTAAAAAATATATATTCTAGTCTGAAGGAAGTGAGCGCTGCAGTGTTTTGCGACATTCAGATATATATTGCTTTTGACTGTTACGTAAGCTTCATCTCTAAAGCTCCAGAGGGCGAAGTGAAAGAACCTCTCAGCTTTTGGGCAAATCAAGATGTGTTCACTATTTTGAAGATTATCAGTATATTGCTGGCTCCCCAGATGGGTTGGTAGGGGAAAACGAAATTATTGAAATCAAATGCCCGTTCAAAATTAGAAATATGTATCCTGATATTGCTATCAAACAAGAACTTCTTCCATATCTTGACAAGGCCAGCGGAAAAATGAAAACCTCAGACGAGTATTTTTATCAAGTACAGGGACTTTTGGAAATAACGAATAGTGACTCTATAATCTATACTTTCAGGGGCATCAAAACTGAGAGGATAGCTAGGGATAAAAATACTTGGGAAGTCATTCTGAATAAGGTACAGAGATTTTTCCACTTTCACATGCTACCCCATTTTGCATGTATAACGATAGCCGCAGACCACACATTTTATAGGGATATTGGGAAAAAATATATAATAGCGCGTTTTGAGGAACTTTCCTGTACTGTTGATGAAGAAGAAGAAGAAGATGAAGTGAACAGTGAGGATTTCCAAATTCTGTCCACGAATCAGTGGCTTACGAATTTTGTAATAGACATATACCTGAATATTCTGAAAAGAGACATAGAGACATCCAAGAGTATCATTATTCCGTGCATATTGGCAACGAGAATTTTTTTATTCTTGGCAGGTGAAAACTATGATACCAGATTTTTTCGAATGAACAGTGATAAATCAGTTCAACCGGTGTCACAAAACTATTCAGACGTTAGTCCACTACTTCTCTCGCAGCTTGGTAGATTTTTCGAAAAAATAATTCATATTTCTTAATCCTTTCCGTAGTACTGTGAGAGAATCAAGTTCATATGTGAATACATTCTGGAAATATTTGCAGTATTACGAGGAAGTCAATAACGAATTGATTGGCCATGTAAATTTTGAGTCATGACAGACCAACAGATGGTTTCAACTTTTATTTTACATTTCTTCGGATGGTTAGTTAATGGACAATCATTAGAAAATGATATTGATATAATTCAATATAGAAATCAAATACAAAATGTTATTATCAGGGCATCCGATTCAATGACGAATAAATGTTTGTTCTGCGGTAGATCGATACAAATGTTTGGAATTGACATTCATAAAGGGGAAAGTTGCATGAGAATGTATCATAAAACATACAAAAGGGTTTTTTTCTGTACAGCATCCGGAGGAACAAATTTGCGACTCATGTTTGCATTACTAATTGTGCAGTAGTTCTTCGTAATCAAAATTATAAACACTTTTTCATGTGTATTTCCATTTCCTCAACCCGACTCTTCGTCGAATTTTCACAGCCAGGAGAACCATTTTCAAATAAATTCACATATTGTTTCTTATTCTGATTCATTATAAACCATTTTTTCCTGTCATAAACGGCCATCTAATGGAATTCATTTGACATACTACATGCATTTTGACGCCAGTCCAAAGAAATCCCTCTATCGTGTTTTATGCATTTTGCTGTCTTCTTTCCAATGGCACTTTTTTTTCCGTGGCAGCGCGACTTCTTTTGGAATTGTTATATAGTACGAGAATTTTTTTTCTGTGTTATTAACGGCCGTCCAGGAAAATTCATTGATTGTATTCCATGCATTTTGATGTCCTCTTTCCAATCGTGTTTTTTTCTGTGGCAGCGCGACTCTTTCTTGACTTTTTATAGTCCGATAAAAATTTTTTCCCCGTTATAAACGGCCGTCCAAGGAAAGCCATTGATTACTTTCTATGCCTTTTGATGTCCTCTTCCCAATGGTATTTTTGTTTCCGTGGCAGCGCTACTCTTTCTTGACATTTTATAGTCCGATAAATTATTTTAATTTTTTTATTTGTTATAAACGGCTGTCCGAAGAAAGCTATTCATTATTTTCTATGCATTTTGATGTCCTCTTTCTAATGGTATTTTTGTTTCCGTGGCAGCGCGACTTCTTTTGACTTTTCAAAGTCCTAGAAGCTATTTTAATTTTTTTCCCACTTATAAACGGCCGTCCAAAGAAAGCCCTTCATCATTTTCTATGCATTTTGATGTCCTCTTCTTAATGGTAATTTCGTTTCCGTGGCAGCGTGACTCTTTCTCGACTTTTCAAAGTCCGAGAAATTATTTAAAAAAATTGCCTGTTATAAACGGCCGTCCAAAGAAATGTATTTTATGCATTTTGATGTCCTCTTTCCTCTTTCCTCTTTCCTCTTTCCTCTTTCCTCTTTCCTCTTTCCTCTTTCCTCTTTCCTCTTTCCTCTTTCCTCTTTCCTCTTTCCTCTTTCCTCTTTCCTCTTTCCTCTTTCCTCTTTCCTCTTTCCTCTTTTTTTCTCTTTCCTCTTTCCTCTTTCCTCTTTCCTCTTTCCTTTTCCTCTTTCCTTTTTTGGTAGCGCGACGTTTTTTGAATGTTTATAGTCCGAGAACTTGTTTGAAACAAATTCGCTGTTTTAAACGGCCGTCCAAAGAAATCCATTCATTGTGTTCCATGCATTTTTATGTCTTGTTCCCCCAAGTATTTTTCTCTTCGTGGCAGCCCGACTCTTTCTAGTCTTTTCTTTAGCCCGAGAATTTTTTTTCTCATATTTACGGACGTCCTCAAAATGCATATATTTCTCTATATGCATTTTGTTGACCCTTTTCTAATGGTTTTTCATTTTCGTGGCAGCGCAACTCACTCTTGCACTAGAGGAGATTGCTATCTTTAGAGGTTGAGTTCAAAGGATGGATACTATAGCTGCAGATTCAATATCAGCGTTTTGCGAAAAAACACAATTTTCGAAATATTGAATAAATAAACTGGCAAAGAGGTGCACTATCCTCAGAAGGGAGTTAAGAAAACTCCTTTCTCGTTAGCCTTCGTTATATTAGACAGATTGAACCTCTGGACCCCGTCATTGCTTATTGATTTTTATTTATCCTTCCCAAAATTATGCTCCATTATTCGCTTATGAATAATCTCCAAATCCGAAACTTTCATTTTCTCTATCTTGTTACTTCTAGTAGGCCCTGGAAAAAATGATATTTACAATGGCGCTCTCTATCCGAAAACTGCTGGACTAAGAAATCAGTAGGAATGTTGGTAAAGTAGGACTTTTTTCTCGCTATATGTTTGAATTTGGCTATTCGCTGCCCATTTTGTAATCCAAGTTAATGTCCCAAACGAAATTGTCTGGAGATTCGCTTTTAATCGGAAGTTGAACTATTTTCATGGGCCTTTCGTTTGAAATAAAAACAAAGCATGTATTGCCATATTTCCCACAATATTCGGAAATAATTCAATCTCAATATATTCAATTACAACTCTAATTCTTTCTAAGTTTACCTACTGAATTTGTGTAACCGTTTCTCCATGCAACTTGAAATAAGATTACACGACATTGAACGCCTACCTTAAATTGCTAGTATGTTATAAATGGTACCAACCATCCAAAAAAATTAGAACCGGTATGAAGATATACATATATATATATATATATATATATATATATATATATACATATATATATATGTACCGAGTATCAACGTATTCTCCAGACAAGCCATGGTTTCCAGAGTTCCGAGGGTATATGAGATTCAAACTTTGCAGGGGTGTTAGATTCAAGAATTGGAATATTTCACAATATTTCGCACTCTCCAATCAGTTCAGGTTTCACCGGAACGACCCCAACTTGGAAATTTCAAATGGAATACCCTGTATATATATATCCTTTTTTGGATTCTAGAGACGATTTTGAGTACGATCACATAGTTTTGAGACGGAAAATTGGTACTTTTGATTTTTCAGAAGCATTTTTTTTTCGCATCTAGAGTGCGTTGGACACACTTCAACCAATTTGATGGACATTATTGATAAGTAAAAAATATTATGATAGTGTTTTCCGCCTAGTTGAGTACCTATGGCGATTTCATATTTCCAAAACCACTAATTGTAAAAAATGCAATTTTTTCAAATGACAACATTTTTTAGACACACATTCTTTAGATTCTATTTTTCACGAGGAATCCATTGATGGTTTCGAATCGAAAATCAGATGAATAACAATCGTAATGAACTAATTATTCGTCGAAAAATTATGAGGAAATTGGGGTAGGTTAGGTTAGGTACGGTTCTTTTCGAGTGGGGCGATAACCGTCCCTTCCACTGTGACCTTCTCAGATCTATTGTGGCTCGATCCTAATTAAATAAGAGTTCACCTTCAAGTCCCCTCGCTTCTGACGAAGTCGATGATAACGCTCGGCGATACCTTTTCCAGGTCTTTGGGCTCTAGCTGCCCTGCCCGTAATCCATACGGTAGAATCTTGTTCCTTCCAGACCCTTGCATCTGCACAAGATGTGCTCTGCTGTTTCTTCCTCGTCTTGACAAAAGCGACCTCTGCGCTCTCCGCAAGTCCGATTCTTTGAAGATGCTTTCGCAGTCTACAGTGACCTGTCAGTAGCCCAGTTATAATCCTCAGGTTTTTCCTATTCAGTTCTAACAGGGCTGATGTTCTTCTTTTCAAAGGATTTGGTATAAATGCCTTCGAGTGGACTTGTTCCACTGTTTCATACCAGTAGTCGCGTTTTTCCTCTCGGTCCAGTCTGAAAACACTTCTTTGGTTATGCTGTTTGATATTCCGAAGAAGGGCTCTGGTCCTATGAACTCCTTCAGAGTGCCTTCTTTTGCAAATTGGGGTATATCGCTCATCAAGTATGCTTTGGATACAAAATTGTATGAAACTGAATTAAAAAATATAAATTGTCACATAACAAAAGTTCATAATTCAATAAAAAAAAAACTATCAATAATACCAGGGTAAGTTGAAGAGAATTGAATGTTCGAAGTGCATTCCGCCAACTTCCCAGCTCTATCACTCGTTTTTTCACATAACCCCATCCGAAAAAGTCTCAAATATTAAGATCAGGTGATCGAGCAGGCCAACGTACAGGACCATTCGTTGCAATCACTCGCTCATAACACCGATTCATCAAATAGTTCATGACTTGGATGGTATTATGAGGCGGAGCCCCATCTTATTGAAAATCTATCCCTTCAGAAACAGCAAGTGGTATGTCCATTAACAATTCCTCAATATAATTCTGCAGAAATTCTAAATACCTTATCACTGTCAAGTGTCCTCGGAATAAAATTGGTCCAATTATTTTACTTCCGATTACATCAGCCCATACATTTTCTCCGAATCTTTCCTGAGAATTACTTTCCGTCAATGAAAGCTTATTTTGTTGCGCCAAATATCTGCAGTTTTGTCTGTTGAACATTCTATTGTTCGTGAATCTTGACTCGTCGGAAAACAATATCGAAGAAACAATGTCGGGAGTAGCAGTATTGTTCTGAAGTAACCAATCACAATAAACTAATTCTCGATTTCCATCATTTTCATACAAATGCTGGTGCACTTGATACTTAAACCTATGCTTTTTCAGAATCTTCCTTGCTGACTCATGACTAATTTGTAACTCAAGGGTAATTTCCCTAGTAGAAGCGGTAGGATTCACTTCTACAAATACTAAAATATTTATTTCCGTCACCTCATCAATGATAAAAGTTTCATGGTTGGGAGTTTCTCCACATCGTAGAAATATTGAAAACATGGATGATGTCTGTTGGGATACCTTTCAGC
Source organism: Gonioctena quinquepunctata (assembly GCA_018342105.1). NCBI lineage: Eukaryota > Metazoa > Arthropoda > Insecta > Coleoptera > Chrysomelidae > Gonioctena > Gonioctena quinquepunctata. The sequence continues at coordinate 242,677 of JAFIRS010001185.1, forward strand.
ATCCAGTTGTTGCGTTCCTCGAATTTTTCTTGAATTCGTCAAAATTAATAGCATGTCCACTTTTTCATCTCTTGTATACATGTTTGTTGGAAATTTTTATGATTTAAAGCACACTAGGTATACGAACCTATACCTATATTGATGTACACTAATTTCTTAGTTGTCAAATTCATTTTTGTTCACATTTGATTTTCAATGTTTTCACCAAACAATGAGAATTCTGTAATGAGAATGGGAATAAATCTGAAAAATTGAGTGCGCACTATTTGTTTTCTTTGTTTTCGAAACTGACAAGACCTACTTGGAGATGTTTGCGGAATCGAAAAATGTATAATTATACACAGCGTTTCATCCAGAATTTCCAAGTTTGATTCAGTTCCGAGTGAAGGTGTATTCGAAATGGTTGACTTATTTGAATTTAAAAATTGATTTATTCGTTTTGATTGTTAAATTGAAGTAATGAATCTGGTTTCGTTCAATTTTGTATCCACAACATACTTGAGCGATATACCCTAATTTCCTCATAATTTTTCGACAAATAATTAGTGTATTAGTATTGTTATCCATCCATCCGTCGTGGAAATTAGAATGTGTGTCTAAAAAAAGTTGTAATTTGAAAAATTTGCCTTTTTACAATTAGTGGTTTTGGAAATATCAAACCGCCATAGGTACTCAACTGGGCGAAAAAAATATACAGGGTGTTCCATTTGAGATTCCCAAGCTGGGATCGTTTCCAGCGAAACCGGAAGTGATGGAAGAGTATGAAATATTGAAAAAAAAAACAATTCTTGAATTCAACACAGCTGCCAAGGCCAAGTTCGAATCTCATATATATATATATATATATATATATATATATATATATACCGGGTGTCAACGAATCTATTAGACAAGTCATAACTTCTAGAATATTGGGTGTATCAAAATGAGATTTGGTATAGGTAAATGGTATGTAAAGTGGACAGTTTTCGCATATTTTTCACTTTCCGGTCACTTCCGGTTTCACCGGAAATGACTCCGGTTTTGAATTTTCAAATGGAACACCCTATACATTGTAACATTTTTGGATTTCTGAGACAATTCTGGATCAGAATGTGACTTTTTAAAGATTTTTTACGCCCACTTCATTATTTTAAAGTCACTTTTAATATTGCATCTAGGTGGCCATGATGAGACGTAAACCATTCTGAAGACCTCAAGTGATATCAGAAAATTACAATCGCAAAGTTTTTATGATAGATAGGAATAAGACAAGTTGGCAACATTACGATACTAAATTATTTGCGATTGGATTGAAAATAAGAACATAAATTAAATATTACCAAGGATAATAAGTTATTTACTTTTGTCAAGTGTGCCATTGATAGCCATGATGCATAATATTTTGCAGTTATTTTTTATCAAGTCTTCTTTGGAAAACAAAACACTGACTTAGGTGATGACAGCGACGACCTGAAAATTTTCAAGGTTATAGATATTGGTCAAGATGCTGGTCTTCTTCAGAGTGATATGAATTGCATTTCTGATTGGTGTGAAGCAAACTGCTTTCATCTCAATACGAAGAAATGCTACTCAATGGTTTTCAGTAGATATTATTCACCAATAAATTTTGATAACCATTCAAATAATGAGATTTTGGAAAGTAAACTGTAGTGTGAAGATTGAGGTAAACCATTAAACGGCAAGCTTTGTTTCAATAACCATGTGAATTCAGTATCTATATTCTCTTATATCAAAAATATTATGACTGGGTGATAACTATTGTAATGAAATTGATTTCTTCTGTGATAATCCAAATACTTTTAAGAAACAAGTCACTCGCTCATTGCTTAAGTATATAAAATATAGTTTATTAGTTAATAGTGTTCATTGTTTTATTGTTATTTATTATTTATATTTTAGTCATAGAAATTTTGTAAACTGAATTGGGGTTCATCCGATTATAAATAAATAAATAATCATTATATGACAATTGTCATACGGTGGTACCTCACTGATCTACTGTCACATTTTATTTGGGGATAGATAAAGAAAGGTTTAACTATGCATTAAGCCAGCCATTTGAAATCTAGAAAAAAGAATTGACGGGCATTAAAGTTTTAATAAAAATGTTCAGAAGACGTGTTGAGAGAACAATTGAACGATCTGCAATGTGTCTTGAACAAGGAGGAATGCACTTTGCGAATTTACTACAGGAAAAAGTAAATAAATAATCATCCGTGGCAAAAGTAAATAAATTATTATCAAGTATTTTCCTTAGTAATATTTAATTTATGTTCTTATTTTCAATCCAATCGCAAATAAATTAGTATCCTGTTGAAAGTGCTTGTCAATAAATGGACACTAAAATGTAATTTTGCCAACTTGTATTATTCCTATCTATCATGCAAGTCCCTAAAACTTTGCGATTGTAATTTTCTGACATCACCTGAGGTCCTCAGATCAGTTTACGTCCGGTAATGGCCACCTAGATGCAATATTAAAAATGAAGTAGGCGTAGAACCTTTTCAAAATGTCACATTCTGATCCAGAATTGCCTCAGAAATAAAAAAATGTTAGAATATACAGGGTATTCCATTTAAAAATTCAAAACTGGAGCCAGTTCCGGTTAAACCGGAAGTGAGCGGAAAGTGAAAAATATGCGAAAACTCTCCTCTTCACATACCATTTACCTATACCAAATCTCATTTTGATACACCTAGTATTCTAGAAGTTATGACTTGTCTCATAGATTCGTTGACACCCCGTATATATATATATATATATATATATATATATATATATATATATATATATATATATATAATATATATAATATATATATATATATATATAAATATATATATTATATTATATTTCACCTTTGAGGAATATTCTAATAATGAAATTTCTTGCTGGGCCTTCATTAGAACCTGTCCCCAGAACTCGTTTTTGCAGACCACTTGTCTTCAGTCGATGTTTTGCTGAACGATCAGGTTTTTATTGAAAAGTTCGTATATAACTGTAGTGCTATTGGTAGCCGATAAGGATATTGAGCCCTGGTATAAACGTTTTTATTTCAGAGTGAAAATTTAAAAAACATTCAGTTATAGAAGAGAGTAATGTTTGTCCCATTCGAAAATGGCAATGGAATATTATTGCCTATTATCTCAATTACTTAGAAAAGATTTACATCAGTGGGAAAAGGATCACTCAATTTCTCATTGAATAAACAAAAACGATAACCTGTTTCAAACTCACTGACTGTTAATACTGGAAACGATTGACCTCACTACAATTATCAGGAAAATATATAGCAAGATGTTTACTCATTATAATATAATCCAAAAGAATTTAAGAACATTCCAGAGGCGTAGACTGAGTTTTAACCCCGTAATTTCAGAAAAATATATATTTTACACCTGTTTGGATGAACAGAATACTTTTGGAAGTCAATAACGGTCAGTTTTGTTCCTTCTTTTTTCGCAAAAAAATAATTTCCATAACATTCTTTCATTATTAATACTATTTCCACCTCTCAATATATAATTATATAGAATTTATAAGCTCCTTTATTTGGAAACTGTTGATTTGATTTCAGACTTTAAATTGGACCACTATACATAAGAAGGTAAAAATGGTGTAAATGTTGATAAAATCTAATAATAATTGAATAAATTGCAAAAAAGAAGGAACACAAATGCCTCTCCAGATCTTTGAAAGTTCATAACTCCGAAACTATTTGAGAGTGCAAAAGCGCATATTCTTGTTGAATAGTAAAAATACGTAAGTACGCAAAAATCATGGCGATCGTAGGTGGAGCTTTAATACAGCAAATTTACCTTGTTTTTAACTCAACTAGCAGCAATGTAGACATTCATCGTCTTGTTGATCCATTGATATAAATGAACTTGAGGTATACTCAAGCTGATTACTTCTTCAAATGAATCGTCAATAAACAAAAAGGAATTCTTAGATTTTTTTCAACATCAGTTGTGATATATCACAGCAGGTTTGGCCTACCCTGTACTGATGAGGGGCAAATACCCCGAAACCGGTCTACAGGTGGTCGGTCAGCTTGAGTGAGGTGGTTAATATTTATCTATTTCGCAACAAACATTTGCAAAGTACCTTGTAGGACTTTGCACATTTCAACGTCCGTCGAGGCATTAGCCAGGAAAATAGTTGTTTTTTGATGGATATACGACCAACATACACCGATTGTATAGGTTTTTGTAGTCAACTGTCTCGAGGAATAGGAAATTTTTAATTTTTGATGAAATTATGGCTGGCTATCAAGAATGTTACAGAATTCTGTCTCTTATTGCAGATAAAAAGTCATTCAATAATTCTTCTTTTTGAAGCGTCAAATGTTTTTTTGGAAAACGAGTGATCATGAATCAGTAAGCATATGATAAATTGTTTTGAAAAAAAATTGCGAGTTTTTGGAAAAATCTATTTTATTTTTGGCAGGTTAATTCCCCTACAGTTTGACGTAAGATAAACAATATGCACCTTTATACAAATTTTCTTTCGGTTACGATAATAAGAATCGCCAAATAAAAAGGATATACTCACATCTTTGATTTTTCTTCTCACGTTTTACGAGGGTATTGATGATTTGACAGAAGATGAACACATCTTTCAACACACCATTTTAAAGCATATAAACCATTTATAGGTTATCGCAAAGTATAAGTAGTGATTTTGTCGGATGAACCCTGTAACTTAACTTCTATATCAGCTCCACCGTAAACATTAAAATCCCAGCAATATTCGGTTTCGTCAACCAACAACTATACTTTATGTTCTCTTTTTATTAGCTTTTTTAGTAAATATTGTCTGAATGCTGACAGTATTGAGACATTCCCGAACATTTGTTGTTTTGCTAAACAAGCCCCAAGCAGCATCATAGTGACGAAAACTGATACTGCACCTTCGACTCGGTGATTATTACGTAATCACCACTAAATCCACCACTATACAGTAAGAATCACTGAAATTTACATTTCCATGGTTGTAGTCACGCAATTCCTATCTATGGTAGCCACTCCACAGTTATATAACTTGTTAGTGTCAATTGAGGTGTCTGAAACATTATGGACACTAAGCAGAATCACCCCGAAGGTTTTCAAACTTGAAAGTGGAAAATAACCGTTGCGGTAACCATCCTGTACGACTTAAATAGTTTCGGTGATGTTTTAGTAACTTCCATCGAATCTTCAATGTGGCAGGCACTTGATTGTGATATGTGGTGATGGTTGCCACGTTCTTTCTATCACCATAAGTGATTGCCACAGTTTGCATTCAATAAATGTCACTAGAAAGTTACAATAACCTCCAAAATTCACTATCAAGTGACCGTGGATTGATCCGCGCGATGAAGAAAGCTAACCCAACTTTTCTCAAATTATTTTATTGTGGCATACCAAAAGTTTGTTTTACCTATTGCGTGAATGCTATTAATTCAAAACAGACAATTTCCCTTGATTTTGAAGTACCGTGGATTGGTTCCGTCGTGCAAAAATAACCTAACTTTTCTAAAATTTTTTTTGTGGCTTACAAAAAGTTCGTTTTACCTGTTACGTGAATGATTTTTATTAAAAATGAAATGGGTTATGCGTGTTCAATACAATTTCTCTTGATTTTGTTTGAAGAGGTTGATTTAAAAAATCGGATATCTGAGTTGTGCACCTGCTTAATATTCATACCTCAATTGTTAATTCAGTTTGCATAAATGCCAATATTTCCATTACTTGTTGATTGATAATTGTTAATCGGAGCTGCATAAATCCACCATACTTGCTACATGTCCTTTTTTGATGAACATGTACCCGCAATTTCGGAGTAATAACTTTGAAGTGGCAGGTTATAATAGCCTCGACGTGTTCGTCACTTTGAAGTGGTGAGTCATGAGCCTAGGACTTGGGCGCCACTTTCTAGTGTTGGAAAAGGTAATAAGTTAGTTCCACTGGCCACTTTATGATGAGAGGAACTTTAGAGTAGTCTATTTTCAGTTTCTACCACTTCACAGTTTTATTTTCCAAAAACCGTCATATTTACGAAACATTCAATGAAGATTTATTTGTTGAATCATCACATAAACAACTATTGGAATTTGGAAAAAACATCCCATCAAAATCTAAATTATTTTTTTTCTTTCTCTTATGGTCGTTCGAAATTTAAAAGTGGCTGAAGATATCCATGAACATGCTCTAATTTCAGTGGACACATCGCTACGATCTCTTTTAAGGACGAACAAAAAACTCGATAGCGCCGACAGTCGGAAAGGTAGATTTCAGAATTTATTTATTGATTCTTAAATTGCCATCAATCAAGCTAACGAATATAACCTCATTTATATAGTTAAACTTCAAAATCCAGAAATGTTAAAGTACAATGATGTTTTTCGGCGGAAGGAAAACTCAAATATATCTGATTGACACGAGCAAATGAACCTCAAATGGAAGGAGCATAGAGAGTAAGCAAAAATTAATTCTCATGAATTGTAATTTACAGCATTCTTTTTGTGTGTACATCTTAGAGAAAAATTTTTCGAATACATGTTGAGGAGCTCTATCAAGAAACCTATAGTTTACCGATATTGGTATGAAAATGAGAGATTAGGATTTTTTTAATTTTTCGATAGCCGCCATTTTAAAACTACTGGACCGATTTGGCCCATCTTTGAACTTATCCGAGGCATTGATGGTTTTTTGCTGAATTTCATTCCATTCGGTTGGAATATGTATATATATATATATATATATATATATATATAGTGAATTGCATCAGATTATTGATAGTGACATCTATAATCTGTGCGATGAAGCTTAAACCTAATATCGTGGAATTTTAAAATCACGAGATTTCGTGCACTTTAACAGGTCACTAACAAATTGTTAGAAAGGCCTACCCACATATCAATAGTCGTACTTCTCATGCGTTTATCGATATATATATATATATATATATATATATATATATATATATATATATATATATATATGTTTCTTCGCGGGTATAATGTGTTGAGATAATTTCTCGGGTTTCTCTGTGTTCTTGGTCCTCAAAAGATCCGATTTCACGACGTTACGGCAAATTTACATTTGCTATCTTCAGGTGATGTCTAGAAATTCGATTGTTTCGAACTCGACTGATCTTTTCGTGTTTCCACCATTACCATTACAAATTGAGGAGTTGTACTTTTTATGTTTTTCTTTGTGGTGTTCCATCTAGCTTATGCCTGTGTGTTTCCCATTTTTCCAATATCTCCTTTCCCGTTATACCGCTTTCTATTATCCCGTAATCTCGTTATCCCTCTATCGCTTTATCTCTTTATATATATATATATATATTTTGAGATGAGCTCCCAAGTATATCTTTTTGTTGTAAATATATATATATATATATATATATATATATATATATATATATATATATATATATATATATATATAGATATATATATATTTATTTATTTTGGGTAGTGAGGTTTTCTTGAATCACCAGGATTCATATGTTTATCTTTTTGGTAGGAAATTCTTGGGATTGGGATTATGTTGTTGAAATCAAAATTTAAATTATGGCATTATAGACGTTTCGCCCCTGACCGGGGGCATTTCCAGTATTTTTTAATTTTTTTCCTTTTTTTGGTTTGAGGTTTTTTTATTTAAACCTATTGTAAAATGAAAAAACATTAAACCAAAAAAAAGGGGAAACGTCTGTAATGCCATAATTTAAAATTTGATTTCAACAAGAGAATCCCAATCCCACGAATTTCCTACCAAAAAGATAAATATATATATATATATATATACCTATATATATATATATACCTATATATATATATATATATATATATACCTATATATATATATATACCTAATATATATATATATATATAATTTTTTGTTTTCTTGAACCTTTGTGTATATTTTAGAGTTGATTTTTCTTGGGGATTATGGTTCTTAGGGTATTGACTTCGTAATAAAATGTAAAAGTATTTTTTATTCTCGATGTCGAGGTTTCGACTAAGGCACCGTCGTCTTCACCAGGAGGTGGAGGCGTTTACAACTAGGAGTATAGTTCCTTATTTTTGTATGGTTAATTTCGTATCTTCGGAATGAGATTGGACCAACACTTCTTTTTTTCGTTTTCCATGTTTGTGTTTGTTTTCAGTGGTAAATTGGTTTCTGCCGACTTTATATTTTGGAGACTTCTTTCAAGGTTTGATTTTTCGTATATTGTCATGGTTTTTTGGGTGGGACAGTGGTTGTTTGGATGTGGTGGTCCAACACGCACGATCACATTACTTGACCACTCGAGAGGGCCGATCAAGTAAAAATTTGAAGAAAATAAACTCTTTCAGATGTGGAGATCTCAAATAAAAATTGCTTTGAAATAAAACAGGATTTTTTGTCACATTTCGTTTTCATTCATGTATGTCTCTCATTGAAATTTTTCATTCACCTGAAATTTCTTTTGTAGCGTAAAATCTTGCAGTTTCATAGTCGAAGAAGAAATTCGACTAATCACAGTGGCAATTTCAATACTGAAAATACACACATGAATCAAAACAAAATGTGATTTTGTATCTGAAAGCAATTTTTGTTTGAGATTCCTCTATCTGAAAGAGTTTTTCTTTTAATTTCCCATTTGATTTTTATTTTTTCATATGGAATTCAAGAAGTGTTCTCAAATCGATGTTCTCTCCAGGACAAATCATTCAGTATATCAAAAAGTAGGCATGGAAATAATTCATAGGCGACTTTGTTTTTTTTGCATTTTGTTCAAAACCGAATTTAATTAGGTTTTATTTTCATCAATACCTTGAACATTCAAGAAATGTTGCCTGGTCACAAAAACAACATAATAAAAGAAATCATCAATGAATCTAATATTTTTTGTGCTTGTATTAGAATTCAACAAAACTTTTCGTCTCAATTCTGTCTTCCCGATAGACCGTTCACAACTTTCTCAAATTATTGATGGTGGATCCTTCGAGTTCGCCCAGAGTTGACGCCCCTGAAGACTTTAGATAATTCCTCAGAGAGGGGATATCCAAAAAAATTTGTATTTAGATAAGGTTTTGTTCTTAACACTGGCAGTTTTTCTAGTGGTATAGCAGTCGTGACTTCAGGGACATCTTCTTTGAAACAAGGTTGGTGACGCTTCCACAATTCTATTAATATCTTTGACATTGCAACATGAACCTGGGATTTTTATTGTGATCGCGCTGAACGCCCACAAATAAAACATTATATTCTGGTATCGTCTATGTCATTGACATATACAAGGTTTTCATTTGTGTTACCTATAAAAACGTGTTTTATAATATGTTCGTGAAAATACTCATTATTTTATATCCGAGAATACATCTTTGCTATTTCAGTACGATTTTTTATGTTCAAGTAGAGGGTGTTCACTTTTATTATGCATAAAAATTGTGTTCATGAGAAAAATAATTATTTCATGACCATTCATAATACTCTGCGCCATTTTGTAGGAATATATTTCTTGTATTGACACCTAATGTTAATTTTTTAGTTTCTATTGATATCATCCAATGTTTGTTTGTTCGTTTGTCCGATTATTTAGTTTGTTAACACAAATAATATTGATTTTGGAAACGGAAACATTCTCAATTGAATATTGAATAGAAATATTTTTCTGTGAATTGAAAAATCCACGATAAAAATGATAGGAACTGAAGTTTATCTTTCAGTCGCAGATAATAATAATAATAATCTTTATTCACAATCAATGATGATTCCACATCTGATTTTATGAACATCCTGTTCATATATATATATATTAGGGTGTTTTTTTACGACTATTTTTTTGTTTTTTGCTCCCAACCGAAAATTTGGTCTAAATGTCCAAAAAAAAATTTATGAAAATGTTAGCTCTTAATATTAACATTAAGTACTTTCCCAGAGCGTGGAAAGATTTCCCATTTAAAATACACGTAAACTTTTTTTTTTCAAATATCTATAACTCAGCGGCATTTCATGTTATCATAGATAGATAGATAGATTTTATTGACTAGTGACACATATATAAAATACATTTGTAGTAAGTCGGGCGAGGTGGATAAAATTAAAATTATAATTAAAATTCAAATTATCTGCCTAATGAAATGGAATGATTTGAATTTATACAACATATAAGAGACTAATTTCAAACAGTAGACAGATTCATAGGACAGATTTACAATACTAAAAATAAATAAACATTTATGGAGTCATAAAACACCCATGAATAGCACCTCGAACAAGCGGTTAAGTATCGAATATCTTTGATTCCATGAACTCGTTTATGGAATAGAAACAACTTTCGAGGAGAGCCTTTTTGATTGTTTATTTAAATTTGATTGTTCATGTTCATATTCTTGACTTCAGAAGGCAATTTATTGTACAGTTTTATGTCTAGTGAATTACGTGCAGATGTGGTTAGCCTATATCTCGGATTAACTATTTTACTGCAATTTCTAGTGTTATAAGAATGATTATCAGAATTAAAAGCATAAGTTGTTGGGTTTTTATGAATATCCAGGAGAGAATGAAAAATGTAAATAGAGGGTAGAGGCATTATTCTCAGATCCCGAAATATTGGGCGACACGAGTCTCTAAAACCTGCCCTGGCAACAATTCTTACAGCCTTTTTTTGTAGAACGAATACCAGATTAGAGTAACTTGAGTTGCCCCATAGTACAGTTCCATATGTGATATGTGAGTGAAAGAGAGAGAAATATGAGATTTTGAGTATATCTGGACTTAGAACTTTTGCGAGACGTCTAAGGAGCAATAATTAACTAGATAGTTTTTTACAAAGTTTTTCAATATGGCAAGACCATTTCAATGTTTCATCCAAAGTAATGCCCAAGAAATTTACAATAGACCCATGATTCAGTGAGGAATTTGTCGAAAATGTGATGTATTGTGTTTTACAACGATTTTGTTTGAAATGATTGGGGACCAGCCATTGTTCAATTTTAGTGTTAGATACTTCCATTTGGTACTTCAACTCATCGTGATTTGGGTTAGCCCCATAAAAGGTTGCATCGTCCGCAAACAGTACACAGTTCAGTGGATTCATATAATCAAAGATATCATTGATGTATATAATGAACAGAAGCGAACCTAACACCGAACCCTGTGGTACACCGTGTTTAACTGTTGAGCTTACTGAATGGGCTTCTTTCAAAAAGACTGATCGTGATCTGTTAGAGAGGTAAGATTTGGAGAAATCATTTGCTACCCCCCTAATGCCATAATATTCTAGTTTGTCAAGGAGGGTACTGTGTGAAACACAGTCAAAGGCCTTGCTCAGGTCACACATGGTAACTACCGTGTGCTTACCCTGTTCAAGACCCTCGACTATGTCATAAATTAATTTGGCGGTAGTTCGAACTGTGGAACGATTCTCCCTGAATCCAAATTGATTGTTATGAAGTAGGTTGAATTTATCAAAATATTTGGATAGTGATTTTTTGACTATTATTTCCACAATTTTACCTATTATGGGGATAATGGAGATATAGCGATGGTTTTCAGGAAGATTTACATTGCGTTTCTTGAAGATCGGGATCAGCTTACTCGCTTTCAAATTATTTGAGAATATACCCTGAATATACCCTTTTGCAAGAATATCACCCACATGTTTCATCATCTGGGTGTTCAGATCATATATATCACAAGAGTTACTATTTTTGAGTTCATTTATAGTAGTGATGATGTCCTCTGGTGCTAGGGGAACAAGACAAAATGAGCCATTCGGTCTGGGTTTGGAATTCAAGAAGTAAGAGACCTCTATATTCGTGAAGGGGAGTTCATCTATTATATTTTCTGCTAAGTAATCACTGAATTCGTCCGCCGTCAAGTCAGTGGGTATTAATACTCTGATTACTGTTGCGTTCATAATTGATCAACCTCCAAGAATCTCTACTGATATTGGTAGATTTTTGGATATCATCATCATATTTTTTATATGTTGTGGGTTCCTGGAATGAGGCACTGATGGTTTTCAATGCCGACAATGTATCCCGCTTGTGTCTTAGTTCATCATTGAAAAATTTGACAGGAGTGGGCGTCTTGTTTCCTTTGTTTTAACGGAAAGCATTTGTTAACATAAGTGTTTAGTGTGGTGATCATGAAATCTGATAAGGGCTCAATTTCTTTTGTTTGAGTATATACATCCCAATTAACTTCAGCCAGATGCTGTTTGAAGTTTCTCAGGCTGGAGGTGTTTAATACACGTCTCAACACAACCTTCGGTTTCTGAGAAGTAGTTCTTACAATCTCAATAATTTGACCAAAATGATCTGATAAACAGGTATCAAGGGCTCTTGTTACGTAACTCTCCGATTTCAGGTTGGTGGGTATGTTATCAATGCAGGTTTTAGAGTTTACTCTTATGTCAACCCTCGTGAATCTTCAATAGTGATATCAAGGCCATAAGATGTTACAAGATGGACGAGTTCTGTTAATGCGCTACTTATTCCTCTGAAGTTAATATTGGAATCACCAAGAATTATGATATGTGATATTTTACCAGTAAGGAATTCTAACACTTCACCAAGGCTATTCAGGAAATTATTCACATCGCCATGGAGCGAGGATCTGTAGAGTGCTACAATTATAATTTTCATTTCAGGAATCTCAATTCCACAGAATTCTGCATGAAATTCACTAGAAAATCTTGTTAAATCAAGTGGTCGTCGAAACATCAGATCGTTTCGTATAAATATTGATACGCCGCCATGTTTATTTCGGGCTCGACAAAAAGAACTGGCGAGAACATATTTACCAAAAATTAACCGTTTGCAATTTTTCATCGAGCCAGTGCTCAGAGAAACATAATACGGAGAAGTCATGTTTTTCGAGAAATAGGAAAACGGATTCGACTTTATTAGAAATAGGTTGTATATTTAAGTGTAAGATACTCACCGGGCCATTCATAGGTGCTTTATTCCTTTTTTTTTTTTATTGAAATGTCAGTTTCAGTTCGAATAATAGGATTATCACAAAAAAAATTGTCTCGTTTAAGGCTTCAGCCGATATTCTTATTTGAGGGTCACGATCTGGTGGTAACGCTTCTATTTCTTCGTTTTTATTTGTTATTGGTTGATGGTTGACATACATCATTTTCAAGTTTTGTTGTGGAATAATCATCAGTTTTGGAGAATTAGAATTCGCGATCTCTATTATTTTGGGGGCGAAAACGAAATATCTTAACTATTACGCCCATTGGCCAATGGCTAGGTGTGTATAACGTTTTCTCCAGTTTCAAGTCAGCTTGAATTCTGTATGAAAAATTCCTTCCCATAGAGTTCAGTTTGCTGACATCAAATTCATGTCCTGGGGATCGTACCAAAGCGCGATTTACTCGTAGCTGTAATCCATCTGTTGCATATGTACGTATTCGTATCAAGAATCGTATCACCGGATCGTTTCATTTCGATACGACACGCTGGAAAGTAGTGTCAGTTTTTCTCAGAGTCTCAGCGTGCAATTAAAGTGTATCCGTATCAATTCGGGGTGATACGAACCAAGTCGAAATCATCCTGTATTTGCATTTTTCTTTGTTTCACTGCAGCTTTATCAATATCTGTTCTCAATTGCCATTTTTTCACAGGTAACTTATATGACAAGTGTAAGACTGACTCAAAGAAGCGGATTCGCGCATGTAAAATTGATAGACCAAAATGTAGGGTATCTGGATTAGCTTCTCTTTTTATTTTCAAATTATTGAAATCTTTGGAAGTTAAACCACAGTTATAGCATCTCATTGTTGAGGTTGTATTTGTAGCAGCATTACAGACTTTTCCGTCGACCATGGTAAACATCATTATATAACACTGTAATTTTTATTTTTCGTTGAAACTTCAGTCTGTTGTAAATTATTTATGGCAGTTTTAACATAATCTATTTCTTGAATTGTTATATCGGTGGTTTCTTCAACAAACCTAATTCGTATGGGGCGGCAATAACGAGGTGAAGATGGAGTAGGATTCTGCCATATAACCTTATTGCTTTTGGTGTATTTCAGCTGAAGGGGTACAAAAGAACTCTGAAATAAGTTGGCATCAGAATCAGTATCGCTACCAAATTTTTGTTTGTATTGCACTTGTTGTGCACCATCGCAACCCCACTTACATATCAAAACTAACGTATCGTTTATTTCGCTATGTGATTTCAAAACTTCTTCTAAATGCCATCAATCGATGGTCCAATAAATTTTGCAGTTTCACTTCGGCACAAGTTTCGTTTACTAGATATGCTTCTTTGTTGGGGTAACACTCTATTTTAGCTTTTTGTAGAATACCATAGCAAGGAAATAACTTTTTCTGAGTGCTTCTTACTATTTCGTACTGCGTCCTAGAAAGTCCCGCTTCAACAAACATGGAAAGAGCCTGCATAGGAGACAATTGAGAGGTGACACTTTCTTGTTGCATAAGAGAAAATGCTTTTTAATATTTTGTTGCTCGTTTTGGTATACTTATAATTTCTTTCAGAACTAAGGAAGCATCTCTTTTTCCACTTTCTCCTAACTTAGACTGCGTCGCGTAGGTAAGCACCTCTAGATTAGTTGTTTTGCGAAGATCTTCAGTTTTTCTTCTTTTACTCCTCTCGCTTGAAGCCTGAAACGGCTTTGAGGGTCGACCCGATCGATTTCTAACCTTTGGAATACTAAATGTTCCCTGCAGCTATTCCTTATTTTTCTCTAAGAAGTATTCTTCTTTTCTTAATGCTTTAGCCTACCTAACCTTTACTTCAGACTTAAAACGTGAAAGATCATGCTTCATTACATTAACTTGATCCGTAGAGAAATCTTCCGATTGGAGAAGGTGGTTTTCAAGAAATTCTAACTTTTCGTTCATGGTATTCAAATTTTGACGCTGCATAATCGTGAATAATTGTTTTCTGTTCATTACTCGTACATTTGAGGACCCTGAAAAAAAACAACCCAATCAAGAACGCAAACAAGAAATTATGAAATAGTTATATTTTTTCGATTTTGTATGTACTCAGTTATTTCAAATAGCCATAATTCACAAAATCGCACTTTTTCGCAATAAAATTTATTATTTTCTCAAAGTACGCAGCCTAAGCTTCCAAAAGAATTCAAAATCAATGCCGGGAAATATCAGGAAATATAACTTTTTGCATACAAATAAAACCATTTTGAAGAAAGTGTAAAAATAAACTATTAATCGAAGAAGCTAATTTTGAAATGAGCAAACCTGATAATATATCAAATAGTTGTAAAAACTAAATACACTTACCTGGTTGTCCACAATCCATGGTTAACCATATTTCAGTCTAAATAAACACGAATCAACTAACTATATTTTATTCTAATTTGTCTGGTCAAGGCAACAGTCAGAGTCCACTGACAACTGATCTTACAATCGTTGAAAGTGTGCCATGGGCCGGAGATGGATTTTATTATATTCGTAAACTATCTGTGCTTCTAGAGGGCTGGTAAAATTTACAAAATTGATTTTTGGCCGTCTAGATTGCTCAATTACCCGTATGTGCGATGATACGATACGCAAACTTGCAACAAAAGGATACCGGCCTCAAGATTTTACGGGCCCCTAAATCTTATTTCTGTAGAAAATTCTTATTTTTTTTACGTTACTTCATAAATGACTAGATTTATGAAAAAACTTGTGGGAAATTTAATTTTCTACAAAAAAGTGCTATAAACCGAGATATAAAGCGTTAATGAAATTGTTGAGAATTATCGAACAAATTTTTCATATTACGACAAAGTTTTATATCTCGAGAAATATCGATTCGGTTTGAAGGACTTTTTTGCAGGAAATTTAATTTCCTACAAGTTTGTATTTACATTGTATCCATAAATCCAGTCATTTATGAAGTAACGTCACAAAAATTAGAATTTCCTACAAAAATCAGATTTAGTGACCCGTACAATCTTACAAGTGCAGATTACAGCTACGTCGCAGAAGGCACTTCTGTAGAGCATGTAATCCTGAGTAAATCGCGCCTTGGTACGATATGATAGCATGAAATGCCGCTGAGTTATAGATATTTGAAAAAAACAACAAAGTGTACGTGTATTTTAAATGGGAAATCTTTTCACGCTCTGGGAGAGTGCTTAATGTTAATATTAAAGGCTCAAATTTTCAGGGATTTTTTTTTTGACATTTCCAACAAAATTTTCGGTTGGGAGCATAAAACTAAAAAAATAGTCGTATAAAAACACCCTAATAAGCATATAACCTAGGTAATCGTGATTTGATCTCCTACTAGATGTAAATGAGGTTCCTTATAGGTATAATGACACCAACAAACATAGGTTATCATTGTTACCCAAAATTGGTACTATCATGCGGGTTCAAAGGTCAGCGATAAAATGAATCAAACCAAACCAAAGGTTACCAAAATGTTTGTGACAGCCATATATCATTTCTAAAATGAATTTACATTGTGTTACAAATACATTGTGATATGAAAAATAAAATAAGGATAAAATTATTATATAAATAATAATCATTTCTGTAATTCAAATAATAAATTCTGTGAAGGACAAACTATGTAACAAAAAAATTGGAAATGAAATAAAGAAACTATGTAGATTAACACTTTAACTGCCGCGCGATTTTTATGAAATATCTTATATTTGTCAATTCATTAATGTTTTATGGCAAAACAAGTAGAATAGTCACTAAAAGATGTGAAAAAAGAGTGACTTTTTATCACACGATGCACATTCGTTATTTTACGTTGTGTGACAAATTTATACACACCGTCTGGGAATAAAATTTATTATTAATACGCCATGTACACATTGGCAGAACGGCAGAACGACAGAACGTCTGTTATCGAGAAAAACTCATTTTTGGTTGGCATCATACCAAAAACTAGAATAGAATAAATAAAATAGAATATTCCAATGAAAATTACCACAGCTAACTTGAAAAGAGGCGAAACTGTTGACTTGCAAACTGATGACGGCATTATAGTTATGAAGTGGAAGGTCAACAGAGATGTCTTATGTTATATCATCAAAGCATGACTTGGAAATTGTGCACTACAATGCCGTAAAATCGGTTATCGATGTTTCTGATCAAAAGGCGTCGTACTCATCTGCGGTTTGTAAAGCAATGACGTGGTACCAAAAAGTAGCTGTAGAGTTAACGTTAGGTAGGTACTAATACAGTCATCAATGCCATTATATCTCTATAATAAAATAAATCACACCAAATTACCAAGTTTCCTGCAAATCTTTGTAGTCAACTTTTGGAATACTCTATAAAAAAAACTACAATAATAATAATCTATACATACAGGGTGTCTCAAACTCGATGACCTATTAGACGTTTCTGGAGAGCGGGACACAGGATTATTTGAAAATTTTGTTTCTTGGGTAATTAGTTTTGCTCTATCGATCTAAAATATTTTCAGCGCTGCGGCGTTGCCGCTTATATTGAAAAGTAGCAAGAACTTTGATATTTAAAATGAGATACTCGGTATATTATTGCATTTTGCTGTTTGATATTGCTTTACGATCATTTTTGTATTATACTTCCCTATACCTATCTCAAGCGGTTTTCGAGAAATTCATTGATTTCCTTATTTTGTGTGCAAAACATAGCTTCAATTGAATGTTTATTACTTACGGTATTTGGACTCGAACAAAACTGAAATTTTGAGTGTTCTGTGCATTAGTTATGTCTAAGGGAATTTGTTCTCCATTATACAGGGTCGTTCAAAATGTGTGATTTTTCCGATAGTTACAAAAATGGTGAATAGTATTTTTTTTTAAATGGAACACCTTGTATATTATCAAATATCCTGAAAGACATTTGAAGTTCCGAAATAAAAGCAAATTTTTATAAAAAACGGATTCTTTTGCCATATTTTGTATTAAATGTCATGGAATACGTCATTATGAAAATTCGACAATTAGTGCATCAATAATAAAACGTTTGCGCGTTCATTACCAGAACTTTGATCGGAGAAGAATCAAAATGAAAGCCAATACCTAATCAAACGAAGTTTTGATGAAATTGTTTTCTTTATAGTCAATGTGATCAAATTATAGCGAGAACATGCATGTGATCAAATTATAACGAGAACATGCAGAAGGTTCTGTAGTGTATTGAAGTGTATGAATGATAAGATGAAGAACTGATTGTACAAAGAATGATTAATATACTGGGTATTCCAAACTCGATGGCCTATTGGACGTTCCGGGAGATCTGAGATATACATACCCGAAATTTTGTATCCCACGATAAGAGACTGCGATCTAGCCCTTGAAAAATATGTTCATGGATACAGTGTTGCCACATGTACTTGTAACTAATATCAACTTTCGAATTTCAAATGGAACACCCAGTCTTTCATTCTGTTTTTGGATTCTACTGACATATACAAATAACTTTTACTGAACCTGTTGTATGCCTATCTCTATCGTTTATTGAATATTGATTATTTTGCTATCAAAATGGGACCAACTTTAATTCCAAAACCTCCTTATCTGTTACCCATACAGGACTCAAATTCAACTTTATTCCAGAAAATATTGAATAATTTCAGTAACATCGAATGATTTGACCATTTTTTGTACAGGTTGTCTGAAAAACATATTCTTGTAGGTGATTAGGAAACACAGCCATAAGTCATTTTATTTAAATGGGACACCCTGTATATTATGCCATAGTAAGATTAGGGACAATAATCTGAAATTGAAATGATATATATATACAAGATGATCTGAAAAATAATGGACTAATGGACGATTTTTCGAGTATGACTCAAACCTATTTCCAAATTTTCCTGGGATATTTTTTTATTAATCGTTGCTAAAACTGAATTGCATCATCTGAGAGTGAAAAAACTCAAGTTTAAGCTGTATCTCCAAAAGTATGAACATTTTGAAGCGAATCATTCCAGATTGATTTGATTTTTTAATCAGGTCATTTCTTTGGGTAATATTACCTATTTCGATTTGTTATACTGGGAAATGAAAATGGTAGTAGTGTGCAGAGCAAGATAATCTTTTAGTTTGACAAGCAGTGATTTTCATGGTGTTTCTGTCAAAATGGATAATAATACAAATTCAAATGCAGATATTTTACTTCGGAAACCAGACTATTTAGGTATGGGAATATGATACATCATTTGAAAGGAACTCTAATGGCCTTTCAAGATATTCGATAATATACAGGGTGTTTTATTTAAACAAAATTATTTTTCACAATTTTTGCATCTATCGGAAAAATCACAAATTTTGAACGACCCTGTATAATGGAGAACGAATTCCCTCAGACATATCTAATGCACAGAACATTGAAGAACTACATCCAAAATTTCAGCCTTGTACGAGTCCAAATACCACAGTAATAAACATTTAATTAAAGCTATGTTTTACACAAAAAATAAGGAAATCATTGAATTTCTCGAAAACTGCTTGAGATAGGTATAAGGAAGTTCCATACAGTAATGACAGTAAAGAAATAAAAAAGCAAAAAATGCAATAATATGCAGGATGTCTCATTTAAAATACCAAAGTTGTTGCTACTTTTCAATATAAGCGACAACGCCGCAGAGCTGAAAATATTTTAGATCGATAGAGCAGAACTAATTACCCAAAAAACCATATATTCAAAATTATTCTTTTTCCCGTTCTCCAGAAACGTCTAATAGGCCATCCCTATTGGGACACCCTGTATATAATTACATGTTCTGACTGACTCACTGACTGAGTGACATTTGATCACTGATATTCCATGCATCCCTAAAGGGGTGGAAAGGGGGTGAGAGTACCGTTACTTTTGAAGTTAAGAGTCATGGAGATTAGTATTCGGGCTCTTCCTTTAAATTTAACCAGCATTTGGGTTTTTAAAATTTAACCAAAGGGGTTTTTAAGTTGGGGTCATAAACACTGGTATTTGAGGTCTCTGTTACTATTGAAGAAATATGTGTTTCAGTGTTATTGGAAATTCAACCCCTAAAGGGGTGTAATGGAGGGTTAAATGGGGACTGAAAGTTAGTATAGGGGTTCCATTAGTTTTTAAGTTAGGGTCATGAAAATGGGTGTTTTGGCTGTTACAAATAAATAAATCGTGTTTAACATTATTTGGAAATTCCGTCCCTAAAGGGTTGAAAAGGCGTTAGTGAATTTGTAATAGTCGTCAAAAAGCATTACTTTCGCAAATTATGCCACTCAGATAAGATAATAGGATAACAGTATAACGGGAATTGGGAAACGGGATAATGGAAAGCGGGCAAAGCCACAGGCATAAGCTAGATGGAACAACGCAAAGAGAAATATAGAGAAAATACAAATTCTACGCGGACGAATTCGCGGGTACCAGCCAGTACAAGATGATCATGCATTCGAAATTGCGTTTTCAGGGTAAAAATTAGTAGTTGCTGTAGAACTGCTATGCTATATATTTCCCCAAAAAAGGGCGGAACTATGCGATGAAACATTAGAAAACTGTGAGATATATTCGTCGGAGCAGTCCTAAGCGATCACATATGTGTAATGATTGTTTCTTTACATTACAAAGCCTAACAGAAAATCAGCTTATAATTTATCGACTTCATTATAATTCACCTCCATCCCGTTAGTTTCATAGTATGATTTTTCATTTAGACATATAAAACTCACAATTTTATATTTTTCATGGAACTTTTGACCAATTCATGAGTTATTGGATATTACCCTTATGCTCTATTTGAATGATAAATGCATGTTATTTTATCTGTTGCACATCGACGTACACTGCGCATGGTGACGAACCGTTGTGCGTCAAAATACATTACACGGCAGTGTTTAAATAAGGATAATGAAGAAGGATAGAAATATTATAATTCATTTCAACATGATAATATCAAGAACTCTTATTATCATTCATATAATCATCATTTTCGGAATCGTCTTCAACTGGAGCTATTATGAGCACAAAAACATCTCAGAGATGTTAATAGTACGAGATTTTGATACATTGATCATCCTCTGCGCTGTTCTGTTTATACATGAATATAACTTTTATAGAACAGGCAATGTCCGCCGCAGGTGGCGATTTTCAGGATATCCCTGGGATGTCACAAAAAGAACTTTTTTGATAGCCTTTTCATAGACACAACCGAACATTTCCAAAACATTAAATCGCTGTAAATAAATAATTTTTAGAGACCACTTTCTGAGGCCTTCTGTTGTTTATTTGGTCATTTGAAGGTATCAAACATTCTATTTGAAATTGAGTGTTTTTTTCAATTTTTAAACCACCAGTAATGCATTATCTTTTGGTACGTCTATCATGTAATCTAAAGGAAAGCAAGATTTAGTTGAAAGTATATTTAAAAATATATTCATTTTCACAGTGATTCTTCAGTTTTATCACAAACCGAATTATTCTATTTGAAGAATCAATATATTTCAGGTCGCATAAGTCTGTTGGAAAACATGAGAAGTTTATTTTCCAACTCCTCATAATCTGAAAACTAACAAAGTTCCTAATGGAAAAATGATAAAGAAAACAGGTTGTTTATTTTCAAGAATCTTAAATGATACAGTTTGACCATGTCATTACAGATTCGAACATCCTATCAAAAAATACACATTGTATGCTTTTGAGTTATAGGTATTATGTTTCTGGACTATGCTAATACATTCAATTCATATAATACTTCAAATACTTATTCAGTGATATCAAAAATGTCTATTATATAATTGATAATGTTCACTACACTTCCCACGTTTCTCTCTATTGAAAATTAAAAAAAACTTCAACCAACGCCGTCAACTCCAGAACAACGCAGAAAGAGAAAGGTTGAATCAGTATGGACTGAATACTGAATTTAGTGTCCCATACAGTCCGGTGTTGTTCTGCGAAGTTTAAAAGGTGTACCACACTGAATGTCCAAATTGTAACAATGTAACATGGCGGGAATTTCAAAATGAAAGCAGAAAATGAGTGGATAGGTCATTTGGACATTGGTTTTTATTATAATGAATAATATTAGTTTCATTTGCTTATGAAAATATAAGAATGTTGTTTCTGTCCTGTGTAAAGGAGGTATTGGTATTAAAAAGAATACAAAAAGAAATGGATAGTTGAAAGTGAGAGGTCAAAAAATATGAGTATTCTAAGATTTAATTCACACGAAATTTTTAACTTTTTGTTGTTTGAAATGATCAAGTTATCAAATAACATTTTCGAGTACCATTATGAAATCTTGATTTATGCATTTTGATAGAAATTTCATAATCTCCGATCTTGAAAACCCCCACATACCAATTTTGAATCGAATCAGACCATAATCACAAAACTCGTTCGCCATCTTGGAGCCGCCATCTCGAATTTATGGATTTCTACAGAAAATTCATAATCTTCCATCCCATAAACCGCCACATTCCAATTTTGGATCAAATTGGACCATAATCACATAACTCGTCCACCATCTTGGAGCCGACATCTCAAATTTATGAATTTTGACGAAAAATTCATAATCTCCTACCCCGAAAACCCCCACATACCAATTTTGAATCAAACCGGACCATAATCACAAAACTCGTCAGCCATCTTGGAATCGCAATCTCAAATTTTTCAACTTCGTCAAAAATTTTATGATTTCCTACCTCAAAAATCCCCAAATACCAATTTTGAATCAAATCGGACCATAATTACAAATCTCGTCCGCCATCTTGGAGCCACCATTTTGTTTTTTTCTCTAACAAAAATTCTATAATGCATTGTCACCGGAATTATGAACACATGCCAAATTTCAAATTATTCGGACGACTAGTCGGTCAAAATTCACTTGCAAGATTTGACCCTAAGGAACGAACGAATTAACAAGTGAAACTTAAAAATAAAAGCTTGTAAAATAGTCTCACAAGACCGATAGTGATGTTTTCTCTAGTAGATAAAAATATTTCTGAATGCCAAATTATCACTGAACCGTACACTGATAAGCCTGTACAACTGACAATATCATTATTGAATCTTTTCATCCTTTCCATCAGTGCTCTACCAACTTCAGTTCAGCTTTGCATCACCTTAGAGGTATATAGTGAAAATACGAGAGAAAAGTTATCATGAGCTTGTAATTGATAAAAAAAGGTAGTTCCCAAAATATCAGCAATATAAAGTTCATTAATATTCCCCAAAATATCATCAAAATAAAATTTATTGATATTCGTCCAATGAAATTGGTATTTTTTCGGTGACTCATTGCTCTCACGCATGTTGTATGAAATTAAGTTGCTCGTTTTTGAGCCAGGGGCCTGTTCGAATTTCTGAAACAAGTTTCCTAATTTCGATGGGAAACTTTAAACTCAAATAATTTATCTTTAACGAATATTTCAAAAGAGCCCATGCAGTGTGAGTTTGTAGAACAGTCAGCCGTCACTCAAGTCCACGTCGACCAGCGGGCTTTTTGTGCCGCCGGAGACTGTAGTACAGATTATTTTTCGTTCCGTTCCTTCGCATATACGCTCGTGTTAGCGAAGTGAGTTTTTATTTGCCCCCTATAGAAACAGCTTCTGCAATTGATATTGGATGGACTATACCTATACATTTTTAGGTTACTTTTCATAGAAAATAGATTGTGGATTGTAGGGGGGTCGATGTGGCTCTTCAGCCTCTCCGTACCTCGACCTGTAAGGTCTTTTGTACATTACCCTTCATCTATTCAAGTCCCAGGTTTCCGAGACTCCTTGCGAAGCGTATCAGTTTCCTGGGAGCTAAGTTCCTGATGTCTGAGGGCATTAAACCCCTTCGAAGAACTTACGCCTTTTGCAAAACAGCGCTTGGCAGTCGCAAAGCAGGTGTTCTGCAGTTCCAGCGAGGTTTTCGCAGTAACGGCACGGTTTCCCCATGTTTCTCCTTGTGTTGTTTCATTTTCGCTCGCTTCCTGTTATCCCGTTTGCCATTATCCCGTTATCCTGTTTCCCGTTATCCCATTTCCCATTATTCCGTTATTACGTTATCTTGTTTGGTTGGCATGCTTGATTTGCCAGCGAAAGTAATGCTTTATGACGACTACCTATTTCAAATTCACTAACCTTTTTTCATCCTTTGAAGGAACGGAGTTTTCAAATTTATTTATTTGTAATAGTCAGAATACCAATTTTCATGACCCTAACTCAAAGACTAACGGAACCCCCATAAAAATGTTCACTCCATATTTCACCCCTTTAGGGGTAGATTTTATAAAAACACAGAAACACGTATTTCATTATTTATAATAAAGTCGTCAAATACCAATTTTCATGACCCTCACTTCAAAACTAACGGAACCCTCATACAAATTTTCACCTCTCATTTCACACCTCTGGGGGTTGAATTTATAAAAACACTGAAACACGCATTTGTTTATTAGGAACAAAGACCTCAAATACCAATTTAAAAAACTATCAGAACCCCCATACAATCCCCAAACAAACAGAACCCATTTACCACTTTAGGGGTTGAATTTCTAGAAACACTGACAAATGTATTCCTTTATTCAAAACAAAGATCTCGAATACAAATTTTTGTGACCTCAACTTTAAAACTAACGGAACCCTTGAACAAACTTCCAATCCCCATTTAACCCCACACATCACCTCTTTGGGGTTTGAATTTCCAATATAACTGAAAAACGTATTTCTTTATTTGTAACAAAGACCTCAAATTAAAATTTTGATAACCCCAACTTGAAAACTGACGGTACCCCTACTATACATACTTTTTATAATTTTTAATCCTCATTGTAACCTTTGGGGTTAAATATATGCTTCTTTATTAGAGAAGGGAGAGAAATGATGAATATTTTCCCTAGCGTTTTTAATTTCCTGGTTAGTATACAAAGTGTCCCACATAGAAAATAAAAATATATCATGGAAAAAAAGATTGTGAAATGGAGTGAAATGGACTTATTGACGTATATTATTATCACAAAACTTCATCACTGACACCATTTCTTAATATTTTTCGATGCATTTCTGAGTCTGTATTGAATTCTAAATTCAACGATGTTGATGCGGAAATGCGTTTCAAATCGATTGGTATATTAGGTAGTTATTGATCACGGAAAACAAATAAAATCGAATAATTTTCCAAGTAGTCCCTATAACCTAACAATTATGCTCGTGTTGCCATTGCGAACACATTTAATGTTAAGAATCCGTTGCTATTTAGGCTCAACCTGTCCCTCCTTCCCAATATCTCAAAATGTGCAGAAACCAGATATATTTTATTTCGAAATTTGAATTATTTAGCTAATTTTGATCTTTTCTCTTACTCGTTTGTGAGAAAAGAAAAACTTAATCTTATAGACATTTTCGGAATAAAGTCCTTCATTAATAATAGTAATGTTACTTCGTTGAATGAACAGATCAACTTTGATTGTATTGGTTTCTTCAACTCCCTTGTTTTAATTGAATAAAATGCTCTATTTTCTAATTTCCAACTTTGTTTCATCAACTTATACAGATGCCACCTGTTGAATTTGGCTATCACTATGGTTTCTTCCCATTATTATCCACTTTTGTTTTATATCCTCCCTTTCAAAATTCGTGTCTATTGACTGGCAACAAGTTTTCGAAAATCTGTCGAATTATTTTCACTTTATTCTCACTCTCTTGTGATATTACAACTGAAAATATGATTTCTTTCCAAATCTGTTTTGTCGAACTGTTAGCAACAGAGCACATAACTAAACCAATATTCCTATCCTCAAGGTAGTCTTCACATTTTGGTTGTTATTAACATTGACATTCGTATACTAGGCGGAGCTGAAATAACTAACACTTTCCAAACATATAAACAAAATGTGGATGTACATTACATTTAATCTATTATCTTTATTCAGAACATCACAGACAACATCTTGAACTGAAACGGAAATTTTCACTCATTCGGATGTAACGCTTCCTTGTTGGGATTCTAACATATTTCGAAAACTTGGCCGTCTTCAGTAATAAAATGCTCATTATCTGCAAATATTGGAGATCATTATTTTTAGTTGTGTTGAAAAACCGACCATTTGCGAGTGTGAGGTGCGTACCAAAGGTTCCGTATCATGAAAAATGTTGTTAAAAATTACTGAAAATCTATGAAACTGGAATAATTGTTACAGTTCTCCAGTGAACAAGAGCTGACACTTCAGTAATGAATTATTTGTTTAAATTTAACTCTCAGTACTTTGGGAGATACAGGGCGAAGTATGTATTCGATAAACAGAGTTCTGGAAAGAAATACACATCGATCGAATCGGGTTGCAAACTTTTCTCCTGCGAAACTTCAAGAAAATATCTTAATATCTTGCCTATTTGAGATATTGATATACTGTATACATATTTTCTGCCCTAGCTCAACAATTTCAATATCAGATCATCAATTTTTTTTACAAGTTTTTTTTTATATGAATAATTTCGTTAAGCGATCCATCAGTTCTCCACAGACACTAATAGCAGATTCTGAATACAGGTTAGGAAGAGATAAATCATTCATTAACAGCTGTGTTTTTGTATTGTTGAAAACTGAATTGCTGTTCAAAGAGTTTTATTTGAATTCGAAGAATGGAACACCACTCTTTGACTCAGGGTTACTAGAGGTATGAAAGAAGGAGGTGGACGCTTCCTCTTCCCTTAGATGCGCTACTGAAATTCTCAGAAGAT
This sequence comes from Gonioctena quinquepunctata, assembly GCA_018342105.1. Taxonomy (NCBI): domain Eukaryota; kingdom Metazoa; phylum Arthropoda; class Insecta; order Coleoptera; family Chrysomelidae; genus Gonioctena; species Gonioctena quinquepunctata. Next base: position 269,314 of record JAFIRS010001185.1, read on the forward strand.
ATTCGAATTTGACATACAGCCATAAAAATGCCTATCCTACAGCCCCTAGACAATTGTTCTTAACTACCTTGCAACTGTCGACCGCCCAGACTTATTTATCTCATTCTTTTTACAGTAAGCTAAAGTTTTTATCATGGTAATCCTGAGAATCATTTACTCTCTGTTCTGTTTCAGATAGTGAATCGACATGAAGTGTGCCATTATTTTATTAACCCTGGCCTGTACGGCTTTGGCTACTCCAGTTGAAGAAAATGCACATCAAGAGTTCATCGCTGGGAAATCACAAATTCACTGCTGCCATTTATAAAGTAAGTCATTTTTCATTATTTTTTTGTGAATTATAGAAGGAATATACCCATAATCGAATGATTATGGGGACTTTTCACAATGTCAATACAGTAACCATTTTTCGTTTTGGATAACTTACTCTGCAGCTCTTTCAATGTTCTGGAAAAAATATCAGAAATATATGAAGATTTTAATAATTTCTGTGATTGAAATATTCTCTAACAATTGGGAAATCTATCTCATTCAGAAGTAGGTTCACTAAAATGTTAATGATTGATAACATTTGATTTTTGTTCAGATAGTACAATTTTCAGGAATAATGAGAAATTTGTGAGTTATGATAATTCAAAACCCACATATACTAATAATTGAGATTGATAATAAATTGTCGAGATTTCTGAATATAATGGAAAATAAGGTGGTGATTTAGTGGTGGCCGAATATTATTTTTGGGCAATATGGAAGATAAATGGTCTACTGTGTTATTTTCAATTTATTTTTCATGTATACCCGAAAAAAAAAATTCTAATCAAAGGATAAAAATTCTAGAACAAATATAAACAATCACATTGAAATTATTTCTAATACCGACATTCACTGTGCTTTATTTTTTTAAATAACAGTGTCATGCAGATTAGTGTTGCATGCCTAAAAATAATTTATAATGCGCTCTACATTGACATGTAAGTACAAAATTTTGTGCAAACCTGGTATTCTGGTCTTGTTATTTTAGGATTCGTCCTCCCATTTTCTTTCGAGCGATGTCCATAATATTTTTTTTGGGGCCCATGACGCTGTAGGGACATAACTGATATTCTCACTTTTACTTCGCGGTTGTAAGAAACAAATTTTGTTGAAGCGCAAACTAATTTATTTGTTTTTTTTTGCTTTTAGTGATCGGTTTATTGCTCGAACACAATTTGCAATAAAATTATATTTTACTTAGCAAAACTTCTTTCCGTAAAAACGACTGTATTTCATATGAATATTCGAGAAGTGAATTTATAAATGCTCTGAATCATACAGAAAACATTGGTTGGTAATTTTCCATTTACTTGAGGAAATGTTCTTAACAACCCCCACCATTATTTTTCGATAATTTGCTGGACATTTTCATGAAATAGCTCTTGTGTGTGATAGGCAACCTTAGTTATGACGAGATTGAATTGGATGGTATAAACATAGACAAGTCTTGCAATGTCATAACCTCAAAAACCAAAAAATATAATATATTTTTCACCGTAGTCTATACTAATATTATTATAAAGAGGTAAATTTGTTTTTTTTGTTTGGTTGTTTGAGGGTAATCACTGGAACTGCTGAACCGATTTTGAAACAAAAATTCACTAATAAAAAGCTTAACTATCCCTGAGAAATACAACCTATAATGCATTTTGATAAACATAAGTGTTCAGTTAGAAATCTCAATATTAGTAAATTAAGTCGGAAGACAAAGCGCTGTTTGGCCGCATGATCGGTGTGTGCTAACCAAATGTTTGGATATACGTGAAAATACCGGCAACGGTGCTATATTCCATTTCAAATAAAGAAACATGTATTTCAGGGTATTCAAAAATTAAACCCTAAATGGGGTAAAATGGGGATTAAAAGTTTGTATAGGAGTACCGTTAGTTCTGATGTTGGGGTCATGAAAATTGGTATTTGAGGTCTTTGTTACAAATAAAACAAACTTTCTTCAGTGTTTTTGGGCATTCATCCCTTAAAGTGCGAAAGTTTGTTTGGGGGTTCCGTTAGTTCTGAAGTTAGAGTCATGGAAATTCTCAAATAAAGAAACACATATTTCAAGGTGTTCGAAAGTTCAACCCTAAAGGGGGTAAAATGGGGGTTGAAAGTTCGTAGAGGAGTACCGTTATTTTTAAGTTGGGGTGATAAAAATTGGTATCTGAGGTCTTTGTTACAAATAACGGAATACGTGTTTCAGTGTTTTTAAAAAATCAACCCCTGAAGGGGTGAAAGTTTGTATGGGGGGGTTCCGTAAGTTTTTGTAGTGTCATGGAAAAAAGCGTATAAAATTATAACCTCGAAATCCACGCGGGCAGAGCTGCGGGCATAGGCTAGTTGAAAATACATTAATAAATATTTTCCAAACACACAATGTATAAAGAGATGAGAAGTTCGGTGTGAAGGTAGAAGAAAGCACCATGTATTCACATTGGGTGAATAATGAATATTGATAGCATTAATTCAATAAAAATAATGGATAAGAGATGAAATTATTATATCCGATTGCAATAATATATATATATATATATATATATATATAATAATACTTAGTTTTTGTGAGACTTCAAAATTGATTTCCGTAATAATAGAAATTGTTTTCTTATCTTACTCTGGAACCTGGATTTTCACAAGGATATATACTGGGTACCTCAATATCCATTATAAACACTGCACACTTGGTGAACTGTCGTCAATATTGCTGTGTAAATTTGCGGATAATACCCAATTTATTCACAGTTTTTCACCATATGAGGAGTCCGTTGCCTGTATTAATAGGTATCAATAGTGGTTTACAGGCATTTGTTAAAGCTGAAACTGACCATTCTTCATGTTAAAAAAGTTTATGAAAATTGGGAATTATTTTCTAAAAATCATATTACTTACATTATAACATTTCCTTTCCACTCAATAATAATATTTTTTGTGAAATGTTGACACTCTCCATATTCAATTATTCAGAAATTCTTTATCATCCAAATCTGATCAACAATTACAACAACAAAATTAAAAAAATCAAAATATATGCCTCCGGTTGGTAAATTGAATTGAAAAGCGTCAGGGATCTCACATAAATTACAACCAACACTCTCGAATAAAGTACTTCATACTTTATAAAGCGAGATACCATACAGATCCCACAATTGAAACATTAAATTTAAAGAAACTCTAACCCTCCTTTGTTTAACTTACACATTCATGCGTTCATTCAGTTATCAGATTATGAAACTCATCTGAAAAATATAGAGTCAAAGCCTCCTCAGAATAGAATTTAATAATATAGGCAGTTATTTTTTTCTTCTGTACTATTTTACTTTCTAATATCGTATTCTTGAATGGGCACCAAATCCAAAATCCAAAAATATTTAATCATACATATTTATACATTAGTTTTGCTTAACCTAGTATATACACTTATATGCTACTATTTACATTCAGATCTTCCTATTGTGACGTGTTTTTCTAGGGTAAGTAACGTTATATATGGCGCCAGAATTTTAGGCAGGAAATATTTTCCTTTCTCTATTTCAAATCTCGGGCGCCAGATTTCGTAGTGGTTTTCTCCACGCACTAGGGAAGCTACAGATGGAGATACGGAACGTCCAGGGGTCTGGTATTTCGACACTTTTTGAATCTTTACAAAATACTGTAGGCTTTAAGTACAATTTTTGGATACTGAACGCCGATTGCTTTTATGTCTCCCAAAGAGACAGACAGACAGAAATGTCTTTGTTTGTGTTTTTTGCTTACAAATTTCTTTTTATTTCTGTTTTGTTTACAACTTGACTAAATACGTCTGTTGCGTAACTTCAATACTTTATAGGGAATAGGAAGGGTTTTTTTTTCAATGTAAACACAGTGTGTGAAAGGTATTAAATTAACTGGTATATTCAAATTCTTAAATCGATTTGTCACCACAATTTTTAAATACAAGTATTTTTCTTAACTCTAAACAAAATCGGTCTGGCCACCTTTAAATAGAGGAAATATATACACAGAGATATATAAATTTATATCTAATCCTATTAATATAGCAGTATCGAAATGATATTTACCTTCACGATATATATAACGGGCCAAATGAACAGTAATTTCCCGGCAATTTAGGGGATAAAATGAAGTAATCTTAAGAGCAATAAAACTGTTTCTTCCTGAACACGGTTATCTGACTGACTCAGAAAGTGATTTTTCAAGTTTGGAGGCAAGTGGTTCCAACTTCCCGACTTCCCCTTGTTAACCCACGTTTGCAATAATCGCGGCGGTGATATTTTTTTCCTCTGTTCCTTAAAATAGCCCCTTTGTGCTACGACTTTTCTTGTTAACAAGATTTATATTTGTGGCTTTGTTTTACTATTGTTTATATTCAGCAATTTCCCTGAGCTCAAACAATATTAACAACTGGGTGTGGATACAGACGACAAAGCATCACCGTGTTTCCGTGTTATAAAATAACTTCTTTCCCCTTAATATAATCAATAACGCTTATTTACACAAATCGCCTTCTCAAGTCTCTAAATGGATTATTCCTCCTGAATATGACTAGAACTTGAAAAATTCGTGAATTTTGTTTTGCTCGGCACGCATTTTCCGGGACAAATAAACTTTTAATTCAGCGCATATATCGCGGCCGATGTTCTGATTTGGTTAGCTCCTGAATCGGAACAGCGGGGAACAAGAATTATTGTTATGTAATTGGTTTATACGTCAATGGCTTGAATTCGGCGTTTTCCCTGAACTTAAGACAATAGAAAATTTAAATTCACTGATGGAAGTGATGTAAACATTCGCGTCAGTTGTTTGCATTCGGCGTTTTCCCTGAACTCAAACAACTGAAAACATAACTCAATAATTATAATAACGGGCAAATAAGAGAACTATTTATGAATGATTTCTCTTGACAAGAAAAAGAAAACACCTGACAGAGCTTATATATGTGAGAATTGCTTTCCGCGAGGACACAAAATAAAATTGGCTACTTTATATTGTTCAATTTGGCCACTAAATCATATATTTTTACCCGTAATCCAACCAACAATTGACTAAAATGTCAATACTACCCTAAATTAAACACTCAATCGATTTCACTAAAGTTCGATTGTACCACCCAAAAATAACATAAATCAATATTCACTCTGTAGTCTTCTGACCAACTCGAACGTTTCGGCCAAAGCTCAAATAAAGAAAATTATAATAATGCAGAAAATATATTTAACTTCTCAGGTAACGAATTAAATCAAAGAAAGAATACTTTTGCAGAACTAAGCTGTAAATGCCACGACAGATAATTAAATAAATGAAATAATAATAATACAAGCAACAATATTTAAACTCCCGGCAAAATTAATTGAATCAAATGGAATAATAATAAATGTAGTAATAATGAACTTTGGGTGCTTTAGCACACTGTGAAACCAAGCTCAAATACAAGTTATTCACAATTTCCACTTACGGATACCTCAACGCTTCTCGACCTCTAAATCTTTTTGACACACTTTGCACTTTTCTCTTACTCAACTTTAACCGGACTTTGTAGCACAACAGGAAACAAGTAACAAGTGTCGATGCTAGTTTTCATCGTATCTTTTATAGATCTCGAATTTATGACCAAACTAGACGAAAAAGCCCATTAAGACAGGCGCTTTTTTTGTCCGATAAACCGAAACTGGACCGAAAATCTGAAGGATGATTTCGTGCATGTTACAAAAAATTATTTGGTTTTTCCAATCGCGATCTTTGTTTCTTTCTCGTCTTTTACAAAATCTATCACCGGGGCTTTTCACCCTTTTTATAAGATCGAGGGAAAAACTCTGTTATATTTTATGCATGATGTTGACGTGAATTCCAGTAGCTTTGGGTATGCACATTAATTTCTAACAGGGAGTGAAATATTTTACCAGACACCAATAGGCCCAAATAGGCAGGGACGTACCAAAGTTAGGTTAAATATTATTTACCCGTTCTTAGTAACGGAGCTCTAAAAAAATGCTTCGTTACACTATATATATGTATAAGGTGTGAAAGAACACTCTCAGCTCAGAGGACGAAGGTTGCGTTCCCGCTGATGTTAGCGTTGGCATGGTTAATATTTGGCAAATGCTATTTTGATCATTCTGTTTCGTAGCTCCCCTCGTGTATATGCTTCTGAGAGCAATCGCTTTCAATATGTTCCGGAAGAATCAAAATCATTTAATCTTTTCCTATATATTTACCATGCTCTTAGTACTGGAAAAAGCGGTGGCACAGTGCTCTGATACTCTGTGCAACAACGAGGGAAAAAACAGTTCATGAAAATGCTACGTGAGTTTGTGGTGTGGTTTGGGATTGAATGTTTGAGTGTTTTTTGTGTAGTGTGCTTGTGGTTTGTAGATTTGAGGTTTTGGGTAATGTATTTTGAAGTTTGGTGTGTTTGTGGAAACATTTGAGTGTTTTGAGTGAAAAATTGATGTTTTATTTTTGGTTTCTTGCATTTGAGGAGGAAAATATTTATAGCGTTTTGTTGTGTTATTTAATGATTTTATTTTTTGTGGAATTTACGTATTTTTGCATTTGTGTGGTGTATTTGATAAAATGAAAAAAGGTTGTGTGGTTGCGGTCGGATTCGAACTCCGGACCTCTGTGACTCACGTGTAACTAGTTAGACTACCCTGTCTTTGTATGTGTTTGTGTTGATGAGTATTTGATGCGAATGGATTTTGTGTTTGTTGGCAATCCATTTGTGGATAAATCCACCGTCCCTACATTTCCCCGGACCCCGCCATCGGCGGCAGCGTGGCAGGGCGGATTGCTGAAGTATTTGTGTGAAGATTTCATGAAGTTCTTTAATGATGTGTATACTTGAGATTAGGGTGCTATGTATTTCATATAGCACTTCCATGATTTGGGGGGTGTTAATGGGCACCGGTGGCTGGTCAGGTTGACGAGAGTCTTATCGATATCTGAGCAACGTCGGGCGCGTTTAGTACTTGAATGGGTGACCACCTGACAAGGAAGGTGCGCGTAAAATGCCCTAACAACATGGACATATAAATATTCATACGTCCATGCCTAACAACTGTAGCGTACTAGCATTTTCGCAGCTGCATGCGTCTTATCAATGAGCACGAGATAAGACGATAGATATGCCGTCCTTCGGAGGAGACGTTAAGATGGTGGTCCCGAGTTCATAGATGTTGAGCTCGTTAAAGAACCCTACCTCTGAAACAACAGAGGATTGGGCAATATTTCCCGTTGGAGGAAGTCTGCTCACCGCCGTCGGTGTTAAGCCTTGGTCGCAGAAATAGGCTGACGTTAAATAAAGCAATAAAAAAAAGGTATTCTTTAGACAAGCCATGGTTTCCAGAGTTCTGAGGGTATGAGATCCGATCCAAACTAGGCAGGAGTGTTGAATTCAAGATTTTTTTTTTCAGTATTTCATATTCTCCCGTTACTTGCGGTTTTAACGACCTCAACTTGGGAACTTCAAATAGATTACCATTATATTTTTACTCTTTGGATTCTAGCGACCATTTTGAGTACGATAACATAGTTTTCAGATGAAAAATTGGTATATTTGATTTTTCAAAAGCATTTTTATTTTCGCATCTAGAGCGTTGGTCCCACTTCAACCAATCTGCTGGACATGAATGCTGAGTAAAGAATATTATATGACAGTTTTTTCCGCCTAGTTGAATACCTGGCGGTTTGATATTTCCAACACCACTAATTGTTGAAAAAGTAATTTTTTTCAATTGACAACTCATTTTAGACACACATTTTCAAGATTTTACAACGAATCCATTGATATTTTCGAATCGAAAATCGGATGGATAACAATACTAATACACTAATTATTTAGTCGAAAAATTATGCGGAAATTGGGGTATGTCGCTCATACAAAATTAAATGAAACTGAAAAAAATCCCATGAAAGTTTATAATCCATTGCAACAATATCAATTGTGTTTCGCATCACATTTCGCAACATATCGGAATTTATGGTAGCAAACACTTCACGAATGCGATTTTTTTTAATTTCAAGTGTTTGAGTCCTATTGTGGGATTTTTGTCAAAAGTACATGGCTTGCGAAATATCGAATTTGTTCCATAATTTTGACGCGCACTGTATAATACTGTGTTTTATTCAGTTTGAGCAATACAATAATTATATAAGGCAATATAGATAAAAGAGTAAACTTAACTAAACAAAACGATGGGTTACAGTAAACTTACAGCTAAGTATATATAGGTACATATAATTTGATCAGTGCACCCATTAAGACCGTCAAGGTTGAGCATGGGGTACACTGACCAGTATTGAGATTTTATGTTTATATATGTATATGTTGTACATCTCTTATTCATCGTGTGTATATATATAATAGGTTTTTTTTCTAAATTTAAAAATTTTTTTTGTTTTTTTTATTTTTTTTTATTTTCAGAATTCGAAAAAAAATTTAATGTCTTCGGCATCAAGAGTTTTTATATATCCTTTAAAGAAGGTTTTTAAGAATGATGGTGGTTTACTTCGAATCTTTCCTGAAAATTAGTCGCCTTCATTGAATGTTTTTGTTGCGCCCAATATATGCAGTTTTGTCTGTTAAACATTCCATTATTCGTGAATCTTGACTCGTCATAAAATAAAATCGAAGCAACAAAGTCGGTATTAGTAGTATTGTTCTGAAGTAGCCACTCATAATAAACTGATGTTCGATTTCCATCATTTTCATACGAATGCTGGTGCACTTGATACTCATACGACCTGTACCTATGCTCTTCCAAAATCTTCCTTGATGACTCATGACTAATTCCTAACTCATGGCTTATTTCCCTAATAGAAGCGGTAGGATTCCCTTTTACAAATGCTAGAACATTGATTTCCGTCACTCATCAATGACAAAAGCTTCTTGTCCGAGTTGTTTCTCCATAACGCGGAAATATTGAAAATATGGATGATGTCTGTTAGGATACCTTTCAGCATACAAGGTTGCTGCATTCCTCCAATTTTTCTTGCGTTAATTAATAGCATGTCCACATTAATCTCTTTTATAAGTGTTTGTTGAAAAATTTAATGACTTAAAGCACACTAGGTTATTGATGAACACTAACTTCTTATTTATCGAATTTAATTTTGTTTCCATAAATCACTTTTGATTTTTAAAGTTTTTACCAAACAATGAGGATGAGAATAAATCTGAAAAATTGACTGAGCACTATTCGTTTTCGAAACTGAGTAGACCTACTTGAAGGTGTTTTCGGAATGGAAAAATTTATAATTAATACAAAGCGTTTCATCAAGAATTTTGAAGTTTTATTCAATTCCGAATGGAGATGCTTTCAAAATGTTTGATTGATTTATTAGCAAAATAATTATATCTTTTGATCGTGAAATTGAAGTTATGAATCTGGTTTCGTTCAATTTTGTATCCTCAGCATACTTGATAAGCGATATACCCAAATTTATTCATAATTTTTCGACAAATAATTAGTGTATAAAGATTGTTACGCATCCGATTTTCCATTCGAAACCATCAATGGATTCGTCGTAAAAATTAGAATCTACGGAATGAGTATCTAAAAAATGTTTTGATTTGAAAAAAATTACTTTTTTCACAATTAGTGGTTTTGGAAATATCAAACCGCCATAGGTACTCAACCAGGCGGAAAAAACTCTCATATAATATTTTTTCTCATCATTCATGTCCATCAGATTGCTTGAGGTGGGTACGGAAAAACTACATTTGTTATCAGCTATAACGAATAACAAAATTAGGGAAAGAAATTCCATCACCAATGATATGAATTAATTTCAATTAACTTTCGTTGAGAAAAGGGAAATGTTGATGGTTTACTGATGAGAATAATGAGGACGATTATTATTATTTGTATTTCACCAGATAATTCCTCTTCAATTTCTTCGCACTTGAAAGCTTTCCTAAATATTTGACCGTAGTTTGTACTATTTTTCTCTAGATCAAACCTCCGACTTTTATTGTTTTATATCAGTAATAAGTTATATATTGAATAAAAAAATAGATTTTCAGAGGTTTCACATTATATGATCTTATCTAGTAGTTTCAATTATATTTTATTGCCTCAACATCCGATGTGAATATGAAATCGACGAGGTTGAAATAAAAAAGCAATTATGGGAAATGGTTATGTCAACTGATTTCAGAAAGTATTGTTTGAAGCTTATTTTTTGTGGGGGAATATCCATTCTTGACACTTTTTTTGGGATTATAACCTTCCACAATCTGAAAACAAAATTAAATGGATCAGGGAATCCATACAAGTGTATAGATTCCCAAAAAAAGTGTCAAGAATAATATCAGTAACTTTTGGGAAATGAGTGTCATGATTATTCGACATTTATTTGAATTGCATTGCAATTTCGCATCTCTTATAATTTAATTTACACTTGGATATAGTGGGTACTGGGAACTCGAAATTCAGACACTAATTCATTGTTGCCAACGTTTCGAAAATCGTTTATTTCCTTTTTCGTATTCATATTGATATAAATATTCTCATATTGTTTCACATTTTTCACAATCCATGTCTTAGTGTATGTATTATTTCCACGACACAACTCATGTAGACGTAAAGTTCAACCATATCATATTTCATAACCTATCATACTGTGCCCTTTCCAGCTTTGAAAAAGGAAATAAACGATTTTCGAAACGTTGGCAACAATGAAATCGTGTCTGAATTTCCAGACCCCAGTATATCCATTCGTAAATTTATTTGAATATTCATAGATCTATGAATGGGCGATAATATATTGGTTACCTATCTTGAACGATGGAAGAGTGATTAAAGTTTATCTTTGAGTCGCAGATGATTCCACATCTGCTTTCATGAACATCCTGTTCATATTTTCGAAAAACCAAAATGAACTATTCCTGTATAAACATCCAGTAACTGCAGTGAAAGTTGTTCTTAGTAGCAAAGTTTGGAAATTTTCATTTCTTTCACTAGTAATTTTCAGAATTTCCAAAATTCTCATCTTGTTGATAATCCGATGATATTCTCAAAATTCTTGACTGTCAAATGGACATTTAGTTTTTGTAATTCTGGCGAATATAATAAAATAATTGCAAACGTCATGATTTCCATACTTACACACAGGAGGCGACAGAGAACTTGGGTTGGGCTTGTTACTCAATCCCCATCCACAAAAACCGTTTTAATGAAAGATCAAATAACGAAAAACAAAAAATGTATTTTGAAAGTTTGTGATAAATCAAAACACGAAATTTTCACCATGAGGAAGTAGGTACTGTTGAGGTGTTCTCCCGTCAAAATGCTGATAATTCGAGATACTATTATATTCTACCGGCTTCTCACATTCACAAATCGTGCCTTTCACCAACAAGTCTATGGGCGCGAAAAATACCCGGAAATTCACATCGTTATAATCCAAGCTAGCCATCAAGAAATTCGACATTCTGTCAGATATAACCCATATGTTTCCATTGCGATCAACCTTAACGTCGGCGGGGAAAATCAGTTGGTTATCATCCTTATCCACTATTCCATGGTTCTCGCTGTTGTATTCCTTTGCAGAATTCCAACACCCAATTGCATTCTGATCAATCAAATTGAAAAATTGTATACCATTGTTGTCCATCACTCTGGATGTGGTATGCGAATTTGGTCCTCTTTCTGCTAAGGCATAGAAGTCGAACCAACCATCTTCAACTTTTGAGCTATTCCGCAAAGTTTGAGTGGATACAACGAACTCCCTGTGTGAGGCTAGAGGGCTGAAGTATAGGAGCCTGTAACCGTCAGCCTTCAGGGGGGTAAGGCTCATACCGAAAATACCTTCTTCACCCCATTGGAAATTCAGGTTGTCTATGGTGTAATCACCCCTAAGAGGGTCGGGCATAAAGTAGCTGTGGGTGAATCTCCAAGACTTATTTTCTCTAAAAGAATATGTGATCAGGCCATATCCAAGTTCATCACTCAAGTAAGCATATGCATCATCACAATTACTTCCCAAATCCACTGCAATATTGGCAATGAAGGTATTTGCATTGGTGTCTTCAGGTCTCAACTCGTATCTTCTCAGTCTCTGGTTTGTGCGTAAATCGAAAATGTTCAATGCGTAAGGGCAGGGGTTTTGGGTAGTGTTGCCGATTCCAAAAGTACCTGTGTCCAATACCCATAATCTGTCGCATTGTTTTTTAAGGCCTTCTCACAATTTCCCAGTTCATTGGAGCTCCAATCGGGAAAGGGAATCAGTCTTGGGTTTTTCACTGGAGAGTTCAGTGGAATATAGTTCAATGTTGCTGGTATGCCTGGAATAAAAATTAAGAGTATGAAGTTTATATTTTTGAATGAATGAAAATCTTATCCTTAGTGAAATGCACAGAAAATAATAATCCTGTGTGGAGATCACAAGCACTTTTTCGTTCTATGTTGAACGTTATCAAATATGAAAGCATTCGGAACTCATTGCCTACAACTCCTCTGTTATGAAGTAAATGCAAATAATGTGTTCTGTCTTCCATAACATATTTAACGATGCCCGGGACTTCCCAAGTATGAAAACAGTGAATGAGGCTTGAGAAAGATGATTTTATTCTTCTTATATTAATGCTTTTCGATAAAATCTTCTTTTTTTATTATAAACCCAATATTTATTTCACCATTTTTGATATTATCAAATCGATTCAAATGCAACTTCTTGCAATTGGCAATATTTGAAGTAATAAGTAAGTGGTTACAGGTGAACTCCACGACTACAAAAATATATTTGGGTTTTCGGTGTTTATTTATTTGAAATATAAAAAATTCTTATTAAAAAATGTAAATGATCAATACACACTTGTTAATCCACCTATTAGGTGAAAAATAAGGAATAAAACGATATTCAAGATTAGTTTATCGGTAAGCTAAGAAAATTGATATTTGATATTTTTCAAATTAGCGATGTTCCAGAAGTAGTTTGATAAATTAGTCTCATTTGGATTTTATTGTGTTTATGAAGTTTTTTTCATTTAGTGTTTTCTTTGACTCGCAATTTCTCAAAAGGCAAGAAATGGGGTATTCTTGCCTAGACGTCATGAACAACTCCTCGATCGTTAACGCCCTGAAATGCCATACCTATTAAAGTCATTTCTTGTGAACATTACCCAACATTCGATTTAGATCAAATTTGGTAATTGTGTTTTTCAAGGTTCTGAAAGTAATGTTCTAACTGAAAAATTGTAAACATATCTTATTAATGCAAGTTAAAAATTTGAAAATTTGTTGGCTTTTGCATCGAAAAAAAATAGAAATCGTTTTGCATTGCAATTTGGTATAATTATCTTCAGAAATAAATGTCTGCTCACTGTGGAAATTAACGAGTGGAGAGTAATATTTGACTACAGGATGTACGTTATTGACTTCCAAAAAAATTTAAAAAAATAATTGTATATTGTTCTTTTCGAAATGGATGAATTTACATATTTTGAATTCATATAAACCATTGATATATAAAAGATTATTGGGTTTATATAAATTTTCTGTAGGTTCCAAATGATTCGATCTGAAAATACATTTAATTGCCTGTTTTGTAATTTTTTTATTTTTTTATGGTCTAATTAATGAGTTATTTGCTTCACCCCAAATTGGCACCAAATATTGTGAATTTTCAATAATCAAACACTGGTAAATATTAAGAAGATATTTACGAGGGATATAATCCCTCATTTTGAATAATAATCCTATCAGTGGAGAGAGTTTGTCTTAACATTTCAATCTGTTCCTCCCATGATAAATTTTCATCTTTACATAGTCCTCAAAGTTTTGTGACAGGTTTGTAATCAATAATTTCTTGTTCAAAAGTCAAAGGAATATTAACCAAATTTGGGTTTCCACTGCAAATATACATATAAGATGAGTTTTTCATAATTCAAGTATAATTTATGTTGTTGTAGCCAAAATGATATTAGGTTCAGGTAATTTTTTATGGAGGTTTGTATCGTCTGCGAATAATTCAATTTCACCAGCGAGATTCAATTAAGGCATAGAATTTATGTAAATAAGAAATAAAACTGGACCGAGTATTCAACCTTGGGGAACTCCACAAGTTATTTCCTTCACTGAACTCTTTTTATTATTGAGGTATACAAATTGTTTTCGATTACACAAATAATTTTGAAACCAAATGTGGAGTTTTCCTCTTATTCCAGTATTATATAATTTGTCAAGTAATATCTTATGGTCTACACTATCGAAAGCCTTTCGCAAATCCAGAGTTAATAGACAACATTTTTTATTTTCATCAAGAGTTGGATATTTGTAACTGTATCTATAATCGCTGCTTCTATATCTCTGCATCGACGGAAACCATACTAACCATTATGTAATAAAACATTTTTCTCCAAAAAATAAGAAAATTGAATATTAATAATTTTTACAATGATTTTTGATAATATAAACAGAATAGATACTTGGCGATAATTATTTAGATCAAATTTTTTGCCATTCTTGAACACAGGAACAACTTTGGCCTCTTTCATATTTCCTGGAACAATTCCACTCTCGAAACATTTCGAGAATTTTTTCAATAAAATTGGTGAAATATCAGATTTAACCATTTTTACAAGCTTTTTTACTGTCTGAACTGTCTATGATTTCCTCTATTTCCAGGATGTTTGTTGGTTTCAAAAATATTGACATTAAATTTGAAGGTTCCTGATTTGGATAATTTTTTATCGAATTTGACGAAATTTTCGAACCTATATATTTTAGTAGGATTGGTTATTTTTTATAAATTTTTTTCAATTTAATGAATTTTCTATTTATTTGTATAATTTGGTGTATTATGAATGAGTTGATTCCATTCCAAATTTGTTTTAAGGTGGTAGCATTCGAAAATTGATTTAAATGATATATTTTTTTATTTTTTAGTAGGTTTTTTCACCAAATTATTAAATTGTACACCAGCTTTGATGGATTAGAATAATTATCAATCATTTTCGGATAATTTTTGAGAAGTACCATCCAAATAGGCTCATCCATTTCAAAGAAAAAAAACCGATGGCGTGGCCAATCGGAAGGGTAGATTTTATAATTTATTTATTGATTCTGAAATTGCCAACTCATAAATCAAGCTAACGAATCAAGTGATGTTTTCTCATTGGAAATCACAAACAGCACTTCTATTTTAGAACTTGGAATTCCAGAAAAATCCATGATCTGATTGACACGAACAAAAGCATCTCAAATGAAAGGAGCATACACACACTGACTTCTTCTGCAAGAGTACGGATAGAAACATGTGGATGGATACTGATATAAGCTAACACGTTGATAACTAAATCTTCAGTATGCTGGCATGCCTTATATTAGAAGGAACTGGCCCAGTCGGTACAGACGTTGTGCTTCGCGGCAATTTTTTCGATATTCGCAAAAGAATAATAACATTTCGACTCAATCACTTGAGGAAAACACGAAAGGCATGCTGGAGTTTCGCACAAAGAACAAAGATATAACTTGTTTGCAAAAAAAATCACTGAATCGCATTTTATAAGTTGATAGTACAATTGAGCTACTAAAGTATTTTTGATTGCCGAACATATTTGAAGGGTTGTGGCTTCGAAAATGATTACGTGCACGAAATTCTAATTGTAGTTTCCTGTTCGGCAATGCACTACCATAATTAAAAAAATCATGAGTGAAGGCTGATAATAGCAAAATTATTTATTAGAAGTTTCAACAATATGCCTGTTTCAATCTGCATTAGCATGACATTTTATTTTACCATTTTAAACAAAAACCTACTTTTCCATTTATAATTATTTTTCCGATTTCAATACCCATTCATATGAATTCTTCGAGTTCCTAGTAATCTTTCTGTTAAATGTGTGGTTTTAATGATTTCTTTAGTCAATTATCTCAGATTTTTGGTCTTTTCAAATCGAATCACATGTCAACACGTAAGTTGTTCTTTATCTCAGAATCTCAGAACACCTTGTTGTTCAGTGATCTGTGGTTGCAATCCAAACAAATATTGATGCGGTCAAGGGAGAGTTCGAGGTATGCAGAGGGTTCCGTAAAGTTTTCGGAGAGAGCGGAAGAGGAGGGGGTGATACATTTTTTACATATTTTTCAGAATATATTTTCAATTGTGCTATTTGGAATTAGATTTTAATATTTTTTATAACAAGCCCTTTTCAATGATATGTAAAATAAATATTCGAGTAGCTAATTTGCCTCCTCTTCAATTCTTATATGGAAATTGTTGAAAGAATAGTACATGAGTTTTTAGGGTAAAAAGTGTGAATCTCATGAAATATCCAAACGCAAATAATTTTTGAAGCAGGTGAACCTATCCAAATTAATTTCCACAATCCTATGGAAGATGATCAAATTTCAAAGATAATGAACCTAAATGAAAATTTCAGATATAACTAAAAAAATATGTACAGTTGTCTCACAGAAGTGTGAAATAATAATAGTCAATTTGTTTTTAAAATCTGAAAAAGATATTTATAATATCAGAAAGATATTTTTCCAATTTCCAATTTAGGATGATTCTGTTTCCAATATCCATGAATAACTTCATACCAACATTCAACAACATTCTTATTCTCGTCCTGAAATATCTCATGCCACTCATTACTTCCATAAAACCTTTTATGAGTTACCGACTTTCTATGTAATAATAGTTCGTTCTATACTATGCAAATTAGCATAGGTATAATATTAAGTTGGCTGTGATTGTAGAAAAAGTTGATATTTCATAATACTTGCCAATTCTACTTGTAATTTTCCTATTATTTCAATCATTCAATTTCTTCGAGGCCACGGATATTTCTATGATTATTAATTATTCTTGATTACTTTTAGAACATATTAGTACTCAACTCACCCTCTTTCCACCTCGGTACTGAAACGAACATTTTGTCATTCCAAATTTCTATTCCCACAGGAAGGTTATTTTCAGGCTTGAATCTTCCCGTCAAAATAGCTTTTGTTCGAGCATCTTCTGTTGGATATTCATAATCTATTATGTTCCATTGGAAGTGCTCTTGCAGTTTCAAAGTACCCAACACTGGACTACTGATGAAAGTGAAGAAAATTAGAAAATTGACGGAGCCCATGTTTTCCTGGAATTAAAGAAAGTTTGAAGAAAATTCCCCTCGAGTTGATGTAGTAACTAATTGGAACTATAAAAATTCAACTGAATCATCTGAAGAAAAATATAATGTTAGAGTTTCGGTTTTTTGCATGGATAACTGAGTTGTTTCTATTAACGAAAGAATGGTGAATTATATGCATCATTTGCTTCTGAACAGCTTATAATCCAAAGTTTTCAGACATACTGCCGATTAAATGAAAGTGATTTTTCTTTGGTCAGTTTTGTTTTGTGGTTTTGAATAACCTAACAATGCATACAGTGCGGTCCATAGGTATGGAATAAATTCATTTTTGGCGTTATTATGTATTTGTTTGAAAAAACCTGAAACAGGTCGATTTCTATTGTCAATTCGACAATTTACAGTATGAAAATATTACCCCCTCTGAATTATGAGCATCCCCTCAAAAATGTTGAATGAGAAGGGGGGTCGTGTGGCACCTTGTTCGAAAGGGATTTTCTGTTCAGTAGGACCTCAGGGGTTATGTTGTTAATTTCTTCCGTTAACCTAACTTTTGAATCTGCAATATTGTCTGGTCTATTAAAATATACTTTTGATTTTAAATAACCCCATGGGAAATAATCAGGTGTTTTCTTATCTGTTTTGCTGAACGTCAGGAAAAAGTCGTTCAAGACACCAAAAAATTATTCACAAAACCCACATTTTGATATTTATAAGTTGCTAACACACGTCAGTATATTGAAAAATATTTGAGTGTGTATTTGATATAATATATCCGAAATTCAAAGAATATACATTTCAATTATGATTGGATGCGGTAATAAAACAAGAACTCAAAAGGAAGTTTGTGAAATGTTCAATAATACATACCCTGGTCAACACGTCTCACAGTCTACAGTTGGCAAAATAGAAACAAAATTTCGTGAAACTGGACATGTAAAAACTATTCAAGAACCAGGTCGAAATGTTAAATTGGATGGGGAAAAAAAGTTAGCGATTGAGGAAAATCCGCATATGACAAGTAGACAACTTGCCGCCGACAATGATGTTATCATCGATATTGAGAGCTTTACATAAAGAAAAATACCATCCTTATAAAGTTCAGTTGGTTCAGGAGTTAAATGAGGATGATCCTGATAGAGAGCAACAATTCTGTGAACTGATAATGGACAGAATGGAAGCAGATTTGCAGTTCAATAATAAAATTGTTTTTTCTGATGAAGCTACTTTTCATTTAAATGGAACAGTTAATAGACAAAACTGTAGATATTGAAGCAGAGAAAAACCTCATTGGATATGTGAGGCTCATACATAATATCCTAAAAAGTGAACGTTTGAGCTGGTATCATTAACAACAAAATTATTGACCCTCATTTCTTTGAACGCACAGTTAATGGTGAGGTTTATTTAGATTTTTGATGAACTTTTTACAACCTACATTAAAAATACTTTTTCCTGATGTTAATGATCCAAATGCAAAAGATAGATCAATTTGGTACCAACAAGACGGAGCTCCATCGCATTACAAACGTATTGTTAGAGATTATTTGAACGAATTTTTTCCCAATAGGTGGATTGGAAGACGTGAAACGATTGAATGGCCGCCTAAATCCCCCGATTTGACTCCTCTCGATTACTTCTTATGGGGTTATTTGAAATCGAAAGTATATTCCAATAGACCCGACAATATTGCAGATTTGAAAGTTAGGATAACGGAAGAAATTAACAACATAACCCCTGAGGTCCTACAAAATGTTGTACGAGAATTCCAAGATCGACTTGCTCATTGTCAAGAAGTGAATGGTGGTGATTTTGAACATTGCATTTATTTGTAAAATAAATTGAAAAATACTTCCTAAACATTATGTGACATTATTCCCTTCATTCTACGTAGAGTATCAAAATTCAACATTTTCAAAATAAATTTTCTCAGTTATGATTGCACCAAATTTGAAAAACTTATAATTGCTGAACAGAAAATGAAAATCTCTTCCGAACAAGGTGCCACACGACCCTCCTTCTCATTTGAAATTTTTGAGGGGTGCTCATAATTCAGAGGCGGTGCAAGAAGGGGGTAATATTTGCATATTGTCAAATTGACAATAAAAATCGACCGGTTTCAGGTTTTTTAAACAAATACGTAATAACGCTAAAAATGGATTTATTCCATACCTATGGACCGCACTGTATTTAACTACATGTCCAACCACAAAGAAAGGTTTTTATTGATACACCAACCTTAAAGTATTTTGGAGTTTATGAAAATTTGACCACAACTGGATTGAATTGGGGGTTGATAGTTTGTATAGGAGTACCGTTAGTTTTTGAGAGTCCGGGTTATAAAAATGAGGATTTGAGGTTTTTTCACAAATAAGGAAATACGTTGATTTGTTGAAAATATGAGCAGGATGTTCATAAAATCAGATGTGGAATCATCTGCGACTGAAAGATAAACTTTAGTCACTATCTTTCTATTCAATATTCAATTGATAATGTTCCTTTTTTCAAGGAAATACGTGTTTCGGTGCTCTTGGAAATCCAACCACTAAAGGGGTTAAATGGGGATTAGAAGTTTGTATAGGAGTTCCGTTAGATTTCAAGTTAGGGTCATAAAAATGGATACATGAAGTCTTCGTAACAAATGAAGAGATACGTGTTTCAGTAATTCAATCCCTAAAGGGGTGAAATGGGGGGTAAAAGTTAGTATGAGGGTTCCGTTAGTTTTTATAGGGTCCTAATAATTGGTATTTGAGGTCTTTGTTACAAATGAAGAAATACGTGTTTCCGTGTTCTCAGAAATTCAACCCCCGAGGAGATGAAATGGGGAGTGAAATTTTGTATAGGGATTCTGTTAATTTTTAATTTAGGGTCATGAAAATTGGTGTTTTGGCTCGCTGTTTTAAATGAATTGTGTTTAACCTTATCTGAAAATTCCGTCCCTAAAAGTGACAAAAGTGGTTAGTGAATTCGTAATAATAGTCAATTATGCCACCCAAACGAGATAATGGGATTAACAGGATAACGGGAAATGGGAAAACGGGAAACGGGATAACTAGAAACGGGATAACGGGAAATGGAATAACGAGATAAGGAGAAGCGGACAAAGCCACAGGCATAAGCTAGACAAAACAACACAAAGAAAAACATTGAAAGAAAAAATTCTACGCGGGCGAATTCGCTGGAACCAGTTAGTATTTGATAAGTATTGAACGATATCATGTCCGCGTTACAAGTTAGTAAAATCGGATTTTGTG
Organism: Gonioctena quinquepunctata; assembly: GCA_018342105.1. Classification (NCBI taxonomy): domain Eukaryota; kingdom Metazoa; phylum Arthropoda; class Insecta; order Coleoptera; family Chrysomelidae; genus Gonioctena; species Gonioctena quinquepunctata. The sequence goes on from JAFIRS010001185.1 coordinate 289,672, forward strand.
AATAACTTATTGTAAAACAATTTAAATTACAAACTATCTTTTATAAAGTTGTCGCGTACGATAAACATATAAAGGAGAAAAAAATATATATTTGGTTCCACACCACCTCAGTTCTCCTGAGAAAGAAAAAACGGAACATCAGGGATTCTGCGCCAAACGGTCACATCCATTTTTTATGACCGTTTGATGAATGTACATGAAATTTGGTATAGTAGGTATCTAATAAAAGTTAATGATCCGCATATACTTGAATAGTTTCAACTTGAATAAAAAAATCAGAAAATTCCGTAATGGGTAAATTTAATACCCCCGTTTTGACATATTAAGCAAAAATATTCATAAAGATACATTGAACTATATTACATAATGACACCCCTTCCCCTTGACATAAGAACATTCTTTCACGAATTCTAATACAAAGTTTTTCTCTAGAACACTCACCTGCGTGTTGGTATCACATGAAAATCAACAAAAGAGAGACAAATCCCAACTGGCTTTTATAAGGATTTTTCTTCGCCGTCTCCGATGAAAGTTATTTCACAACACAAACGTTATGGTTGGCGTTATCTGAATCGATATATGTAAAAAAACTGCATTGACACACGATCGATTTGAATACCTTTCTGATGCACTCGTATCAAATTTATAATATTTTTTTCGGATAAAGTATCATGGTGACAAAATAACGTAAGTTATAGTAAGGTCAATCACCTAATTCTAACGAAAATTATGAAATCTAGGTACATAAATTAAATTGATTTGCTATTCATATTCAGATGGGATAGTTTTTCTGCTTTATGTACATAAAAATGCATTGAAAATCATTACTTATTAACATAAAGATATAGGGAGGTTGTTTGACAACGAATGTTCATCGTTAAAATAGTAGAATCAATGAAGCGAAACAAACATGAAAACTTTCAAACCTACGAACAGAACTCGGTTTTTAATGATTAATTTAACGTTTGTTATATTCAATTATTGAAAATCCAAAATAAGTGCTAGAATGATAATTTTTTGAACCCCAGATTCTTTTTTATACATTGTTGTTATTTATAAATTAAGTCCGGTTTCCGAAAAACATAGATTTTTCGCGGCTGCTGAATACGAATATGGTAAATGAAATTATAGTTTGAAAAAATTAAAAAACACGCTTATAAAGCAATAAGGACTACAAAGTTGAAAATAGTGAGAATAAAGTCATTGATCAAAAAAAAGTCTGTTATGTAAAACAGCGTAATAAATTATGAAAAGTAAGTAAAGAGTACCACACGTTTTATTTAGATAAGAGAAAATGTTGAGGTCAATGACTTTATTCTTATTTTTTCCAACTTTGTACTCTTTATTGCTTTATAAGCGTGTTTTTCAGTTTTTTTAAAGTATAATTTTTAGTCCATATCGCTACGAAAGATTAAATAAGACTAAGGGAGAAAAACTCTTCGTTTGTTTCATCCACATGAGATGAAAACTATAAATTATGCTATGTAAAACCAGTGCATTCGCCATATCTTTGCAATGTTAATTATTTTTTCTGACGATCTTGGTGAGAATACCAGGTCATAGCAATGAAATTATTGTATTGTCATCGGTTATTAATACGTGTGAAAAATTTCAAATGATTCGGACATCTGGAAGTGGGTGAAAATTAGTTTCAAAAAGCTAATAGAGCTTGTATAAAAAATAGTTTTTCTGAAATTTTCCATTTTTTTTATAAAGGTTTCTTGACATCCTTTGTATATTTATGTATAACCGAAAACAATTTGTTACAAAATTTTGGTGAAAATGTTTTTCCCAAGTGAATTAGGATTAGTAACTTTTTACGGTCGCTGATTACGAATTTTTTATGTGGAAGTCTTCCAGAAGAAAACCAAATATAGATAATTTACGGGGTCAGAGAATACACATACGAAAAAATGTGTATGGATTGAATCTCATCTTTGAATTTGGCACAATAATAAACTTTTTCATTAATGATAAACATTTTTTACGTACAAATAGAGAAATATAGATAATTGTACTATTAACAATTTCAAGTTAAATGAAATATAAAATAATTCAAAACAGGAAACAAATAGGTTTCAATTTTTATTGGAATTTTTGCCAATTTTGCAGGAGAAGAAAATGATTTTCAAAATATTGTTCAGTGCTGCTGCGGACTGCATGTGACAATACAAATTATATTTCTTCAATTCTGTTTCCATTCTGTAGAAACTGCTTTAAGTGTTGGTAGCCTCTTGTCATTTTGAGTTTTTCCACAATTTTACTCAAGATTCTCTGGGTCTATAGAAATGCAACAATTTGCCAACAGTATCTTGTTGCTGTTTCTGTAACACATAAGAAGAATAATACACTTTTTCCGTCAATTCTAACAGAGTTAAATGGTCGAAGTCTTCTGAAGCATAAATAAAATTCAACAGAAAGAGAGGAGAAACAGGGTTTGACTTTGAATTGAATCAGGTAGAGCCTACCTGCTCTACAAAAGGTCGGATTATATTGAAAGTGCTTGTATATTCTCATAAATTGTTGTTTTCATCATTTGAAAATACAAAGGTATGTGCCCAGCCTATATGATGTTTGTATATTATTATATCCTGAGTCTGAACGATTCAATAAGTAACTTTTTCAATTATTATTCTTTATTCTTTATCAAATGTTCAGTTATTAATTAATCTTTATGAAGCATTTTCAAAACGATACTTCCATTTGAAATAACATAGAAAATATTTATATTTTTTAATTGTTTAATTAATATGAATACTTCAGTGCTACAGTTGAAATGTTTCTGATCAATCATCAAAATCGGAGCTTTAGTGGGCTTGGAGGTGAAAATCTTCATTGACTCGAATAAAAAGCTAATTCGAAGAAGATGTACTGTTGTACCTTTCAATTGCATTCAATCATTCTGTACATTCAGAAATGCAGATGATCTAAAAAGCTTGATCTGAAGTTTGATTGTTGAAATACAAAATTGCCATAAGAATTAAATAATCGCCATAAACTGATTGAACTCACGTAGAATCAAATTTGATTTATGTATAATAAGCAAACAAAACCCGAATGCCAGGTATGCAAAACTCTTTGTCTACACTAAAAATTTACATTTTGTATATATTATATATATGTATATATATATATATATATATATATATATATATATATATATATATATATATATATATATATATATATATATATATATATATATATATATATCAAAATGTAAATTTTTAGTGCAGAGTAGACAAAGAGTTTTGCATACCTGATATTCGGGTTTTGTTTGCTTATTATACATAAATCAAATTTGATTCTACGTGAGTCCAATCAGGTTATGGCGATTATTTAAATTTTATGGCAATTTGTATTTTAACTTTAAAAATTTTTGTAATCAAACTTCAGATCAACCTTTTTTTATCATTTGCATTTCTGAATGTACATTGTGATTGAATTAAATTCAAACGTACAACACGTACTTCTTCTTTGAATTCGCTTTTTATTCAAGTCAGTAAAGATTTTCACCTCCGATTTTGATGATTTTTCAAAAACATATATTTTCAATAATTTAAAATCAGAAACAATCCAGCTCCAGCAATGAAGTATTCATATTGATTAAATAATTAAGAAATATAAATATTCTTATGTTATTTCAAATAGGAGTATGTTTTCGAAAATGTTTTATAAGGAATAATTAATAACTGAACAATTGATAAATAATAAAGAAAAATTGGAAAATGTTACTTATTGAATAGTTCAGACTCAGGATATAATAATATACAAACAATATATAGGCTGGGCACATATGTATTTTCATCTGATGAAAACAATAATTCATGAGAATATACAAACACTTTCAGTAGAATCCAACCTCTCCAGTGCAGATAGGCTCTATCTGGCAGAAGAATTCAAAGTCAAACCCCGTTTCTCCTCTCTTTCTGCTGAATACACGTGCAGTAGTCTGCTCGAAAAAATAAGTGGTTTCACCAAAAATCACCTATATGGAAGCTACAGAATAACGGAGATACCATTTATTAAGTTGTTGAAAATTATAGAATATTCAATTACGGTCCTGGCCAGAACTTGTTTTGAACAAGTTTCAAAACACTTCGCCGAGGTAAAGAGAGCGGGTGGCGCTGTTAGTCAGTAGCCCACCCGAGTGGCGCACGTGTGAGCAGCTGATACAAAGTGTTTTTCTCAGTTGTTGTTACACATTTTTTTCCAATAATAATCAACTTATAGACATACTTCCAATTTACAGGGGTTGCATACAAAGTGCAGTACGTTATAGACTGAAATATTCTTATTGAGACCCAACACTCGAATATTTGTGAATTTACGGTCTCCATATGGGGTCCTCAATAGAACAACTAGAAAAACAAGCAAGAAGGCATGTATCACTCTTATATTATATATATATATATGTATATATATATATACAGTGTCCGCCAAAATATTGGAACCATATGGGATTTTTTTTATTAATAATTTCTCAGAAAATTTCATTCTTTATAAAAGTTGGTGCATTCAATTAGACTAAATACGCGCATAGCCATTACAATCAGTGGCGTGCGGCTAAGCGGGAATCGGGCGATACTATTGAAAATATCGAAAAATGTTATTGAAAAAAGTTGTTTGCAATCAAAAGATATTCACAGTTATCCAGTTCAGTCTACCAATTAATAATTTCAAAAACTGCTTAATGAGTTAGCCTCATTTTTTAATGGAAATTATCGACAATAATTTTTGCGTAGTCAATTATTAAAATAGATTAAATTATCTGTCAAAGCAATCAACTGATCTAACAAAATCTTGGAGATGAGTCCAAAAAACAGTAATGGAAAGATAATGAAATAAAGCCAGAAGCCTTAAAAAAGAGGTCAATCTTTATTAGAATTTTTTTTTTCTTAATAATTAATAATCACAAAATAAATATTGAAATTGCTTCCAGTCAAAGCTTACAGTTAAACAAAACCTCATGGTTCGTAAGCAAAACAACTTTACACTAGATTACAAAAGAACGTACCTGGACTCAAAGCGATCTCACACAAAACTTCTGAAGCAAAAAAAACGCATATCAAACTGACATTATAGCAAAACTTTCTGATAGCAGAGACCCCAGGACATTCTGGACAACTTTGAAACAATTTCGTTGCAAAAACTCAACCGAAACTCTCCCTATTGATATCTGGTAAGAATTTTATAGTGGCATCTTTCCGCCTAGAATAATAGATAATACTCTTTTTTTCGACGCACGTAGTCCACATCTTGATTCTCCAATAAAAACCAACGAACTCTATTTAGCTCTCAACAGGTGTAAAAACAAAAAAAAACAATATTTCCTATGAATTTTAAAAAAATTCACCTCATAACTGGGTACTCTATCTCACGTGTTTGTTCAATAATATCCTAGAGTCCCAAACTATTCCCAATGGCTGGAGTGAAATTATTCTAACGATGTTGCACAAAAAAGGCTCACTCGATAACCCATCCAATTACAGAAATATTGCTCTTATCAACTGTTTGGCGAAATTATTCACCCAGTTGCTACGTAACAGACTCGGAGACTGGACAGAAAATTCCAAAATAATTCCAGAATGCCAATCAGGGTTCAGAAGTGGAAGGGGATGTGCAGATAGTGTTTATGTTCTCACTTCCACCATACAGCTCCACCTTCGCTTGAAGAAGAGGGAAGTGTTTGCACTTTTTGTAGATTTCAGACGTGCTTTCGATTCCATTAACCACAACCTTCTCTGGCACAAACTTTATGCTTTAGGAGTTAGTTCGCGGTTCATAAACATCATGCGAAACTTATATGAATCGGCATATATGAGGGTAAAAATACAGGACGGGTTCACAAAGGTCTTTAACATAACTACTGGAGTTCTCCAGGGCGAATCTCTCAGCCCTACCCTTTTCTCTCTTTTCATTGCTGATATTGAAGACTACTTAAAAAAAGGGGGCGCAAGGTATAAACATCGACAACAAGCAGAGTTTGCTCATGTTGCTTTACGCGGACGAATCCTCCCTGACTCCGAAGTCGACCTTGCAAAAAAACTTCGTATACTCGGAGAATACTGCGATGAAAATATACCTACAGTTAATGTGGAAAAGACCAAAATAATCCAGTTCTGTAGATCTTCTAGCCAAAGAACCGACTGCAAGTTCACTTAAAAAAATCTCCCAATCGAAAGCACCAATAGATACACCTATTTAGGGGTTACTTTCTCGTCATCATAATTTTTTCGAGAAATTGCATATTCTACTGCGGAAAAAGCCAAACAAGCAATAGAGGCTGTACTCCCTTTGATGGCTAACTCTAGGTTGAACAACTGGCATTCACGCATAAAACTGTTTGACTCCTTTGTGGTTAGTATCCTCTTGAATTCTATACCAGTGTGGGGGCTGCGCTACTCAGAAATATTAGAAAGGGTACAGCTGAAATTCTTCAAATGCCTACTCCTTTTGCCGAGAAATACCCCAGATTACGCTGTTAGGCTCGAAACTGGACAGGTCAAGATTCCGTACACAATATTCAAAACCACTCTCAAGTTCCTAGATAAACTGTTGGTCTTGGAAGACAATCGCCTTCCCAAAATTTGTTTTTCTCGACTGGTATCCCTTAATTACACTGGCGTGGATATCAGATACAATTGGGTTTCACAACTCAAAAAAGAACTCTACTTCGCCGGCTCCGAGTACTCCATCAATGAACTCAACATCCACAATCTCAGACAAAGTAGGAAAGCACTTCTCTCTAACTACAAAAAAAGCTCTATGACTCTGATTTTTCCCTCGCCACTCGCACGAACTCACTTACACTATATCGTAACCTTAAAATAACCCTTTTTTCCCCAAGGATACTTACTTCTGAAAGTTCCCATCCAAACTATTAGGACCGATGCTCAAATTAGGATGGCTAGTGAATATGTGATCAAATTAACATACAATGGCAGTACATATTGAATAAACCCCAATGAAATATGCACCATTTTCAATCGAAATGAGCTTGAAACCCTAGAACATATCCTCTTTAATTGTCCAATATATTCTTCCATGAAACCTTCAGATGCTAACTGTCTTTCCAGTTACAACAATTTCATCAGTCACTTCGAGAATGTTGCACCTACTGAAGCTAAAAAACTGTCTTCACATATATGGAATGTACTTAAACTACGTTCATTCGTTCTAAACGAATGGAAGGTTCCATGTAGCCAAATTTATGTCCTGATGTAATCAGATATGTGTTTGGGATTACACAAATGTATCTGTTATCTCCCTTTTATTGATTTTATTTTTTGTTCTATTTGTATGACTTTTCTCACTAATAGTTTCCTTTTTCTCCTTTTATTGTGACACTCTGATATATAACAAACTGAAGCTCTTGCTATATGATATGTATTCATCAGAAGCAATAAAATGAATAATAATAAAATAATAAATCAAGACATGGTAGGTAGGTGTACCTAACTGGATAAATGACAACTTTTCTTATTAACATTTTTCGATATTTTCCATAGTAATGTCACTTTACTGCATAGTGAATTTAGAATATCGGCCGATTTCCGCTTAGCCGCACGCCACTGAAAGTAACGGCTATGCGCAAATTTAATCTGAACAAACTTTTATAAAGAATGAAATTTTCTGAGAAACTAATAATAAAAAAAAACCCATATGGTTCCATGATTTTGGCGGACACTGTATAAATATATATATATATATTTATATATATATATATATGAATATATATATATATATATATATATATATAAATATACATACATACAGATATCAGAAGAATAGAAAGAAAGAATTTCAAAGTTATTACATATTTAGGCCACCGAAACAATATCGCATATAAAACAGATAATAATTTAAGTAAATTCATTGAGAACAATAAAGATAAAACTGAGGAATCCGATTAATCTGGAGTACTTATATAAATCAACTTGTGGCTCTTGTGCAGGTTTTTACATAGGCCAAAGAGGCATAACAATCAGAAAGTGATTATGAGAACATAGGAACTGTTTCGTCAATGGAAAATCAAATTCAACTTTTGCTAGTCACTTCTCGATCGAAAAATATTGTTTTGTTAACGATTTCGAAGTATTACATACAGAAAATAATGGTTATCAACTCGACCTCCTAGAAAGTTCAGAAATTAGTAAATGCAAAATGTTGCAATATTTGCTTAATTACCAGATCAACTCAAATAATTCTCCTTTGTTGAATTTGTTTTACTGAAGATTAAACAGGTCATGGGTATAATCTCCGTTCCACTTAGTCCCATTCCTAATAAATACCCAATGGATAATCCTTGATATTCTTAATTGGATTCATATACCTGTTGCTACCTGCCTTTACTATTCAACACGATACATCGTGATTGTTGAGTTAGTATTATCTCCACTTGAAAAGGCTATTGTATAGCAAAACACGTGTCGTGGTTTTGTAAACCCAGTTTAGTAAAAATTATTTTGTGAAATGAGTGTCTTTTGTTTACTTTAAATGGATTTTCGTCAAGTATCGGCCGCATCAATTAAAAATTTTGGAATTTAAATATTGATTCTGAAAAAGCCACCAATCAAGCATTTCTATTTTTCTACAAACCTCAAATTCTGCAATCAAAAACTGAACGCTTTTAATATTTTTATGTGATGTGGCCAAATCAAAAAAACAGAAATTATCTTTTTGTATAAACTTAAAACGAAAGTTGGTGAAGGATCCAAATTTCCCCAACTTCTTCCTAATATTTCCATGTGATCTGACTCGAAAGAAAAAAGTATAACCAGCACACAAGGCATAGTACTTACTCCGGTTTCAATCGTAATTTCACTCAGAAAAATAATATCTAATATTCAACTTTGAAATACAGAAATACAATGATATTCTGTTTATCGGCGGCCAGAAAACTCCAATAGTATCTGATTAGACACGAGCGAATAAACTTCAAAATAAAGGAGCATACAAAGTGAACAAAAATGATTAATTCCCATGAACGGTATTTGATTTTTCGATTGTGTGTACATCTTATAGACAAAATAAAAATGAGAATTGTAGAGCTCATATCAAAATACCTATAGTTTGGCAATATTTGTATGAAAATGGAAGATTGAGAATTTCTTTAAATCTTTTAGCAGCCGCCATTTTGGAACTACTGGAACTTATCCGAGGCAATGTCAGAAAAAATTTTGGGGGGCCAATTTCGTTCCATTCTGTTGAAAAAGGTGGCCCCAACTTTGTTGACAAATTTCGTTAGTGTATATATATATATATATATATATATATATATATATATATAAACTGATAGTCCTTTTGGATTCTGGGGTCTATGATTGGCAAATATATATAAAAATTTATTGAAAATCTTGTTGTAACGACGGTACCAATAGGTAGTATTTCTATTGAAATCTACCTGAAACTGTTAAACCGATAATGATGCAATCCTCACATCTCTATCGACTAAACTAAATCGCATAGGTAATATCAAGCAACTGAAAAAATGAACATTTAATGAAATGGGAGACAAAATACGTTTACGAGCAATGATGAACGGAGTTGTTTAAGAAGGAGGAAAATTGTGAGGCAAGCAGCAGTTATTCTGAGTCTTGTGATTTCTTTGATTCTTCTATCATCTTATCAACTGTCGAAAATGTACAATAAAGTAAAGTATAGGGCAATCCAGTTGGTTCAGTCATTGGTGGTACTACCTAGGCTTAAAAAACAATCGAAGAAACTTTCAGACGGGCAACTTCTTCTCTGATGGAATGGAGTCACAGGGGAACATTTGAAAAATGTTGTTTTTGCACAAGATTTGAAGGTACAAAAATGACAACACGTAACCTAAAAACACTTCACCACGATTTTCACAAAAAATTGGTTTACAAAACCCACGACACGTGTTTCGCTATTCTATAGCTTTCTCAAGTGGGTTTTGTGAACCAATTTTTGGTGAAAAATCGCGGGGAAGTGTTTTTAGTTTACTTTAATTATGGATTTTCATCAATTATCGGCCGCGTCTATTCAAAAAATAAAAGTGCTCGTGATTTGAGGACAAAGGTCTTCTAAATTTAAAGATTCAAGGAAGCAACGTACTTCTTAAAAAGATAAAACCCGAATTAAAAGTTGGAAAGACATTGATATCGCAGAAATATGTTTTAGGTCTCTAGATCTGTTTAGGATTGGTTCCAATGCCTTAGCAGGTTTACTGTTAGTCCAACAAAGTTTTATATATTGATGAAGTAAAATCAATCATCTGTTTGTTACAAAATGTATAAAACCAGTACTGTAAAAGAAAGCAAATGAAAGCAGAAAAGGTGCCTAATAGAAATTCATAATTTAGATCTTAGTAGGTACATACATTGCACGTTTAGTATTTAATTTTGAGCCGGATCAATGGAACCGCATACTTTCATCTATAACATTTCTTTGATATGAGCAACGGGACTCCGAGTAAAACGCACAGTGCGTCGCCCATACTATTTGTGTCCTTGTTTCACATGACAGCTAACGTGTTAATTTCCGATAGATTGTCAATATAAGCTTGGAATCACAACAAATTCTGTAACCCGACTACGGAAAAAATAAAATAAACTAAAAAGTAAGAAACAAGTTAGGTGTTGATTGCTATCATCGTCTTATTGAGTAGACAAGTCTTCTGATTTGATATGTTAGATATTCCTGTTCATTTATTTCTATTGAAGTCCTCTGTCAGTTTCACATCAATAACGGCTTTCCCATTGTTTCTATTTGTCTATCAAATTATTATGTTTGCTTTTTGAAGTTGATAGCGCACGACCACGACATTTGAATTGAATTATAACGTTATTGATGTAGAACCTGCCAGAAAACTTCAATAGAAATAAATAAACAGGAATATCTAACATATCAAATCAAAAGATTGTCTACCCAATAAGACGATGAAAGCAATCAACACCTAACTTTTTTCTTACTTTTTAGTTCATTTTATTTTCACAGTAACAGTTTTTGAAACTTTATTTTGTTTTAAACTTTTTCGTTTTAACCTTTGATATGATAGCGTGAGTAATATATATTTAATGATTTAACTATCTAGACTAGGACATTCTTGATAAAACAATTATTCAGTATACGGAATGGGATAAAGTAAACCCCCCTTTACCCCATTATTAGCTATTTCACCTTACTTAGAAATGAAGATAAATAATTATGAAGGAATTCAATGTGTATGAATATTCGTCTTGTAACAGTAAAAAATGAAAATATATTTAAAATCCGCGCTAAAAAATTGCTATTACGGACACGACCGTCAACGACGTCTGCCCTCACGCGCCTGACCCGTTCGGGTAGCTATCTCACTGACATTCGATTTCATTAGAATCATTTTTTGCACTGAAATTGTACCTTATTGTATTCACTTTAAATTACCCACTCCGTATCATCGTTATTATTACCTATAGAAAAAAAAGTTAAATGTAAAAGTTGTGTGGTTATGAATTCTGATAAAATACAGTGGTGTGCAGATTTCTGGGGTTATTTTTTTTAATGGGATACGTCGTAAATTTTGTAATAATCTTTTTTTCCTGACTTTAAAATATACCATCTTATACCGTTTTTGAGTAATTAAACGTCGAATAACTCAGACTAGTTGTTACTGTAAATACCTATCCTATGAAAGTTAACATTTCCAAAGTAAGCTATGAAAATGACAACTATATTATGTTTGTTTAGTGATATTCCTTTATGGAATAATCAACATGGTTTACAGTGAGGAAGAAAAAGTTTGAATATTTATACAAAACTAGATTTACTCAGGAAATTTAAATAACATGATAACTTATAAAAGATGTTCAATATGTCCACTTTCAATGCATAATTGATAACGCCTTTTTGTATTTATAAGTGCATTGGAAATTGCTTCATTATTGACACTCAGATTCTCTATTTCAAGTCGAATGGTGTCTTCAATGAATTGAATGTCATCATTATTGATATTATCAACAATATCTTTCAGAAACCCCTAGAAGAATGAATCTGGAGGGGTAAAGTCCGAACTGTTAGGTGGCCATTCAATACTTCCATTATCTCCTATCCTATAATGTTCTTGAACGGGTAGGACACTATGCGGCGTTGCCCCATGTTGCATCCAAATCATACTGGCAAACTCGGTTTTCGAAAAATTCTGTAAAATAAATATTTTCTGCTTCTGGGATGAGTATTTCTTGATAGGTAACCCCTTAATATATAATCATGAAATATAGGGCCAACAATTTTATTAAAAAATTCCGCACCAAACTCCGACAATTTTTCTGTTGTCTTTTTTCCCAGGACCTTCGATTTTTCCAATTGAGAACTCCTGCCGTAGAGAGAACTCAAGGACGACTCATCAGTCCATAATATTTCAGTTAAATAATCAGGATCTTCATTCAAATTTTGAATCATATGTTGGCAAAATTACAGTATTTTCCTCTTATGAGTCTCTGTTAAAACTGGTACGTGTTAAATTGTATATGGTTTGTAGTTGTTCTTTTTCAAAGCACGTTGGATTTTGGAAAAAATTTTACTTAGTTAATCGGATACATTTTTTAAACTACATTCAGATTTTTTTTTAAAATAATACAATGTTTCAGAAAAGTCTATTCGCGATTTAATATGGATAGGCTTACCTGTTCTTCCTGGTTTTCTTGAACTACACGCTTTTTTCAACTCAAACTGAAGGTATGATTCAACTTTTGGTGAATATTTTTGAATGATTGACACCTCATTCATCAAAATCGGATGAGTAGCTTAGGCAACATTCGTAAATACAAACATACATAGTTTGCTAAAATCATTATTTTTATTTAATATTGTACTATATTATATTTATGAACTCATAATTTTCTCCCCTTTCATTTGGCATCCCACTCGATAGGATAGCAAAACAATATAATTCAGAGACCCCTACTTTTTTTCATGTAGGGGAGGGTCCCGTACCTTGACGCCAGGTATTTTCAAATCCTTACAAAATGCAGCAAAAAAACAAAAGGTCGATCTTTCAATAATGTGACATTAAGTTTCATATGTACCCTATCATATGGCAAAAGTATTTGTGGAGAATATTTTACAATAAATTAAATATTTTTGTTTCTTTTCAAAAGGTATAATGGCTCAAGGTACAATAAAGTCTTGTACCTTGTGCCATGTGTAATGTACCTTGAGCCATACACAAATAAGTTAATACTGATATGAGTTGGAGCATGTATTTCACAAAATGTGATTACAAAAACATGAGAAATCAACGACTGAAGTCTATTCAACGTTATATGATGCAAAGTCAATGCCAAAAGTCAACATGTTTTTTTGTCTTTCTGATAATCCTCCACGTATAGGCTGTGGCAGGGATAAAACGATGCTCTCCTTGTCAATCGTGAATATTTCCTCATTTTCTCTCAAAACTTGGTTGTAGAACCAAACCTCTCCAAGTGTTTTACTTGAAATTCATCATTAGTAACAATGTTAATAATCGCGGCCACATAAAAATTAATTGATTTTTTCCCACAAATTTTCGTCAGCACATAATCACCATGTTTTAATGATGTGCATACAAATGCTTGTTCCTCAGGCTCGCAAATTTCATTTGATATTTCTGAACTGTCCGAGTCGGGCGAATATGTCTCTTCGTCTTCAGATGATTCCACTTCCACTGGGACTTTCTTTTTTCTGGCTGTAATATTTCGGACGACTTGCTTGCTTTTTTTCAGCTCTTCTTTTCTTTGCCTTTCATTGAAAATTCGTTCGATTTCGTCTTTTTCGGGGGTGTCAGTCAGAACTCTACTTTTTGTTTTCTTACGATTACTGGCTTTCATAGTTCGAGTCTTTGCTTTTGGATATGGCCGCAATTGTTCAGGAGTTGTGAACTCCGGGGCAGTTCGTTCCATTGCAAGTGCATTATTATCATCACCGTCATTAAGAGGAACCAAATGTTGACTTGTAGACGGTTTGGAATCATATGTAGAGCCGGTAGGCTCTTCACGATCGGTAACTGATGAAGAAAGATATTCTTCATCGCCGAAAATATTTTCATTCGAGGGCCAAATTCCCGAGACTCTAAATCCAGACTGAATATTTTTTGGGGTGAACGCCAGTGGATATGCTTTTCCCGCTAGTTCTGCGACATAATGTGAAGTGATTGGTTGTCCTGGATGCTTCAAAAGCCATTCGTCACATGCATTATTGTAATATTGCTTGTATGGAGCAAAAACTGCACGGTCAAGGGGCTGGAGCTTGTGACTAGTAATAGGGTGGTAAAGTCAGTAGAATTATTCCATTATTTTTTGATAATGTAACAGCTTCAAGAGAGCAATGGCTTTCATGGTCATGGTCATGGTCATGGTCATGGTCATTATCAATAATTTTTTATGCTCCGGACTTGGCCTTTCCTTATCAATAAAATGTTGCAGCCATATAAGAAATGTTTCCGAATTTGACCATCCAGATTTTTAAGCAGATCCAATTGAATCCGCTGGGGCACCATTCAGCATAATTTGCCTAAAATTAACTCTGGGGACTATAAACATAGGCGGTACGCTATTTCCGAGAGAATTGATGCAGGCTATCATGGTAATATTTGATCCCCTTTCTCCAGATGTCGCAGCTCCTATCTGTTTTTGTCCTTTGGCCGCAATTATCTTGGTCACAGTGCAGTTTCCAGTTTCGTCCATATTGTAAATATCTGAGGCAGTAAACTGATATTCTGCAATACTTTCCTTCAGTTTAGTGCCAACATTATGTCTGTTAAAACTGGTGGCGCGTGGTAGACTAGTAGCCTCAGGTTTTCTAAGACTTAGTTCACGATGCCTCTTCATAAATTCTCGAAACCACTGTTTTCCAGCTTTTTCATTGACTATCCAGGACTGGGGCATGTTTTACTTATTCGATTTTGCAAAAGAATAAGCCAAACATCTCAGCTGATTTCTGTGGAGACCGTAGTGCATTTTCGATGATGTAGTAAGAAGATATTTAACAAGACTTTCCTCTTCTTGGTTACTGAATATTTTTTTTACAGCACAGTTTTTGTATGGCTTATAATTATTAACTTCGGTTTCATTGCGTTTAAGAAGTCGCTGAAGAGTTGCCCTGGACACACTGAATTCTTTGCAGGCTTTTCGTTGGCTCATGCCATCTTTAACGGCAGCTAAAGCTTTTTTTACTTGCACATTGGAAGGTCCCTGCCTAGTCACACCACTTTTACTTCTAGGCATCTGCAAATTAAAAAAAAAATGCAAATTTTTCTAAGTTTGTACCTTGGGCCATGGCCCAAGGAACATGCCCCATACCGGCTCAAGGTACAAGACAGTGCATCAAGAAATAAATGAGATAAAATAACCTAAAAACGTGAAACTGAAATTTAGGAAAAGTGTCTGAATATGTCAAGTATTAACTCACTATTACATGCCGTAAATAGTTTGAAATTATATCTACATTAAGACCTAAAAAAACGATGAATATTAAGAAATTAAAAACTTACTTTGAAGACGCAAAATCAAAGTTTTCACCAATAACACGTGTCGACTTCATTTAACTATAACTGACTGGATGATACCAATCGTAGTCACACTCGCGACAGTCGAGGGGTGTTGCCAACTCTTATAGGAAGGAATGTCAACAGTTATTCGGCTGGCTCGAGGTACAGGACGGCTCAAGGTACGGGACCCTCCCCTAACATCCGCAATTTTGATTTCTTTCATATAAAATGTAGCCTATTTTACCCGGACCATAATAACGAATCGATTGACACCTCATTAATCGAAATCGGATGAATAGCTTAGGCGCTACGGTGGAACATTCGTAAATACAAACATACATAGATTGCTAAAATCATTATTTAAATTTAATATTGTACTATATTATATTTATGAACACATAATTTTCTCCTCTTCATTTGGCATCCCACTCGATAGGATAGCAAAAAAATATAATTCAGAGACTCCACTTTTTTTGTGTAACATCCGCCATTTTGATTTTATTCGTTAAGAATATAGCCTATGTTACCTGGACCATAATAACGAATCGATTGACACCACATTCATCGAAATCGGATGAGTAGTTTAGGGGCTACGGTGGAACATTCGTAAATAAAAACATACATAGACTGCTAAAATCATTACCCTTCCTTTTCGGCTGTGCCGTAGTCGGATATTTTTTTTTTTTGAAAAGTATATTCACTCTTAGTATGTATTAAAAGTAGATAGCTATGTTGAAAAAGAGAAACATTGTCAATTGAATATCAAGAATGTTTCCCCTTTTCAACATAATACCTCCTAAGAGGTCATCTTGAACGATGGAAGATATAGTAACTGAAGTTTATCTCTCAGTCGCAGATGATTTCTGACATATCAGTATTGGAAAAACTTTGTTTCTGAAATCTCTTCAGTCAAATTTTTTTTTTATTTATAATTATTTCTTCAACATCGGTCATATCATTGTAGAAATCTTTTGCACATCACCATATCGTTTTTGTGACCGAAATGATGTTATTCTATTTATTTGGACATTCTCATAACACAGAATGTGTGTAGTCATTTTGAAGGTACAAATATTCCAGTTTCCACTTCCTCAATTGAATCACTAGTAGAACGCACCTTCAAGAAAATAAAATGTTTGCTTATCGATCCTGATAAAACTAAATACCTACTTGACCGGTTATTGGATCAATCTTTATGAATAGGTTGAACATGAAATATTTCAATCAATGACCTTGCGGAAATGGTCTTGTGAAACGAATAACATATTCAGTGAGTATTTATGGTCTAGACAGTAAAAATTTTCATGAGTGGGTTTCCTTACGACATTCTTGTTGTATATTGAAAAACACATGGGATATATTCGATACTTTCCATTTTTGTAATATTCCCCTACCTTCCCAAATAACATATAAGGTGGATCTACATACACCACTGACCGGCCCGTGTTTTCACAGAGGAGGTTGAAAATATTCTTCCAGGGATATGAAGGGTGTTGCTCATACTCGCCAGGCACGTGACTGTAAATAGACATCAATATGAGATTACACTGGTGGAATCACGGGCCGGCCACGGCATTGTCACGTCACTGGTGTGTGTAGATCCACCCGTTATTTATTATGTTACGAAACTGAAGAACACAATAATTGAATAAATCAATCTCACGCGACAACTGTCAGACGCCAAGTATCTCATTAACTGAAATCCGATTGATCAAACAAATAACTCATCAAATGAATAACTAACTATCTGTCGCTCGCATGCGATGTGCTCATTTAGTCGTTTCCCATACACGGTAGAATTCTCCAGAAGAGTCGGTGAACTTTCGAAAACGGCTTCGACTTTTCTGTGACGTCTCACAGTCACCTGCTCGGAGTTTGTTTACATAGAGAATACCAAAATATCCTCGGTTGTGAGTGATTGCAGGCAGTGTCGTACTGTATTCGTAACAATGAGATCGATTTGTTATCAACATTATTCAAGTTTATAGTCGATGACCTTAGAAATTAGCGATTTGCTACATATTGAAATCTATTTAAAACTTCGATTCCAACTTTTCCAAAAATATTCACTTATAATTGCACGAGAGGTTTGTATTTTATCGGGTGAATTTGGGTTGTTTAATGAGAAACTGTTGCTTAGCAATTAGATGAGAAGAACTGTCAACTATTAAAAACGCGACACCGAAGGTAGAGCGTTTTTAGGTTGACAGTTTTTCGAGTCAAATTGCTAAAGGAAACAGTTTAGAATTTGAACAACACAAATTTACCCGATATCAATACAAACATCGAGTGTAATTCGGCAGGACAATTTAATGAATAAGAAATTCAAAAACATATCAATGTAAACTTTATTTATTTTGGCAACCAATACCGCCATAATTGATGAACAAATGAATAAGTGAAAAACCACTAGTGCATTTGTCGCTGTAAAAGTTGCAGCTAACTTTTGCCGCTGTCAAACTGACAATTGCACTGTGGCATATGCGATTTTTTTATACATGCGTTGAATTGTCACTGAAATATCACTCGAATTCATTCCTAAATTTTAAACGATATCCTTCTATATCATTGATTCTCCAGCGGTAACTAGAAAATAGTTTATTTAGATTAATATCGGATTCCTCCAGTGGCGTTACCGGCATTGCTCATTGCGGCTGGGATTAAAAAGTGGCCAACGTGTTCAGAATGCGGATTTTCAAACTATTATTCATGAACTCATTTTTCAAGTATTTTCCCAACATTGTCTGTGCCATTTGAAATATTAGGTATTTTCTATATAGTAAACTGAACGCCCCATAAAGTAAGCAAAACTAGATTCCCTCGTTACATGAAAGCAGATATAAGAAGATTTTCACGTTGGGAAAAGTGAAGCAATTCACTGTTTTTTCATAATTTGTATGTCAATTGATATAAAATAATTAATAAAAAAAAAACCTTTTTCAAGACAAGCTTTTATTCAAATGCGCTGAACAGAAGAAAATTATTCCTTTGGATGTGCGACGTAGGTTATTCCGTGAGTTATAGATTCAAAAGCTTGTCGCTTTTGTATTCGAACTGAAAACTCTGCGCGACAAGCTTTTGAATCTATAACTCAACGGAATTTACCTACGTCGCACATCCAAAGCAATTATTTTTAATTTTTTAGCGCATTTGAATAAAAGCTTTTCTTTAAAAAGGTTCATCAATTAATTATTTTGTTTTGTGTGTGTGTGAATACGCCTTAATCTATGCATTTTTGTTAATGCATCGTCATTATGAGACCTTTTTCCTGTAAGTTCTGAGCTATCTAGTTCTTCAATGAGGAGACCATCTAAAGATCAACTCGTCTGCCATCAATCAATCAATAATCTTCGACTAAATTCGTAATCTCCGACCCCGAAAACCCGACATACCTATTTTGAATAGAACGACCATATCACAAACTTGTCCCCATCTTGGAGCCGCCATTAATTTTATGAATTTTCATAATCTTCGACCCCGAAAACCCCCACCTACCAATTTTGAATCGAATCGGACCATAATCTCAGAGATTGTTCGGCCATCTTGGAGCCGCCATAGTGAATTTGTGGATTTTGAATAAAAATTCATAATCTCCGACCCCGAAAACCCCCCCATACCAATTTTGAATAAATCGGAACATAAACACAGAGATCGTCGGCCATCTTGGAGCCGCCCTTTTGATTCTATAAATTTTGACAAAAAATTCATTATTTCCGACCCTGAAAACCCCCAAATACCAATTTCGAGTCAAATCGGACCATAAACACAAATATTGTCCGCCGACTTAGAGCCGTCATTTTATTTTTATCTCTAACAAAAATTCCATAATCATCTGTCACGGGAACTTTGAATACGTGCCAAATTTTACGCCAATCGGGCAACTAGAAGTGGGTCAACTTGCAAGATTTTATTACAGACAGACACCGGGACAGGTGAAACTAAATAAAAGTTGTAAAAAACGGAGTACACCAATTTGAATCAAAAAGTCACTAGAAGGAATATTCCATGTTTAATGACCAAATAATTTTTCTTGTGAGTATCGAGAAACATTTCGAGGGAAACAAAGAACTACTTCACGGAGGGACACGGATACAAACATATTTTGTACCAAAATTATTATGTATGCTTCCTTCATTGTTTCAAAGTATACGAGGATAGAAAAGTTGGAACATCCATTAGTCCTTGAAGAGAAAACAGAAGATATAATATCAATTGCAACTGACACAAATGATCTACTCTATTTGGATAAAAGAAAATCAGAAAATTCATGTCTTCCAGCAGATCTAAAATATATATTTTTCATTTTTCAGAAAAATATTCCCATTCAATATTCAACTGATGTTTTCCTTTTCAACATATAATATATATATATATATATATATATATATATATATATATATATATAAACAGTGGGGAATTGGTGTCACTCGGTTAATGCCAGAATTTGAGCTTCCGTGAAAACTGACATACTTACGAAAAAAAGAATACTCCAATCTCAACCCGGACTTAAACCCAGAGTTTCGGTGGACAACCGCGAATCACCGAGCTCATCTTAATGGGTCCCAGCATACGAGAAAAACGAGCTAGATGTGATCAGATCATATAT
Source organism: Gonioctena quinquepunctata (assembly GCA_018342105.1). Classification (NCBI taxonomy): domain Eukaryota; kingdom Metazoa; phylum Arthropoda; class Insecta; order Coleoptera; family Chrysomelidae; genus Gonioctena; species Gonioctena quinquepunctata. The sequence goes on from JAFIRS010001185.1 coordinate 309,753, forward strand.
TACGAACAATGCAATACCAAACTTCTATGAATTACTCTACACTATCAATACTGTAACAGCCGAAAGAGTAAATCTATAGAATTTATTATAGAAACAATAAAATACCTCACGACATAAATCAATCCGAAATAACAAATAATGCATAACTTGATTTCTCGTGAAAGTCACGGGACTGGGATATTTTACACTTGTGCGATTAAATTATTTCCACAGCTCAATCGTTCTTTCAATGCAATATTTACAATGCATGAAATGAAATCAGTTAGGCGTTTCACCAACCTGATAAACTGAAACAGTTATCAAACACAGTAGGGGGAAATATACACAAGAGAGCAATTGGTTATAAAGGTGTCTTAATGACACAATCAATTCAACATATTATCAAAGGTTCATATACAATGTTTCACTTACGGTTACCTCACTACTCAAACAAAGCTTTCAATGAATGCTTGTGCTTTACGGAAAACTATTTTCTTTGACGGTCGCGACTCGCAGAACGATTTCAATCACTTGTTCTGGAGAATAAAAACTAGTTCTCTGAACGGAAGCCAGAAGGGCTCACTCCCGGACGGGAAGTAAAGAGCGCTTGTGATCGATACGAAAGTAGAGAGAACGATCCTAATTGAATCTCGGCTTTTATATCCACCGGATTTAAAAGACATCAGACAAAAACCGTTATAAGAGAGACCCCTCTTTTTGTCTGATTGACATTAGAACTGGACCAAAAAGCAGCTTATCTTTTTGTCCCCTTATGAAAAAGCCTACTACGGCTTTACTAATATGAAAAAACAGTCATAGTAAAAACAGTCAGAAAAATATTTTAGTTTTTTTGTACAGTGCAAAAAGGCATTAGAACTTTCTTTTGCTCAGTTTTGTGATCGTTCCAGTAGCTTTGTATATTTACACTTATTTTCTAAACGGGGCATTATTTCGTTGCCAATCCATAATTACAATTGAACCCCCAAATAGGCAGGGACTTACCAAAGTTACTTCAAAATTCCAGTTAGCCGTTTTTGGTAACGGAGCTCGGAAAAATGCTTCGTTACAACAGAGCAAAAATTAATAAAATCTGAATAAATTACGTCCGATCAACAACAAATCAATCGAAGTCGAGTCGCAATTTTAATATTTTTTCACTGTTTTTTCGTGGAAAATTTTAACATTTCCAGAATATGAAATAAAAAATTTCAATAATCTGACTAGATAGATATTTGTTTCAACAATTTCATATGTATCTCCTCTTGATAGCTATGGTAACTGTCCAACTCGTATATGCCTGCATTCGATAAAAAAAAATGTGCATCATACATCTATGGATCTCTTTCTTCAGATTACAAAAAAGTTTCAGTTTATATATTCATTCTCCATCCCGGTTCAGCCCCAAAAAATGTATGAGTTTCCGGTTTTTATAGGGTTAATGATATTCCAGGGCTAAACGAATTTATTGTGAATTGGAACTGAACACATGAATATTGACAGCTCAATGAAGTTTATATGTCATAATATTCGGCGTATTCCAGTTTTGGTCTTTTTGGGTTCTGTGGAATTTTTGTATATATCCGCTGCAGCGTCGTCTCGTCAGTGGGATTTTCAAGAGGAAAACTTCTTTGACAACTTTAGCAGTCCACGTTACAAAGTGCTCTTTTCTATCACTGATCAACTGAATCCTAGAAGATCTCTCTAAATTAATTTTAGGTGATTCTACCTAGCAATTGAAAATGCCATATTGGGTGATACTTCAATATGCCGCAAAAAAACTGATAACGATAAAAGTAACCAGGGCATTTAACTTCGTCCACAATTCTATGGATCGTTGTCGACATTATATTAAAAAGTTTCATACACTCACTGTGCTATTTTCATTGGTCAATCACCTAATTACTTAGTCGTCTATTAAAAATCATTAACACGCAAACTGAAACAAACCTGTCTATAACATGCAATTGAATAATTTTCTACCTCATTTGAAAATGCCTTATCGAATAATACATAGAATAATTATAAAATCCGAACTCGTTGCAGTTTCTAGAAAACCAACGACATCCGATCTTCGAATAATAGGTGTATAGTATAAATATTGCCGAAAACTTCAAACTGATTACGAGCTATTTACAATTCTTAGAACAAAATGTTCAACGTATACGAACCCATTCTCACTTATTGAGAATTGCATTGGTGATAAACAATCTAGCGAAACAGACAATCTAGCGAAATTTCAGTAAATGGTCATGGGTTTTCCAGGAATTCCACGCATAAGGACCGAAAAATTGCCAATCAACGTAGTTAACCGAGACTTCTCTTCAATACGGCAAGCAATTAAGATTTTGAATAGGTTTCCGGGGGTTTCGTCATTCTGTGGAACGTAACAAATGATCGAAATAACATATTCTTTGAAATCATTGAACTAATCAACAGGCGCAATAATTTTCCTAAGAGGATAAATAGCGGCTTAAGAATTGGTCGACTTGAAGCGAACAATTATTTGATTGGACTAATGCTCACATGTTTTCACATTATTCGTAGTTTTAAAAGTTATCTGTGAAGTGGAAACGCTAGCCATAGGAACGTCTTGCTGCAATGAGCCTGATGTGGGTACGAAGGGAAAACCACTGTGGAATTCTGGTGTACAGACTCGTGGAATTCCCAGTAGTTCCAGTAGTTCCAGTAGTTCCGTGGAATGTCATCAAAATCAAAATATAGATGAAATTATGTATGCGAATACGTATGATTTGAGAGAGTAGGCATTTCTGTTATAATTGCAACTCGTCTGGGTTCATTAAGATGTTTCATCTGATTTTTGTATACATAAACCAGAAACCTTCAAAGATGTTTCGGTGATCCGTTCAGAAAAAAGGCATTATAACTTCGAAATAGTCCTCGAATGCTTTGTAAGTAACCGAACGTCTCATTTGAATTGATATCTGTTTCAGTGAATATAATTCTAAATTCTTTACCTTTCTTAGAAATTTCAATAATTTTGCGACCATTTCTATAAAATTTGCTGCATTTGGTTTGCTCTTATATTTACTATCAATGGTACACGACAAAAATTGTAGCAAAATCGAGGTCAAAATCTTTTTCATAAATTTTACAATACTCGCAATTCTTCATTGTCGTAGAAAATTCATGGAGTTGATTTTTCTCATAAAAAGTGCCTGAAGGGAATAAATACATTGAATGATGGAATATTCGAGAATCGAACTACAACAAGAAAATTAATGTCGTATTTGAAGGCGTACAAAAAAGAATGTTATTTTATAGAGCACAAAAAGTGCCCGGACAAGAAAATTGGATGAATACAAGCTTAAAGTTAATAAAAATTCTCGTGTTTAAAGGAAATCACCAAAATCGTGGAAGTTATTTTGAAAGAATTGTACTTCCTGCATAGAAATTATTGCCCACAATTTGACTGATGAGTAATTCTTCAGCAGCCAACATATTCATACCTTGGCTAATGAACAGCCAGGCGTGTGAGAAGTTATTTCGAGCTGCCCGTTTACTGACATCCACTTTCTCGATCGTTATAAATTTCAGCATTAAGGATATATTAGATAAAATTTATCGAATCAGTACATTAAACTAGTTGATGCATGAGCTCAATGGTGATTTCAGTTTTCCTAGAGAAAACAGGAAAAGCAATATAAATGTAAATTTCACGAAACTAACTGATATTACTGATGAACTGATAGAAGAGCTTTATTCGATGCTGAATTAGGATCAACAGTGGAGGGGGACGTCACAGATATAAACATAATGCCAATCAAGAAATTTAATGGAAAATGAAAAGTGCTCGAAGAAGTGGATAGTGATGAAGCTGAAATTGATGAAGGGATTCTTGATGTTAAAAATGAGGACTCGGACATGACAGTGAAAAATATAATCGAACATGATACTAACGATTCAGCTGCAACATCAGCTCTGGACATGGATGAAATCCTGAACATGACCAACATAGCCAGTATCAAGAAGGACTTGATTTCAGTGGTAGGATAAATAGTGAAAGATTATCTCCAGAAGTATGTTTGTAGAAATCAGCGTCGGACTGAAAAAAATGATTATAAAATAATCATTTATTAGAAACAAATGGTGAAAGGGTGAGTGTTGATTGATCCAAAACGAAATGAAACTGTCTCCAATATCTGTTCCACTGAGAGCGAAGGATTCCTCGGAGATTTGCTCTTATAAAAATAGTGTATCAATAGAAGATTGGTGTTTATTCAAAACCGGAGATGATTTCGAATTCAACGGAGAACAAAACATTTTGAATGATTTTGTAATTGGAAGAATCTTGTCTTTTAGCTATATATATATATATATAACAGGATCTGAGAAAGACGACGTTATTCTCTAGATATTGCTTCGACTACGATACAGGGATCTCACTTTAAATTAGCGAATGGAATAGGATGTCTCTGTAACTGGTATGGTCTCAATAAAAGTGGAGCTTTATCTGGGATAAAATAAAAAAAAGGTTATTTAATAATTTCAAGAATTATATAGGACAATTCCCTCAGAATCATTCATATATAATGAAGAAAAATCCCAACTTATCATGGTAGATCAATGACCAATCACAGAAAATTAGATATAACACCGCGATACAAAGTATTTCACCATGAATATTGGATGTGAGCCATTCACGAGACGAGTCAAGGTGTGAGGAAGTTATTGAAATCAAATGCATTGTATGATGAAAAGTAGTATGTAGGAAAAATAATACAAAAAGAAGAGAAATGTAAAATGAAATTCCTCAGAGAATACGGATCAGGGTTCTATTGGCCGAAACTGTGGTCGATAAATGTCACATTTTTTATGGAACTATCAGTATGATAGGTGAACCAATGACAATCCCAAGAAATGATTGAAAAAATTAGAAAGAAAAATCAAGCAAATTTTATTACACGTAAAATTTGTGTAAAATCACTTATGATTTTTTTTCTACAGTGTGTAACCTGGAGATTGAGGAAGAAGTTCTAGAAGATTTAACTAAAGTGAGTGGAAACCCACTAGAAAAAGAGATTGTTTATCTCCGTACAATAATTAAACATAAAAATTTCTTAATTCGTGAATTATTAGAAATATACTCATACCTACCAATTATCAACTGAATGGAAGTACGTTACAAGTGGTCAGTCGTATCGCTATAGGCCAATCAATAGAGCACAAAATGCGACAAAATATTACCAGGAAAGCGACTGTGCCATCATACGCAAGACTGTCTGTAGTTATATCCTGTTATTTTTTTGAATGATGCAGCCAACACTTGATGGAAATCCATATAAAAGTATACAAAAGGCACTAAATGATTTTCACTTATCTGAGTTAACAAAACACAACACGTGTTCTGGTGGAAATAACACTAATTCAACAATCACGATGTATCATGTTAAATAGTCAAGGCGGGTAGTGGAAGGTATTTGAATCTAATCAGGAATATTGATGATTATCCATTATGTAATTATTAGGAATGAGACTAAGTAGAACGGAGTTATATCCATTACCTGTTTGATCTACTGTAAAACAAATTCAACAAAGGATAATTATTTGAGTTGATCTGGTTATTAAGCAAACATTGGGACTTTTTGGATTTATTAATTTCTGAACTGTCTAGAAGGCCAGTTTATAACCTTTTTTTCTGTATGTAATATTTCGAAATCGTTAACAAAACAATGTTTATACTAAAGTTGAATTTGTTTTCCCAATTAACGAAACGGTTCCTATGTTCGGAAAATCGTTTATCAAATGTTCTGCCTATGTAAAAATTTGCACAAGTGCCACAAGTTGATTTATATACTCCAGATTTGTCGGATTTCTCAGTTTTATCTTTATTGTTCTCGATAAATTTACTTAAAATATTATCCATTTTATAAAATCTGTTTTAAAAATAAATTATTATCTGTTTTATAAAATAAACATAATTTCCATAAACCTTCATATAAAGACATCACATTACAGAGTACATCAACACATCCATTCCAACCTGCATTAGCAGCATGTAACACTATGATACATAAGCTAATTAATATTCATTCTGCTTTCAGAAGGAAATTTTAATATAATTGAACAAATTGCCATTAATAACGGTTATAGACCAATATCCATTCAAGAAAACTTGATAAAAAGTGTTTCCTACTCAAAGTTAATACATATTAAGGTCATCCTACCGAAAATCTACTTTCTTGCGTAAAAACAACATCAATATCGCATATAAAACAGATAATCATTCAAGTAATTTTATTAAAAACAATAAAGATAAAACTAGGAAATCCGATAAATCTGGAAAATATAAATTAACTTGTGGCTCTTGTGCAAGTTTTCACATAGGCCAAACAGGCAGAACGTTTAGAAAACGATTAGCCGAACCGTTTCGTCAATTGAAAAACAAATTTAACTTATACTATTCACCTCTTGACTGAAAGAAATTGTTTTGTTAACGATTTCGAAATATTACATACAGATTAGAAAGGTTATAAACTGGACCTTCAATAATGTTTAGAAACTATTAAATGGAAAAGTCGCAATATTTGCTTAATGACTAGATTAACATGAGTAATTCTCATTTGTTGAATTTCTGTCGTGGTTTTGTAAACCCAGTTTAGTGAAAATCATTCAGTGAAGAATGTGTCTTTTGTTTATATCCTGTTATCTTTTTTACTCGCAACTATCATCGCCTAATTTGTTATAAACATATGAGAGCAAAAAATATTTCTTTTAGTTTTTCGCTTGTAACATAAAAACTAATCAAGCAATTTCGATGCTCTCAATGGACGAATTGTAGAGAATCAAAATGCAAAAAATGAGCCCAGGCGCGACTCGATGGGATTATTAGTAACGGAGAAAAACTCAGGCCCTGTCGGTACATCAGTTTTTGCAGAATTGTAATTTGAATTTCTCAATGTACTTCATTTGGGCGAGCCTGGATAGCGTCATGGGTGGTCCGATTTCGATTTCTCAAACATATTTTGAAAGTGAAAGTATAGTACTACAAAACGTCTATTCTCACTACAAAGCGTCTATTCTCAAACATGACCAGAACGAACGAGCGCGTGAATGCGACTGAATAGTGGGGGTAGAGCGGAAGTCACGGGGAAAAGTATATATATATATATATATATATATATATATATATATACTAATACACGTGCACTGCGCGCAAGAAATGAATATCAACGTTCGATTATTTCAGCAACTACAGGAGCTATCCTAATTTTTTTTTCCATTCTGAGGGATATGTAGTAAAGAAATCCAACAGAAGCTTATCCGCTGATTATTTTTGAATTCGCGGTTTTAGCTACCCCCGAATGAAAAAGAAATAAGTAGTTGCTGAGAAAATTCATAACTTGCGCGCAGCGTGCTTATATTACTATATATACGCTTCCCCGCGTCTGCTGCCCTAGCCCACTACTCAGCTGCTTTCACGCGCTCGCTTGTTTTCGGTCATGTTTTCAAGTATTTCTCACCTCTTTCGCAGCACTTTAACCCAAAATAGACGTTTTGTAGTACTATACTTCCACTTTCAAAATCGGAATCGGAATGTTTACGCAATATGAAGATGATGTCCGCTAAAGCCATTTGTATACGTGTGCGTACAACAGTTTTTTGTTATATCTTTCTAAATAAACAGAATGGAAACGCCACACATATTTTCTCAACATATTTAGGTATAGATGGTTTCTGAGTACACTAGCTGTGAAATATTGTTAATCATATAAATGGCTCCTATATTTAACCTTTTTTTGGAATGCCAATGGACATTTTGAACATAAATTTTGGGGTTTTTCCATTAAATTTATCACTGAAAATTCAGTTATGGCATATTTTTCTGAATAATATTGAAAATAACGTCGACTGAGAGAAATATTTGCAAGTTTAAAAAATATGTTCATCACCTTTATTCAGAATTTTGAAGTAGAAAAATGTAATAGAGGGTCCGGAAAATTCGCGGAGACAAAAAATATTAAATTTTCATTGGTTTTGGTGCAAATTCCTGCAACGATCGGATAGACCATGCACGCATCAATGATTTTTTTTTTTTTTAAATTACTCTTCCAAAATCGCTGATAAGTCAGAACACTATATATACATTTCCAATTACCATCCATACCATACCCTTCCTTACACTACGGAAGACGTGCAAAAATATAGCAAGCGATTGTTTATCAATAACACGTTTGTCATCAAATACTATTATTGATTGTTCCTGAAATAAGTGTTCCAAAAGAATATGTCGTGGAAAATATGTGCAGTCACTACAAAATTTCAAATACTCTATAATTTATTGCGTCTTTTGTAACGTTGTAACGATGTTAATTAGAAGTTCTCTGAATGAACAAAAAGAGTCCGCTAAAGTGTTGCCATGACGACTTTAAGTACACGTCCACTAAAATCGCATTTTGTGGAGCGTGTACTAAAAAATAAATTTCTGTAGCCCTAAATAGGATTACTTGGCTGGACAAACTCAGTGGCATTAAACAAAGAAAAATATGTTTTTTAGATTCGTTCAACTAGCGCAGTGGGTATAATAATACATTCTTATTGTCAATTTCGTGATTGTATTTCATGAGTTCTGATGTTTTTTTATGTTGGTTGGATATCTAATCTAGTGTTTTTTTCAGGAGCTCCTCAAAACACACACGGGAAACCTGATCGTCAGTCCATTCTCCGCCGAAACTGTGTTGGCCCTCACCCATGAAGGAGCCAAAGGTGATTCAGCAGCTGAGATGGTTTCTGGTCTTTCTCTTCCAAATACCAAGGAAAAGATCCAACAAGCTTTCAAATCTTTCTTGCCCAAACTGAAGAAATCTGACGAAGACCTGAAATTATTGTCGGCGAACAAAATCTACGTTGGAGCAGATGTTAAACTCGAAGATAGTTTCAAGCAAACTGCTGAACAAGTTTACAACTCAGGTAAATCAACATACCTTTTCCATGCAAGCGAGTAGGTAGCATTAACTAAAAAAAATATAATTATCAGATATTAATTCGATCCTTGAATTCATTAATGTGAAGTCAGCTGCAAATATCTGATTCTTATGCCAAGGCATATCGATTCAAATGAAAAACGAAAATCTACTGTAAATAAATGGAAGAAAACGAATACTAGGAAATAATTATAGTTTATTGAAATCAATAGGCGTGAACCTATTTGAAACTCTAACTGACCAAACAGATCTTTGACTGATGATGATTGTTAATCACGTTGTAACCGTTTTGGCTCTTGCCTTGATTGAAAAAATAAAATAATAAAAAACCGTTTTGAAGAGCTTTTATTCAAATGCGCTGAAAAGTGAAAAATAACTGCTTTGCGACGTGAGTTATAGATTCAAGAGGTTGCCGCGCAAGTTTTTCCGATCGAATACAAAACCGACATGCTTTTGAATCTATAACTCACGGAATAACCTACGTCACACATCCAAAGCAATTATTTTTCACTTTCTAGTGCATTAGAAGAAAGCTTGTCTTTAAAAAGGTTTTTATTAATTATTTTATTTTGTGCTTCTCAGTGAGAACGCCCCAATCTATGCATTTCTGTTAAAGCATCATTATTATGATGCCTTTTCCCTGTAAGTTCTGAGCTCTAGTTCTTCAATGAGGAGTTCATCTAAAGATGAACTCGTCCGCCATCCTGGAGCTGCCATCTTCAATTTATGAATTTTGACAGAAAAATATTATTCTTCGACTAAATTCATAATCTACGACCCCAAAAACTCCGACATACCAATTTTGACAATAAATTCATAATCTCCGACCCCAGAAACCTCCACATACCAATTTTGAATAGGACCATAATTACAAAATTTGTCCGCCATCTTGAATTCTTGAATTTTCACAGAAAAATCATAATCTCCGACCTTAAAAACCTACTCATACCAATTTTGACTAGAATCGGACCATAATCACACAGATCGTCCACCATCTTGTAGCCGGCCGCCATTGTGATTTGATGAATTTTGACGAAAAATTCATAATCTTCGATTCCAAAAACCTCCCACATACCAATTTTGAATAGAATAATTACAAAACTCGTCCACCATCTTGGAGCCGTCATCTTGAATTTATGAATTTTAACCTAAAATTCATAATCTCCGGCTCCGAAAACTCCCATATACCAATTTTGAATAGAATCGGACCATAATCACAGAGATCGTTGGCCATCTTAGAGCCGCCATTTTGATTTTATAAATGTTGACAAGGAACTCATAAACTTCGACCTCGAAAATTCCCACTATCTCGTCCGCTATCTTGGAGCTAACAAAAATTCCATTATGCTTTATCACGGAAACTATGAACACACTTCCAAACTGGTAATCGGACAACTAGAAATGGGCCAAATTTAACTTGTGAGATTTGATTACACACATCGGGACAGGTGAAACTAAAGAAAAGCTTGTGAAAAGAATTACACTTGATTCAGCAGAAGTACCTGAAAATTTTCCCGTAGACTCGATTTTTTTGCAACCAACTGATGTTGAAGAAGGTGAAGAATTGATCTGTGAATTGGATAATGAAAGAGCACCAGGGATTGTTGGAATAAATGTGTCAAAGCAGTCACTATCTTCCATCGTTCAAGATAATCTCTTGTGGGGTATTCAAGTTGAAAAGGAAAACATTCTTAATTGAATATTGAATGGGAATTTGTTTCTGTGAAAAGTCCACGATGAAAATGAAGTTATTTTTTGTGAATATATGACAGAAAACAAATTCTTCCCCGGCTAAAGCCACGCTGGATATTGAACTTCATCTGATATATATTTCGAAGGCACCCTAACTTAAAAAAAAAATCTGGAAGTAAAAATTAGATTTTTTATACCAGTCTTAATCAAGAACTCATGTAGATGAACGAGATAAAGAAAAATGTTTTCCAAGAAGGAGCACTCACCAGAAATCCTTTGAAACTCTGCTGCAAGACTGGCATCGCATTCACCAGGTCTTCAATACATTTTTGTCGACGGAAATCTATTTCACGCTTTTACGATCGTCTGGAAAACTGGAAAAATTGGGAAACATATTTTGTAGAAGCAATCTCACTTTGCAACGATGGAAAAATGTTAGAGATATTTCTTCTTCTATTTCGGACACTTTGAAATCAGTGTTTTTTTGACATTATAATCTGTCATGGGATATGATAGATAAATTTGTTTGATAATATGAACAAGGCATTCATAAAATCAGATGTTTTCTGTTAGATATTCACAAAAACATTCATTTTTATCGTGGATTTTTCAATTTACAGAAAAATCTGATAATGTTTCCCTTTTCAACAGTTAAGTTAGAATTGGCAACGTTACTGACAAAATCAATTGATTTATCATTTGAATTTGGCCTGTTTCCAAAAACTGTGAAATTGTTGAATTGTTACCAATGTACAAAAATGGAGAAAAATATTTTATCAACAATCACAGGCCTATTTCGCTATTTCCAATTTAATCAAAGATCCTGGAAAAAGTAATGCATAAAAGATTAGATTACTTGTCAAAAATTAAAATTTTTTGGATGGCCAGAATGGCTTTCGTAAATCTATTGATACAGGGCGTGCAACACTGGATGCTATAACTAGTATTCAGCTGAAATTAGATGCAGACTACAAGAATGTACACTCGATATAGTTAACTTTGGAATTCTCCTGAAATAGACACGAGAAAATGTGTATATTCGATTTAGAAACTATTTATTGGATAGAAAGTAATTCGTATGTAATTCAAAATTTTCCGTTTCTCATATATATGAAATTCATTTCCAATTTGAACTCGCAAAGACATTTTGAATTATTTTCTGATGATACTACTTTGATGTACGAGTATTATGGAAAAAATATACAAGAGATGAAAAATTAAATCGATCAGGACCTACGTTTATTATGTTCTGGATCAATTTTTTCATCAGGGATAATTCATTTTGAGATGAACATAAATTAATATTTCTCCAAATTAAGTGTTAATTCATGATCCCGTAACTATATTAAGTTATTAAACGTAGGACCTATTCCATTTGTTATTTTAATCTCTTGTATATTTTCTCCATGAAACATCAATTATAAGATTAGAAATAGATTATATTTTTTCAGCTACAAATCGGAATACGAATGCGGTTTGAAAAAAAAATGACTGTCCCCTTTCGCGCCATTGTAGTGAAACTCCTATGTTGTTGTGGCAGATATTACGATTGAACTAAAAATAGTTATGTTAGAATTTGATAAGTATATATTGATAATATAATTTATGTTCAGCAACAGAAAGTCATTATTTACATCAAGCATTACAAATAAATTAATTAAATTATAATTAAAATGTAAATACAAGAAATAAATGAAATGAGAAACATAAACTCCGATTTGCGAGTTTTCCACATTTATTGAGAAAACTTCATCAATTGTCTTACCATATCCCGTTGAATTATTTTATTTTAATTCAATTTTTCTCTCAAACAATCAATCAATAAGAGATTTCTCCAAACGGAAATTAACATTGAAATCTCCAGCAAGATTCATCGGTAATTCATGGTAATTGCTATTCAGAAAACCTGAACCTTCAATAGTGAAGTGGAGTAATGGCCGATGAATACATTTTATAATATTGGATACAGTTTTGTTTGGAGAAATATAAAGAACGACGATAATCAAAGGCAATATCACATTTTTCATTATAATTATTCTGAAGATACATTTTTATGTCAATTTTAAAACGTTAACCAATATATACCACATCTCACCTGTTGATTGAAAACTATTTACATATATAACCTTATTTCATTAATTGGGACAAACTACTTGAAAAGATGTGAGATTTAAGATATTCTATGACTTGAAGAAAAATCTGAATGTTAACCAAATTGAAAAAAATCTGGGCGGCAAGACATCATTAGATGGTTGCTTTTTCGTTTATTATTATTTTTAGATGAGAATGTGAAATGCTCTTTTGATTTGGCAATTTCAATTCAATCCAATGATATTCCTTAATATTTTTATCACATGAATTTTAAATATATTTTTATCATCTTCACTTTTGGAAATGGGAGCTGTAGAACAAAACCGCAAGGCACAAAAAGTCCAAGAGGCTGAGGTGCAGCTGGTGACAGGACCAGCATCCGAGAAAAACAAAAAACACTGGACTAAAAGATTTTTCAACCGATAGAAGTTATTGAACTTTTTTCCTAATAAAGTTTTTCTTGGATATCGAAAGAGATCTAACATTACCAACTTTGACATGTTATCATCCTGAATATCAAGATAAAAATATGTAATCCGTGGCAGAAGTCGTAACACACATCAGTAGCCAGGAAAGTAGTTGTTTTTTGATGAATTTTGACCAACATCAGTTTCATCAAAATGAACATTTGCACTGATGGATATTTTTCTTTCCAACTGATCCCATAATCAATCATTTGGAGATTGTTTTTCATAACCAACCAGAATCATTTCACGACTTTTTGTATCCCAGTTCTTTCTTATTTCCTTGAAGTTATCTATGAAGGCGATTTATCAAAAAAAATTGATATTTTGTATATTGCGCTTTCCACCAAACCAATTTTTATAAGTTTTTGTTTTATTCATTTGCTTGGATATGGTTCTATTGAGGACATATACAGAAGAATTCACTTCTGTCTACATCTCCAAACTATTTAATTCTCGAATACCACATAGAATGAGCACTGTCTACAATAGTTCCGGTCATTCATGAGCCTACATTAGCCCTCGAAGGAATGAGGTTGACTTTTGTGACACCCTGAATAGTTCCAAACATAAATGAAACCATACACATCAACACCTACAAAGCTTCGTTAAGCTGCAATATTTATGTTATTGAAAACATTTAAGATTTTTCGAGAACGTATGAAATATTTTTGAGGCACACAAAAAATTATTAATGCCATGGGATACTCGTTCTTGTCCGTTTTATATGAGAATCGTCTAGAAAGTGAATCAATTTCCTTCTTTCTTCAATCGAATCACTTTTAGAATTTCACCCGTCAGTGTTTTCTCTTACAAACCATTAATTGCATAGGTTTTCCTGATATAGGATGAATAAGTCCAATGCAGCCATTGGAATTCAACGTTTGGAATGTGGCGCTCTCTTCATTCATTACATACATATTTGGATTACGCGTAATAGAAATTAAACATGGAATCAAAATTATGTAATGGGGAAATCAAATATGTATTTACTCGTGATAATGATTTACTTCACGAAAATGTAACAAGTTACCAACAGCATATACATTACAAATTTTTTTCTTTCCTTTCCATAAACAGCATGTATAACAGCCTGTGTAACAGTTTTCTTGATTTATAGTTAAATAAATATAAATTTTCACAGCATATATTATATTAAAAATGAAGCTCTTTTATAATATTAATGAACTATCTAAAAAATCCAATGATTCAAGGAATTTTAACTTGGATAATCTGAATTGAACCGTTTTTTCATAGGGCTTTTTTTCAAATGATTTGGAGAAATTCAACATGATGCCATAATTCAACTTATATTTGTACCTTCCGAAACTTATACAGCAATTAAATTTTTCCATTTGGAATAGCTGTTTTTATATTATTTATTAATGTAAGAATATTTTCTATAAAATTATGTGGAATGTATCGTTCAGAAGTTATTTGGGGCTGAAAAGACTTCTTTCCCAAAATCGGGACTTTCACTTATTTATTTTCACAGAACTCCACATAAAATTCATTTTGAGTGGAATGCGAAAAGTCATCACACACATTTTTTTCTCAATAATCATTGGAACTATTTCAGTAAATGATTGAATTCATATTTACTATTTTTTCGTTAATAGGAGAATGACGTAAAGAGCAAATATGAGCGATATTTTGAATTCTCTAGTTTTTTGTATATTATATTGAATAGTTTTAGTGAGTATTGAAATCAAAAATAATATTTACATAGTCTCCGTTAGTGCCCTCTTGTACGTTAGGCAAAAAATAACTTTTTGTTTTGTTTTCTGCTATATGTGGCACTAGAGCTGGCCTACGTGAGGACCACCAGGTTGGAGCCTATATAACATATGGGGTCGTTCTACGGCTATATCGTAGCATATCTGCTCTGGAGGGCTCCACCTCATCTGACATGGTGACCCCCCAACTATAGCGGGTTAGATCTAACCTAACCTATTCTGCACTTAAAAACTTAAAACAGTATACATATTTGTCGGCAAGCATATATCTGCCAATTGAAATTGCGTTAAGAAATGAAAAAGATTGCCCTTAATTTTTTTTAAATGTCAATGGAAGCTATGAGACCTATTTACCAACTTGGTTAAAATACAATAAGTGGGGTACTTACTGTACATTATTTTTTTGTAGTAGTCGTGATAAAACTGACAAATTTTATTTAAATCAATTGAGTTTAGTTTTTTTGATTATGAGTCATCAACATCATAACCGTCATAAGAATCAACATTGATAATAAGAGGCTGAACATCTTACCTAATAATTCCCACCATCTCTATCCTAGTACGATTTGATTTTGTTGTTCATATGTCGAACGTTTTCAAAAATTTATTTGGAATTTGTCAAGTATGTACAATAAACTTAATCCTACTATTTACAACTTTACACTTAAATATAGATTCTTGCTCCTGCAAAAGAATGAGGTGTTGCTTGGTGTTGAGCGGCGTAGGGGGATAAATACAGGGATAGGTTTTTATAGGAATAACAAATTGAGCCGTCTCCTGCTTTCGCTTTTACGGTTGTTACTATTATACGTTTTGTACGACAATTGGGTTGATTTTATAAGAGCTATGATTTGTTAGAGAATTGTTGGTGTTACATACTGGAAAATGATGATCTAAAAAACCAATTCCTCATTGCATTATCGAAATTAAGTTATTTGCTATTTGAAACTGCAAAATAAAAAAAATTAAAAATTTAAAAAGTATTCAGGCGGTGGCTGGAGTTGAAGCCCGGCCGCCCCGGTACGTCAGGATCTGTCCCATGACAGACCTCAAAATCAAAATCAAAATTTCTTTATTTCCTGTTGATTGATACAAGGTCCCCTTGGAGGGTCATAATATACAATACAAATGGTAAAGTTGAAAAACAGCTCTCAGCTGACACTTCACCATTTCATATTACATATGAATAAAGGCGATTTATTATTATTATAATTATTATGAAATATGAACATATATACAATTTGTCCCCCTGCAGAAATTCTATGGGGTGTAAAGAGAAGGTGGGAAACACATCTACCCCACTATGTTTCCATAGTGGGGAGATTCCTGTTCTGGCTCCAAATGTCTCGCACGCGCCCAAGGGAGGGAGCAGTGGGGGGCATCCTCGTTGATGTTATCGGGTGTATCCGCATTGAGTTATATTTCCGGCTGACAATTAAAAGAAGCTACACGTTTCCTGCTACGCCTACACGTGTGTCATATAAGTAATTTATTAGATGTAGATACATTCAGATAACTGAAACGACAAAAGTTGAGTAGCATGAAAGTTTTTCCCCAAAATACCACCATGACAGACCTGGCATGATACCGCTGAGCCACATCAGACCTGAATAGTGAGGAATAATTTCGTTATTTAAAATAAAATTTGGCGTGTTCCTTCATTTGCAGAATGCGTAGGTCAGTGAACCCAGTCAGCTGTTCAGCTATTAATAGCTGGGCTGATTTTGAAATATTTACGTGGCGCTATCTTTCTTCCTCGTAAATATCAGTATTCCGTAAATGAGGCCATGCCTTCTGGGTGTCACCGGCTCTTAAATTTGTGATATGTTTAGTTAATTCACTATTTGTTATGTGAAAACGATAAAATTTATTGGAAATTTTCTTTATGAATTCCGATATTGTTTCTATGCCGGTGCGCTCGCGCAGATCATTCAATCGAATGTATCGGTCACTGTTAGTGATGATACGAAGTGCCTCATTCTGAAATATCTCATATCCTATCTAATTGATACTTGGGGAGACTGCAGAATACTGGACAAGCGTATGTAACCGCTGGTCGAATAATCTGTTTGTATTATTCTTATCCCAATTGGAACGGCAATAAAAATAAGAGCACTACGAGGAGTGTTCATATGCACTGCCCGAGAAGTGGGAAATTTATATACTACCAGTGTTTTTACTTTCAAAGCGTTCCTGGTACAATCATAAAAAAGTTCTGTGGTGTGGCCCTAGTTGCCCAGATTATTAGTAAAGGCGCTATCAAATATATTTGAGGAATATAAGCTCGACTAGCTGTATTGGACATCTGTTATCTGAAGCCGCATGATTTTCCCAGTTCACAATATTACTTAATCAGTGCCGTGTGTTGGTGAGGTTAGGAATTATCCATTGAAAATAATTTTATCAATATGGCTTTCTAGAGACCTTTCGAAACAAATAATAAAATTCAGTTGAGAAAACATGTGTCTACTTCTACATGGGGTGATCAATTGCTATGATTGTAAGAATAAGTAACTGAAAAAATTCCACTGGAAAATAATATACCGACGCCTATGTCAAGGCGGCAATTGGAAAGATAAATCCTTCACGGATTTTTTTATGTCGGTCCAATAGGAATTAGGAATATTATACATAAGAATTTTATTGTCTGTAGATAACTTGGAATTACGAGCAATAAACCAGGGCTGAAGCCTCTGAAAATGGCAAAAAGTGAAAAAAAAAAAATAGTAGGATGAAACCCATTGGAAAAGAAAGAGAATATAACAAAAATGAAGAGAAAAATAATTTACGGGCGATCTGAGGTCGGGAAGTGAAAGGGGGTGAGTTTTTAAGGGTAAAAAACGGTTTATCTTGGTTTCCGGCTAAACTACGAGTCCTTTGGAAAAAAGTTGAACGGCAAAATTTATGTAAAAAATTCAAATAACCAAGTTTTTGGTTTTTTACTTTTATCTTTCCCAAAAAAAATTTTTTTTCCACCAAAGTTGGTGAAAACTTACCTTTCCATGTCCCAAACACACTGTAATTTTTTTGATTTAAAATATTTATTTTTTCACCTCATTTTGACTCAATATCGAAAAAGCACCCCAATTTTCAATCAAAAATTCTCCTGTCAAAATATCAGGTTTTTTAAAAAGCTCGGTGGGCTTTTTGTTCGTTGAAATCTCTACTTTCTGATGGTATGAGAGAAAATATACATTACTATGGTCAATGTTCTCAGAAAATGCAAAAAAACGTGAAGTTAATATTCAATAAGACATCTACAATATTTTGAGAAAGTTGTAGAATCTTTAATTTATATGCATAGATAGAGATAGAGATATACCTGAGTTTCTGGAAGATCTTTACATTCTTAAATTTCGTCGAGAAATTAATAACCTCGGTTCTGTTCGGATTTAGCTTAATTTTGTCATTCTCCATATACGGTACAACCATCCGATCCAGATGTATCCGGAGCTGTTTGGTAGCCACTGCACCCGCAAATGAATGGGCATATAAGGCGGTATCTTCCGCTCATAAATCAGGTGTAGCTCTGTTCAAAGCTTTTTTCATGTAGCCAGTGATTTTTGAGCTGAAGTGCCATCTCTACCGACATTATCTCTATGATTTATTTTGATGAAGGATATGCTGCGTCTTCAGCACTTGATTTGATGTCGATATTTCTCTGCAAGCGTCAGCTTGTTCCTACAAAATAAATATATCATTTATAAATTCAGCTTCAAGTACATTCCCAATAACTTTGCTACTAAATCCAACAATTGTGCTGTCAGAAAAGTATTTTCGAAAGGAATAATATTGTTCGATAACCATTCTTGGATACCATTCTTCAATGATGCTGTTATGATAACTTGCATCATCCATAAGTATGATTGGGGGCTTTTCTGAATTTTTCAATATCTGATATTAAAACCAATGCAGTTTCTTTTGCTCATTTTTCAATGGTAATCAATCTTTTGTTTTCGAACAAAAAATAAATCCGGTACTGCATCCAGCATGAAGTACAATATACCTTGAAACAAAAGAAAATGAATGAAATTATTTTTATTTTGTTCTATGCTTTACCTTCCACCACCAACTTTAGTCTTGTTAACACTCCTTACATTGGAATTTTGCCAGGAACACCCAATGATACAATTTTTGAATACCCTAATTTCATCCAAGAATACACACTGACGTGCATCCTCCTCCTTAAGTTTTATGAATTCATATAAAAAGGGTTCCCGCTGTTATGATTTTTGGCTGTTCCATCAATTCACGATGAGGATTATCTTTTCTGTATGTGAAACCATTTTTTTCAGAATTGCCTATAAATATTAAAACATCACGTTCTTCCAGTTTTTAAGTGTTTTCCCAAAATTATTGCTGTCATTGAATATTATATAATGAATGAATCGATATAAAATATTAATTATTCTTATAGACATCATAGATCATATTTCTAATTGTAGCTTGATCGAACCCATTAGTACCTCGAACTGGTTTTACCCGTTTTCGTTTTCTCGATGGATCTGTGAGATACTGTTTATGGTAGAATGATAGTTATTCATTGTATGTCTTATTAGCCTTATATGCTAATAAGACATGAAATGCAATACAACATTTCATCCACACGGATGTGTTATAAACACGAAGACTTTTTCCTGATTGAGGGCTTATTTGATGTTTATGACAATTTATAAAATATGTTGTTTGAGATTATGATATGGTTTCTATGACAAATGGTTTGTTTATTATGTGGATTCAGATTGTAACTCATGAGATACTGTGTCTTATCATCATAAGATACTCGTATTTTATCGACCTCATAACACTTTTGAGAATAGAAGCATTATATCTTTATATCATGCCAGCTGTGGAAAAATATTCGAATTCACTTACCTCTAACATTTATACAATATATTTATTGTACAATTTTACTTTAATTCTTATGGATATATGTGATAAGTGTAACACACGTCTTTAATAGCAGTCAGTGGAAAAAGGTCTTTCATTTGCACTTTCTCCTTCAAAGTACTTTATCAAAGGCGCTACTATTTGTTGAGACTGGTTTGATAATGCTTTAGCATGTTCATATTAATGATACATAGGTCTCATTGGAATAATTAATGTACTTCTGAAAATATGAAAATATTTTTTTTTACTTTCTAAGAGAAAACCGTGAATAATCGAACGAAATAATACACAATAAAAGTCACAGCTGCCAGACGAATACTTTGTTGAGGTTTCGATACGGCAGTTCGGCAATGCTCAACAGACTAAGCAACTTTTTGAATTCAATTAAAAATGACGTGATTCTCTTTTATACGTGGAAATTCTGAAGTTTATCTTATTACCTATTTTCACTTGGATGCTTTTATGTGCGTTCCCATTTTGAATTCCCACTTAGAACTAAAGTGCGGATATAATGAATAACATTGATTGACCTGATCAAACAAAATTGAAAAAGACTCCCAAAAAAATCTATACTGATTAGTACTCAAAGCCAATTAATCCTCTTCATATACTGTTTCTTGTTTGCAGGTGTCGAAAATGTCGACTTTGCTGAAAATGTAGCCACATCCTCGAAAATCAATAAATGGGTTGAAGATCAAACCAACGAAAAAATCAAGGATCTCATCAAGTCTGATGACATCGATGGAGACACCAAACTCATTTTGATCAACGCGCTCTACTTCAGTGGAAAATGGCAGAATCAGTTCGAAAAGTACGCAACCCAGAAGAAGAAGTTCTACAAATCAGAGAATGATACTGTTGATGTTCATATGATGCACCAGACTGACTACTTCAAATACTATGAGAATCCCATTCTCAATGCTAAATTCTTGGAACTTCAATACCAAGGTAATTATTCTGCTTGTTACGAATATACTCCATGTGGTTTATATATAATTTCACTTACTCTTTTAAATGGAATTTTGTGTACCAATAGAAAAAATAATGCACCATTTGAAGTCTCATGAGTGGAAACATATAGTTACTTTGAAAGCTCGACAGTATTGCTTGCAACAAGTTTTTAGGAATTTAAGGGGGGACACTTGGCAGAATTTTTTTCCATATCCTAATTCTGAACTCTGAAGTTTTTCACCCTTCGAAACAATGAAATTAAAACTATGAATCGTCAGGACACTCTTTTCGAAATAGAAGTAGTTCAGAAAATATATTTGTTTTTTTCCATTGCGGAATTTCTTAAACGATGGAATACTCGACATAATGCAACGAAATAGTTTTCAAGAGTAAACTTCGGAATGAAAGATAATAAGCTATAAACTCGTGAAAATCTTTGTTTTGGCATTTTGAAAGTTGGCTCGAACCTCTCATAAGATCTCGTGTCCACGTCTTGAGATATTCAAGGTCAAAGATCGGAAGAATCGATTTTTCGTAGTTGTATCTCATTCCTATGCTTTAAATGATATTTGCGTCCATCATAAAAGTTGTAGAACATGAAATTCTATATAAATTTTGTTTCAAGTAATTTTTTAAACGTATAACCGTTTTTGAGCTAGAGAGCGAAGAGTGCGGAGCGCTCAGTCATACATGTTATAACGCAAGGTCAACCATGAATCCCAATACATATAGTTAGGCTCATAAAGTTAATTATTCACTTATTTGTTAGTGCAGCAGTTGATCAACATATACATCGTATCTACTACAAGATTCCTTGGTTAGGGAACGATTTAGAACCCCAGGAATGGGGTTGGGTACTACAAAATGAAATCCTGGAACCAACAACAACTTAATCACCACCAGCACCAGATGAACTGCTCAATACAATTTTTGCAACTGCTAGAATGGTTGTGGTTCGCGCTGCGGGTGCAAAAAATTGGGGTTACAATAGTTTTCAGCTTGTGGCCAGTGGAATGGACAAGCATGCCTCAAAGCTTCATCATATCAAAATGATCTCGACGAAGAAAGTGCATATAACCCTGAAATTCTTGAAAATCTATATACGAACATAATTGATAATGGGGATAATGATAATGAATTGGGAATTCTTGAGCGACCGGAAGAAGACGATGATGAGCAAGACACATATCTACTAGTAATAATACATTTACTAATAATAATAATAATTAAAGTTAAAAAAATAAATCCTCTCCGCATTTGAACTGAAATTGTAATAAATGAATGATACATAATTGCTAAATAAAAATATAATTAACATATATTTCACTTCATTATTATCAAGCAAGTATTTGATTTATGGAAAATATAATGTATTGAATAGTTATTAATCGAGGTTTTCACATAATATAAATTTTTTTTGTGAATAATTAACTTTGACCTTGAATATCTGTCGCGGACACGAGATCTCATGAGAGGTTTGAGCCAACTTTTAAAATGCCCAAACAAAAGTTTATGCGAGTTTATAGCTTATTATCTTTTATTCCGAAGTGAAACCCCTTACGTGACTGTATTATCTGGAATAATTTTTGAGCTGTTTGTTCTATGACAATCGGCATTCCAGAAATTGTTTCCATTCCAATATATATATATATATATATATATATATATATTGGAATATATATATATATATATATATATATGTATATATCATTTCCTGAAGTCTTTCGGTTCAATCGATACTTGTAAAAGCTTGTCATGATGAAGAAAGTGCATTGAATTCTAGTGAAATCAGCCCATTAATCATTCTTTAACTTCATTTCTGGCATAGGTGGGCGGGTTTCAGTAACCCATACACGTAGGCCTTCTGATTGGAACCATTGTGCACCCACATTGCTCTTGCGTGATTCGCAATTTTCTCAGCTGAATCTGAGGGTGTCATGTGTTATTCCGATAAGAGCCAAGTGTCTCTACAGGGGATTGTGTCCCGTCAGGAGCCGAAACACTATCCCAATATCTCGTCTATTGGGTGACATAATCTCTATATTGAGCTTTTTCTAAGGCGATATTTGCAAGAATTTCTTCTGCTAGGTATTGCCGAGAGTGCTTTCGTTTCGATTTGAATTGTTTCGATCCAATCTCGGCTTGCCCATCTATCTTCTTGTTTCTGGGGACACCTGATTGTCCCAGGATCCATACGAGGCTGATACAATACGGGATGACTCAAAATCTTGGTTTGATAAAAAAACAACAAAGTAGCAACCTCGAACCCCATTGTTTATAGATTCTAGAATGATGAACATTTCAATGAATTAGCGAAAAAATTATTGTTTATCAATGATAGTGTCGTTATGTTCGCAGATGGATAGCAACTTGATAGCAAAGTTAGCAATATTGACGTTTTCATTATTATCAGAATAATGAGATCAAATAATATATTCATAGAAAAAAGACAATGGTGCATTTCCATTGACGAAATAGCAGAAAATCTACTGAAATATATTTGCGATTGATTGATTCATTGCCGATTCATGCACTGGACGTGACAGTATTCACAATATCAAACATAAAAAAATGGTTTCATATATATATATATATATATATATAAATATATAAATATATAAATATATATATATATAATATAATATAATAATAAGTTTATTTGTTATAAAGAAAGAATGTGCAAATACAATTTCACTTAGATGACGACGAATACAATTTTTTCACAAATAAACAGAAAACCACAAAGTCAGTGACTGTCTGTGGTGTGAGTGTAGCCTATGTTTAAAATTAGTATCGATGAATACTGAGTAAAACGATGAGAAAGTATGTTTGAATTCAATTAAAGATTTTCTCACATTATTGGATTTGATAAATAACACATGTACGGTTTAAAGCAAAAGAGCAGTTACCAATGCGAAACTGTAAATTACAAAATACATACAATTTAAATACACAGCCTTTTTGCATAAAAGTAGAGGAAAGTATATGATATAGTGAAGACAATTGAAGTTTTACATCAACAGGAATTGATAAAAAAAAAACACTTGCCTAGTATACGACCATCCTAGTGGTCAATAAATATAAAAAATGGAGATTACAGAATTAAAATATGCAATTTAATACATAGAAATGATATATAAAAAGGCAATTGAAGGAAGACATTAAACTGATTAGTTGAGATGGAATGAGATCTCATTACGCCGTTATACCAGCCTCCACGAGCTCATGAACAGTCATTCTGGGTGAATTAAGTATATGGTTTTTTAGTTTTTTCTTGAATCCTCTAGACGAAGATATTTCTTTTATTTCAACTGGAATAAAATTGAAAAACCTTGGTACTAAATACGAAAAGCATCTCTGCCCTATAGACTTTGAAGCAAGAGGTGTTTTGAAGTATTTGGATTTGTATCTTGTTTCGTAAAAATGTTCTATTCTCCGAAGATTAGTATTAGTTTTGAATTCAAAGCAGGATGATACAAGGAAATAGTGTTGACGAATGTCAAGGATTTTGGATTCGGAGTATATCAAATCAGATGAGTATCGGGAAGGTTTGTTCAGTAAAATTTTTAAAAATGTTTTTTGGAGAACTTCAAGATTTTTAATATGTTTTTTTAGGGCACTTCCCCATCCTATTATCCCATATGTCAATCTGGATTCAACCAATGCGTGATAAATCATTCTGAGATGTTGTTCTTCAAAAAATTTGGCGATATATTTGAATCGATATAAGATACTTCTCAGGGTATTGCAAAGTTTCAGAATATGTATGTTCCATCTTGAATGTTCATCGATTGTTATTCCTAGGTATTTAATCGTCTCGGTCTGCTTTATTCTCAAATTATTATTAATTTTCAGGTCTCTAAATGGAGGATTTGTGTTTTCATAACATGAAAAGGGCATATAAAATGTTTTTTCAAAATTGATTGTTAGTAACTTATAGTCGAACCAATTTTCGATAAGTTTCAAATCATTCTCTATGATGGTTTTTAAATTATCCCAATTTTGAGCTTCGAAAATTATGGCGGTATCATCTGCGAAGCTGATGACTTCTCCAGATGATTCAATGTTAAAGAGATCATTTAAGTAGAGTATAAAGAGCACTGGACCCAGCACAGTTCCTTGTGGTACGCCATACTCCACAGTGCACTCTATACTCAAACTACCATTGAGTGATACCTGTTGTTTCCTGTCGCTTAAGTAGCTTTCTCTTAATTTTCTAGCTACCCCTCGAAATCCTAGGTCCTCTTAAATATCTAGTAGTTGTGAGTGGCAGACCGTGTCGAATGCTTTAGCAAGATCTAAAAATACACAAGCAGATTTTTTCCCAGTGTCCAAACTTTTTGATATCTTTGATGTCAAATACGCTATAGCATCTTGAGTTGATTTATTTTGCTGAAATCCATATTGACGGTTATTAATCAGTTTGAATTTGTTAGTGAAGGATGTGATCCTGTTTTTCAACGCTCTTTCAAATAGTTTTGCAATACTGGATATAACTGATATAGGTCTATTATTTTTAGTCAACTTCTTTGGACCCGCTTTGTGAATTGGTTTGATTATTGCTTTTTTAAACTGAGGCGGGCAAACACCAGAGGAGAAGATGTTATTGATTATGTGCGAAATAGGTTTACAGACATGATTTTTGATTTCTTCTAGGATTTCTGCTGTTATTTTGTCAAAGCCAGGAGATTTGTTGCATTTTGATTCGGTAATGAGTTCACTGATTTCTTTTTCATCCGTAGGTGTTAGGAATAGAGATTATTCATTTATATTCCTTTTTGGTTGATAGTTCTTATTTTTTCATTTTACTAGCAAGATCAGCTCCTACATTGGTGAAATATTTTACAAACGCATTGGCCATTTCTGAATTTTCATCCGTAGTTGTGCCATCATTGATTTCAATTTCTTTTATAATTTCTGTACATTTTTTAGAATTTGTTATTTCCTTTACAATGTACCAGACATTTTTATTATTATTTGAGTTTTCCAATATTTTATTTTTATAATAATTACTTTTGGCAGATTTAAGTAACAAATTCAGCTTATTTCTGTAAGATAAGAATTTACGTTTTAAGTTACAATCACCAGGATTTCTCTTCGAGGCTTTGTAATATATATATATTTATATATATATATACATATATATATATGTATATATATATATATATATATATATATGTATGAAATGAAAAAAAAAAGATCCTATCGAAAAATTCGAAAAAGTCTACCAAAGTTATCCCACCTCCTCATTTTCCAAAGTAATATTCAAGACCAAATATTCTGATGTAGTTCCTACCTTTTTTCGTTTCACTTTATTATCCAGTGATATTTTGAAAAAGTCGATAATGTCAAACTCAATGAAATTCAAAACTACAACATTATTACCGTATAAAAGGAATTTATATCTATTAGATCAGTAGTTATAGCGATTTCATTTCAATTCTTGAAATATTCTATTTTTGTCACGATCAACCTAGCGGGTAAATTTTCACTCGATGTGTGTAATAAAAATAAATTGACCTACACAAGTCCCATTCTGTAATAACAAAAATTTAGGTTGGTCTGTAAAACGAGCGATGTTGAGGTCATTTCCCTCGAACTATACATATGTTGCTCATACGGAACTATCTATTGCCAAAGAAATAATTAGTCTAATAGATTTTTTATTACCAACCTCGAAAATAAAATGGTGAACATCGGTTTGTTGAATATATATTTTTATTTAACGGGTATAATTACATGAACGTAGTTTTTTTATTTTAGTTTATAAAACTGTTGTTGATATTGTCACGAAACTGGGTCCGTCTCTCAGTAAAAATACTGGGAAGAATTCAATGTCCGTTTATTACACCTTCTAAACACAACACGATGATGCACTGTGACAATTAAAATTCAATCCAATTTCACTCTCTAAAATATACCACATACCACAATGCATAAAATAATAATTCACCTTGAACTCACTATGACTGAGTTACTGAATGACTAATCATCCGTTACTTGCCCGACCTTATGTCCTCGTTTTTGGCCTCCGGAATCTTTCGGTACCTTCTTGTCGGTTCATGGAAAATCGAAGACATTCGAAGAAAAAGGCCAGCGTTACGTCAATCAGTCAGTCGTCACATTCCTGAAGTTCTGTCTCGGAAATATCTGGAAATCGTATGGCTTGCGGGGAAGCTAATCAACGCAGGGGCGCACTGTACTCATTTTCATAACACTTCCCCCCTCTAATTTTGATCAACCCGATCAAAATCCATTAGCTCACCATGACAGTGCTCCAGTCTTTTGAGGTCAACACTCCATCTCGGTCCTGGGGCAGCTCTGGATTCTGTCAATCACGTCATTTATCGTCTTCTTCGCCTCATACACTCCTACCCAAAACGGTGTTAGTTTGGAGGATACACCTTTTTTTCGCCGTGGGCTGTACAGCCAAACCTGGTTACCTTCTCTGACCTCTACTGAATTAGCTTTCGAATGGTAAGAAGCTTTCATCCTGTCACTGGCCGATATCAACTCTTTCCGAGCTGTTTCGTGGATTTTCAACAGGGTATTTATCAGTTTATCTGCATAGTCTTGCACCCCAACCTCTTGGTTGTTTGGTGATCCGAACACAAAGTCACAGGGCAATCGTAATTCCATTCCGAAGATAATGCTAGCTGGGGTATGCTTATTGAGTCATGGACGGCCACCAGAAATGTTTTTCCACTACCATGGAAATATGCTCTTTTATAGTTTGGTTGATTCTTTCTACCATGCCTTCTGACTGAGGGTAAAGTGAGTGGTTCTGGTCTTCTAGATACCCATCAGCTCACAAACTTTCTTGAATAACTTCGACTCGAAATTCCTTCCTCGGTCGGAATGTAGCTCCATCATAACTCCGAATCTTGAGAACATGTTTTTCATCAATTACCTGGCTATTGTGTCTGCCAGTTCCGTCCTCTTTCCTATGTAGGAAGTATCCAATGTTTGGATTGGTTTCCTCGTCTTGTCTCAAGTGTGTCCATTCGTCCTCAGGTTTATCTCGTGTGTCTGCTGACACCAACCGAAACCTTGTTTTCTGACTTTGCTCGGATGCTGTAGGTCTAGATAAGACATCTGCATAACTATTTGGTCGTTCTAGACGATGTTCGGTAGTGGCATGATACTGGTTGGTCTTTTCCCTGCTGGGCGTATTATCAGTAATTCTTCTTACTCTGTTAACTTGGATGACCCTGGAAGCTTCGCTTCCACTAGCCCGTATGCTTCCCGATGTATTGGTAAATCCAGTTTCTTGGTATCTTCTCGAAAATTCAGTAGATGATCCAGTCCTAGTCGGTTAGTAGGAACGTGGGGGTGTCCTCCAATGTAATAACGAACGTGTTGGCAACCTCACCCTGCAATATCTCTGGAAATGTTCGCACCTACACAGAAAAAAACAAATTGTTGAATCGAATAAATTTATTTCAATCAAAAAAATTAAAGTATCGTATATGCACGACAAAATATTATCTCAAAAGTAAAATTATTTTTTTGTTTCGGAGCAAATTTCAAGTTTCAATCAACTGAAACTAATTTGAATGAACCAAATATCTTATTCGACTAACTCTATTCATAACTCGTTTTGGCAGAAATGTTGTTTCAACCATGTAATCATTTTATTGAATCGGATAATCAGATCTACAAAACTTGCTGATTGCTTCAACAAATATATTCATTCAAACAAGTAGGTATTCATGTCGAATTGATGAATTCAGTAAAATGGGAATTCAACAAAATAAGCTGATCTCTTCACTGAAAATATTTATTCAAATGAGTATTCATTTTTTTAATCCACTGAATTGACGAATATGGCAACCGAGCATGAGAGCATACACCAGACATTTAAGTCCAGACGTCGCAACGATCATAAGTTGGCTTCGCTATTCAGTAACATTATCTAAGTCGGGGTCGGTTGGGTGAAAGCTTCGCCATCTAACGCATATAATTCAACCAATATAATATTTTTCAATCTATTTCTGTTTGATTCAATTAAATAGTATATTCGCGTTGAAACAAATGTTCATTCAATATAAGTTGGAGATTGTTTCGATAGATGAACATATAATTCAAATCAAAGAAATGTTAGCATTGCGTTGAGAAATCCATTTTGTCACCGCAATATAATGATTCCATAAATCGAATACACCTCTGTGTTTTGGGATAAATTTTATTTAGTCGGGTCAAACCAATAAGAGTGACCAAATAAATTTGGTTGAATTAACAAATCCTTTTTTTTCCGTGTACCACTCTAACTTTCGACCTTGATGTGTTGTGTTTCAAGGAACGAACTAGAGCTTCACTGCATTTTTTGAAGTGTGGTAATCTTAGAGTCCTTTGCATTGCGATATATCTTAATCCATCTATGAATATCTGCTCTATCAACTGTTCTTTGAATGGGCAAGCTGGAAAGCTCTGAAATTAAACTCCTGCAGACTTTTAGCAGCAGATTTCTTTACTAGTCTTTTCAACTATGCCCGATATTGCTAATATCTATATTGGTCTCCGTATCTCAATTCTAGAACAGCAAGAAAGTCTCCATTTTTATAATTTTTGTCTTCTGGAATGGTCTGTAATATTCCCAAAGCAGATCCCAACCATTGGTTGTTGCCGCAGCTTGTCGGAGGTTTCACGGATTTGTTCGATGTGGCAACCCTGTCGCGGTAGTCTTGGATCTTCAATGATACCACTTTCATTTCTATATTATTTTCAAATGGTGCATTGTTCTCCCAGGCGCTCTCACACTTCTTCCTTTGCTTCTTCTGGTACTGCAGTAACTTCTTTTCTTGCTTCTTCTCGTACCGCAGGTACTCCTTTCTCTGTTTTTTTCTCGTACTGCGTCAACGTCTTTTTTCAGTTTGGCAATTTCCCCCCCGATTTTTTTTATGCGCCCTGTATATATATTTTTGAATATTTGGATTCGAGTAGTCGAATCACGTGATGACATTGAGTTCAGAAAAAATGAATCATTTCAATATTGATAAAAAAGTGTGTAAATTATTTAGGAATGATTTTTTTTCATAAAATGTTCCTGCAACCGATCATTTTTCTCCCGTTTTCCACTTTTTCGACGTTTCTCATCATCTTGTTTTTCTTTCCACCGCAGTTTCTCTTCAATTCGTTTTTCTTGCTGTCTCTGTTTCTTCTCTTCGACAAACTTCTAATAATTTCCATTATACCCGCCATATCATCGTAGGGTGTATTTCTCGTATTCACTATTGATTGTTTTCAAAAAGTCATCAATATCCCCACTTGTTATGAAACTACAAATCGTTTATCGAAATATTCGAAAATAAAAACATAATAAAGCACTCTGACAATAAAACATACAAAATATACCGTGTACCGCACGGTACAAAACGATAAGCTCGCTATGACTGAATTACTGAATGACTAATCTTTCGTGGCCCGCCCGACCTCATATCCTCGTTCTTGGCTTCCAGAATCTTCTGGTACCTTCTTGTAGGTTCGTGGAACATCGAGATCATTCGATGAAAAAGCACAGCGCGACGGCGACCAGTCCCTCGTCACATTCCTGGAATTCCGTCTCGGAAATCCCCGACCGTCACTTCGTCTGGCTTGCGTGAAAGATAAACAACGCAGGGGCGTACTGTTCTCATTTTCAATTCCCAGTGGAAGTTTTAAGACAACTCTCTGACTTGCTCTGCTTGAAGAGTCGTAAAATATCAAGGTAGAGGCTAGAACTATATTATTCACTACTCATCCTTGATGTCGGTTGTTTCGATTGCTTTGATGTACCTGTTCAACTCCGTGGGAATATCGTTATATTAATATTTGATATCAAAATAAAATATAATAACCTCCAGTAGAACATTAAAAAAATTATATCAGAGAGAATCGCTGGCTTGTTGGCTTTGCTCCAGTGCAATTGAATTATTATTATTATATATATTATTAGTTGGATATTGAGTGAACATTGTGAGGTTTCACATTTATTGGTAGTAAATAACTCTCAAAGCAGAGTTGTTGAAATTTTCGATTATCCAGTGCGGCTTATTATAGCCCCCACCCCATGTTAATTTTTGAACGGATCCACGTAGAACATTAGAACCAAAAAATTTCGAATGATATCACCGATACTACTTTTCGAAATAAAAGACATTGTGATTGCTCGAT
Organism: Gonioctena quinquepunctata; assembly: GCA_018342105.1. NCBI lineage: Eukaryota > Metazoa > Arthropoda > Insecta > Coleoptera > Chrysomelidae > Gonioctena > Gonioctena quinquepunctata. The sequence continues at coordinate 340,650 of JAFIRS010001185.1, forward strand.
AGATGGCGCGGAGGGTCACATCAATTTAAAAATTTCAAATAGCATGGGGGTCAAGTGGCCCATCGTTGGCAAGATAACTGTTTTTTTTTAACCATATAGTTGTTTTTGAATTTCATCAATAAGTTTTTCCACAATTTGCATTTGAAATGTCAAGGTTAACAAAATTTTGAATGCATATTGTGATAAAAAGAATCGACAAAAAAAATAGATGGTTGAAAAGAGAATTAAATTATCTTTTTAACGATGTGCCACTTGACCCCCTATGCTATTTGAAATTCTTAAGTTGATGTAACCATCTATAGACCACTTACGATCTATTCTATTTCAAAGAGTAGTATCGATGATATCATCCAAAATAGTTTTAGTCCGGTTGTTCTATATCGAACTGTTCAAAAGTTAACAGGACTATCAAAAGCCGAACTAGCAATTGTTATTCCGTGGAATAACCATAGTTGGAAGAAAAATTCAATTACCTTTTCAACGAAGTGCAACTCGACCTTTATGCCTTCTGAAATTTTCAAGTTGATGTGCCCCCAGCGCCCTCTTTGAAGTAATTGTAATGTATTTTCTCTCAAAAAGTAGGGCCGGTAATACCATTCAATATATTTCATGTCTCATTGTTTCACATCAAACCGTTCAAAAGTTATCGAGGTAAGGGTACCTTTCAGATCCGCACTTATACTTGACATTTCAAATGCATATTGTGAAAAAACGTTTGATCAAAAATCGAAAAAAATAGGATGGTTGAAAAGAGAAAGAAATTTGGCGAAGAAAAAGACTATCGAGTCATTTATTACCAAAAAGGAAATAGCTCAGTGGTTAGACTGTCGCCTACCAAGCAGAAGGTCGCGGGAACGATTCCCGGTCAGAGAATTGAATTATCTGTTCAATGATGTGCCACTTGACCCCCCATGCTATTTGAAATTTTTATTAAGTTGATGTGCTCCGCCCCGTGCCATCTATCGAGCAATCACAATGTAGTATCGGTGTTATCATTGAAAACGGTTTTTGTCCCATCGTTCTATGTCGAACCGTTGAAAAGTGAACATGGGGGACTATAAAAAGCCGCACTGTATGTGAATGAATTCCGAAGGATATCGTACCAACTCAACATATACAGTGCTTCTCAAAACTCAAAATTTGGAAACTGAATATTAAAGGTTGTAAACTTCCCTACTAGTGATGATAGATGACGAAATCGTCAAAGATGACGTCACAAGGCCATTGTGACCAATAATTTTAAATGGAACCCTACGGCAAGCGTCACCTCTTTTAAAAGGTATCGAAAAAACCTATTCAATGATACTAATTTTGTTTGTGTTTATGGCAGTTTTAATGGCTCATTAGTAAACATTATAACTTAAATTCCATCCAGTATGATATTCATTACAGATTTAAGAATCAGTATCTACTTAAAGAAATTGCTCGAAGTGACCTCCATTTACTTCCTGACAGTGAAATATCCTCTCGTACTTTTGCAAATGTGTCTGCGGAAACAGCCTCACATTCTGCAACAATGCGTTGTTTTAAAACGTCAATATTGTCAGGTTCAGTGGCGTAAACCTTCGATTTAAGGTACCCCCCACAGAAAAAATTCAAAGGTGTGAGGTCCGGTGATCGAGCTGGCCATTCCGTTGAACCTCGTCGTCCAATCCATCCACCACGATACTCCTCATCCAAATACCGTCTTACTGCACCGTAATAGTGTGGGGGAGCACCATCCTGTTGGAATGTTATTTCCAAATTGCCGAATCCATCTGGATTATCTTCCAAAATTTCAAGGATTAACGGTTCTATTGCGTTTTGCAACAGCTCCAGATAAACCTCACCAGTTAAATAAGTATTTGAAAAAAGAGGCCCAACGATGTGGTTTTCCAGGATACCTGCCCAAACATTCACCTTCTGGGGAAATTGGGTATGTGTTTCACGAAACAGGTGAGGATTTGCGTCACTCCAATACCTGTGTATTTACATTTCCAATTAGATAGAAAGTACTTTCGTCACTGAAACATAGTCTGGCTGTTGGTTAATTTTAGTTTCCATATTTTCACAAAATTCTAGTCTTCGGTCTGGGTCGTCGTCTGAGAGTTGATGAACCATTTTTAATTTGTATGGATGAAATTTGTTTTTTTTTTCAACACCCTGTGTACTGTACTTCGACTGACTTCACAGGTAGATGCAACGTGAGTTGTTGAAGAAGTAGGATTAACTATTACTTCTGCCAGTATATCAATTTTTTTCTCATCAGAAATTTGTGGTCTGCCAGATCGTTTCGCATCATTAATACTACCCGTTGTTTTAAACTCAAATAAGTCCTCGAAACGGGGCGATCGGGAAACCTCTCATTAAAAATGCGTTCTGCTGCATGAATATTTTGTCCAGTTTCACCAAGAATTAGGATCGTTGCTACTTTATCACCTAAAGCTTGTACCATTTTGGTTCTTGAAGCTCACAACAGTTTAACAAATTATTAAAATGTACAAAAATATTAAAAGTACCAAAAGCTGCTAAAACAGTTGAACTTTAGATCAAAAATACACAAATTATTAAATGTACAAAAACTTGGACAATTACAAAAACGTCGAACTAGGGAGACTAACAAAAACGTCAGCTTATTTGATAACTATCCAGAGGCGGAGCTTGAATTTGGAATTTTAGTATTAACTGATTTAATTCATCACAGCTTTGCGTTTTTTAAAAGCGAGTTGCCAAAACTGCCATAAACACAAACAAAATAAGTATCATTGAATATGTTTTTTCGATACCTTTTAAAAGAGGTGTCGCTTGCCGTAGGGTTCCATTTAAAATTATTGGTCACAATGGCCTTGTGACGTCATCTTTGACGATTTCGTCATCTATCATGACTAGTAGGGAAGTTTACAACCTTTAATGTTCAGTTTCCAAATTTCATCTGTTTATGTATAATCGTTCCAAAAATAAGAGGGGGGAGGGGACTTTTGAGAAGCACTGTATAGAAATATTATATAGCAAACTTTTAATTTTTTCAGTTCTGCATTGTGTTTCTCGAAAATTCGGTGCATACATAAAATCGTTCTTGGAGGAGGTGATCTATCCAATTTGGGGTATATCGTATTTCATAACAATTCAGATCTTGAAATAGTGTATGTGTTTCGTCTCACTTGAAAACTTACTAAAATAGAGTTGATATTATATACGTAAAAACTATCTTCAATATATTGAATGAATAACTTGAGGGGGTGTTTTCCGCCCCTCTTTCGCATTAAAATGATGGAAATAACATCAACAGCGAAGTTCAGATCTACAGGACTTACCGATTGTGATTATATATCATAAAAAATTTAGGTCTCATTGTTTTTCGTGAATTCATCTATCTCTCAAGTGGAATTTTCATTCATATTACGTGAATCTATGAAGGTGAAGAACAGAAAACTGAAAGCTATAGAACAACAAATGTCGCAAATTGAATTTATATAATTTGCTTTCTACTCTACTTTTCGGTCATTACTCAAGTCAACTATTGACTTATTATTTGATACTCAACTGGAAATACAAGTGATGAATCTCTCAAATAACATTTATGCATTTTTTCAGGTTCTGATGATGTTAGTATGGTCATCGTCCTTCCCAATGAAAAAGACGGTTTGACTGCAGTAGAAGAAAATATTGAAGAGATATTAGCACCACAACCCATGAAAATGGAGAGAGTCGATATTCAACTTCCCCGATTCACCATTGAGAGTGAAATCAAGTTCGTACCAATTTTGAAAAACGTAAGTAACAAGAAACAATAACATTCAATTCAATATGTTACTCATTCATCCAACATATAAGTAAACTGGATCTTCGCTTGGAATATACCAAGTCATTGGTCACTTCACAGAGGCTTTGAAGGCATTCCCAAATGTAGATATATCATTTTCTTTTACTACACTATATAGATTCATCTGTATGCATATGGCATGAATCTCAGCTTGGAATACTGTGAAGTACCCCATATATTCTCGCTCCTGTTTCAGAGAATCTGTTTACCTATGTTACCAGATAATAGTGTAACAATTATGTTATGATTCTGCAGCTCTTTCGGATAATCATAAGAAATGTACATATATTTGAAAATCCGATTTTTTTAGGTTCAACGATGGGCGTATCATATATCGTGGTCACCCGATAAAAATGACATAAATTCAAAATTTCATAATGTTTGTTTTCATATTTCAACTCTCTACATTCAACTTTCAACATTCAACTTCAGAGAATCAACTTTCAGCATTTAACGTTAAATTCCCAAAATTTAAAATATCATACTTTCAACAATCAATTAACAACATTCCAATTCCAACCATCAGCATTCTTCTATCAACATTCAACATTCAGCTTTCAACATTCCATTTTTAACTTTCAACTTTCAACATTCAACCTTCAACATCCAATATTCAACTATTCACATTTAACTCTCAAGAGTCAACTTTTCACATTCAACTCTCAAGATTCAACTTCCAACATTCGACTTTTTATATTCAACTTTGAAATTTCAACATTCAACTTTCAATATTCGACTTCTAACCATCCACATTCAACTCTTAACATTCAACTATAAACATTTCCGAATAAAAAAAAACGCAGACCTACAATTTGTGTTTCCAGAAATCTTTTGCATCAGATTATCACCCAGTCATCAGTAGGTGTTCACTTTCAGAATATTGGAGCTGCACATTTGACAAATTCATTATTTGAATTTGAACTGAAATCACATCAATATCTTCAAAGAGGTCATCTTGATTAACGTCGAAGTGGATGACAAGTTAAGAACATCCCTTGCCCATTTTCAAAAGAGGTCAACAAATTAGCATTACCCACTTGAATTATTGATCATGTTTGTATCAAATATTTGTTATATTACTATCTAAAGTTACGAAGACATCAGTATTCGTTTCTAAAAAATATATATCTGATCATCAGCTAACGACTGCCCTGCAGCCAACAATGAATTAAATAAAAAATCCTTCTGGTACTAATTCATTCATTCTCAATTCCTTGATCATCCGTACTAATAAAATTAAATAGCTCTGTGATCATTTATGAAGTAGCAAACTGTTGGGGGGAGGAACCTCACTGGAGGACCCAATTGTGATCGAAAATTTGAAGTACTTTCATTTTATACTCCCTTCAGAAAAAGTACGGTGATTTTTTGGTTGATTTTTTCTGAAGGTGTAGGAAAAAAATGGTTGAAGGTTCCTCGCTGAGTCTCATTGAAATAAATTGTTTGCAAAATAATCAAAAAGTTCCTAAAAATAGACTATTTAAACACATAGTTTTGTATTCTTGTACTAAATTATTAATATGAAATGTTGGATTCTAAAGGTCAAGAAACCTAAATTAGACCTTCATCTATAAGGAAAGAATTATAACACAATAATGCACCCGTTATGATCAAAGGAAGTATGAACAGAAAGAATGAACAATATCAGAGGTTTTATTGAATAAAATATTCGTAAAAAATCTGTAGTTCAAGAAATACTTCCAGAAGGATCGATACAAATGGATCCAAAAATGAACTGTACCTAATGTTTAGGAACTAATTGCATGTCAGTCTTTTGATCGAAATTTTACAAATTTATAAAATAAAATTTTCCATATTGTCATTTTGGGTGTATTTTGAGAAATTGAGCTTTTATTTGCGCTTGGGACACTCAAGTCATCCCTGTTATAATATTGATATTGCGTTTTTTTTCCTATTTCTATGTCTAGCTTGTTCAACTAGTCTTTTGCTGCTGGTTTGATGTATATCAGACTCGGTTTGGGTTTCCTTTGAAAAAATATTTGTAATCTCCCCAAAAAAAATGCAATAAATTAAAACCGGAAAACAACGAAAAATTATTTTATATGGGGGAGTTTGAAAAATGGAACGTTACTGAAAAACCAACAAAGAAGTAATTATCACCGTCAGTAAATTGGAAGTGAAAAATTGTAGATAATGTTTCTGAAAATAACTGGTTCTATATTGCAAAAAGATTTTATTGAATATTTTATAAAAAAAAGAACGTGGAACAAATCTATCCTCAAATTCTTTTGTATAGAGTCATTTTGAAATTTGTTTCCATTTTTTCATCTCTATTTTCATAAAAAGCACATGAAACATTTCATGTAGAAAATAGTTAAATATTTATAACGACAAAAAAGATGCTCATAAAAAAATGTGAGTTATTCACAAAAATCGCCAAAACAACAAGTGACATTTCTTGTGATATACCTCAAAGCTTTGATAAACCACTATATATAAGTACTTAGCCTGCCTATTAAGTGGATTTACTCGATTTTGGTGACAATCTTTTCCTGACTCTTCTGCTAAGGCTTCTCCGAGCCTTATGCTTTTGCAATTGCACATAAAAAACTGGCAAATAGTTATTTTTGAAAAACGGATGAGTTCGTTTGCCACTCTACTCAGTTGATTAGTTCAACTGGAATGTTCACATGGGTATGTGTTCTCTTTTTATTTTTTAAACAAATTTCTACACATCTGTCAATTCCCTGATTTGCTCAATTAGGTTACATGATTACTTTTATGAGTTTTAGTATTTCATAATTTTTCAAGCAAATAGTATTCGTAAAGTTGGAATTTCTTTAATGCATCCAATAAAAAATCCTATGTATAGTAACATTGTATAATTAGATAATTTGTACTGGCATATTTGACATGTTTTTTTATCACTTCGCATTATTTGAACATGCTCATTAAGATGAATTATGTGATTACTTTCTACTCTGAATTTAGGTGGATATCATAAAAATTTATTTCTAATGTATAGTTGATGTGATAATAATTTGGACTGGCAGCATTCCTACCTACATTAGTTAACCTGTCTCAAGATATTTCAAAAGATCATTCGCAAAATTGGGGTCACCTATTTTTATGAGTTGTAATATTCAGCGAATGATATACACACCAAATGAAAATTGGCCTTTGAAAGCGGGTTATTGGGTTGGAAAAATTAACAATTATTTGTTGAATTCCCGGCTTTCAACATAACGTTGAGTTCCTATTTTGGATTCAAACAACATTTCACCAAAAATTATGAATAATGTAGCCGAAAACAAAACCCCCCTTTCAAATCGTAACCACAAAAATAGAGTTATGCAATATCAAATGGATTCCTAGTCAGAAAGTGCTGCTTGTTCATTTAGAACAATCGTCAAAAGAGTAAACCACTTTATCTATATAATAAAAATGAATCTCGATTCTTTGTAAGCGCCAAACGTGAGAACGGCTGAACCGATTTGGCTCATTTTTTTCAAATGTTCGTAATAGCCCGGGGATGGTTGATACGGAAAAAATCAGGAAAGTTTCCCGGAAATTGTGAAATTCGAGTATATATGAAATTTGGCTCAGTGGTTAGACTGTAGTATATCTTAGAAGAATCGCAAGTATAGAAAGCAGGAAGAAGAAACTACAAGAGAACCTAGGCAGGAGGTTTAGAGAGGCCCCCCACCCAAGGACAACATATGGGAGAAGAAAAGAAGCCCAAAGGACCCAAGGCACTCCAGGGTCCCCAAACATTCCTACATCTCCTACCCCTAACCTCACTGTCCCTAACGTCTCGTGTGCATTTGGGGAGGGTCATGCGGGGTTTTCGGATCTAAATGACGCGATCTAAAAATTAACTCAAAGCTCTTGCCATACATAGTTTCATCACTAATAACGCTAACAATTATAAGCTCTAATGTCTATAAATGTATCACAGCTCAACATCAACGGAGTTAGCAGAAAATATCCTTTTCTTTCTAACTTCGATATAATGTTCCTATCCGAGACAAAGCTCAGACAGGACCATAACCTTAAACTTAGGGATTTTACGATTATCAAGGTTGACAGGCCTAATGCGACGCGAGCAGGCGGTGTAGCCGTTTTAATTAGACATAATATTCCATACAGGAGGTTGCCACAGTGGAAAACAATACTTGAACACGTAGGTATCCAACTCGAAGATGGCACCTGCCTGTATGGAATATATAACGAATGCAGAATAAAAATCGCAGAAACAGATATCCACGCACTAGTAAATTCGGGCAGTGGAGTTCTAGTAATCGGGGACTTCAATGCCAAGAGACCGGAGTGGAATTGCTTTGATTAGACAAACACGAACGGTAATACATTGTGGAAATATGCTCTGAACTCTGATTGTAGTAATTGCACACCCAGATGAACCATTTTCCTAGTAACGGTACTACACCAACCACTATCGACTTGGTAGTAAACAAAAACGTCACTGACATTAGCAATTTGATTATCATTAACGCCATGACATCTGACCATGACCCAGTTGTGTTCTCATCAGGAAACAGAAATAACCCGAAAATCAAGAGAAAAAAGTTTGATTATGGGAGCACTAACTGTCCCGAGTTCAGAACAAGACTCACTCACGCGACGAAAATATAACAGCAAATAATGGGCGCAGAATTAGACAAAGGAGTTGAAAAATTTATAAATAATATACAAGCAGCGAGAGACAAAACTACCAAGCAGATAGAGGTACAAGATGGTCAAGTTGTCTCGCCTCAGCATATCATCGATTTAATTGAACACAAGAGACGTGAAAGAAAACGGTGGCAGAACACCAGAAATTCGATTCATCGATTCACGATATGCTGTGGGCAATAAAACTCGAAAAAATTGATGTGAAGGACAATTCTCTGTGGGGCATGACAAAGGGTCTAAAAAGAAGTTTTGAACCCATGCCGACCATAGGGAATGGTCAATCAGAATTGTTAACGGGGTGAAAGAGTCCTATAATCGAGGACAAAACACTGTTAGGGTCCTTCTGGACATCGAAAGAGCTTCCGATACTATCTGATTAGGAGGATTAATGACGAAAATGCAAAGAGCTGGCATGCCTTCATATATGGTCAAATTCTTAGACTCCTACCTGGAACAACGGGCTTTTAGGGTTACAATTAACGAAACCAACTCCGTAGAGTATTCAGTTGAAGCAGGTATCCCACAGGGTTCGTTCTTTCACCCACACCTGTACTTCCTGTATACGTGTGATTTCCCAATGTTCGAGCGGACGAATGTTGCCTTATACGCGGACGACACCGCAGTGTATGCACATTCGTTTGCTAGTGAGGTTGCAGTTGAACAGCTGCAGACTCACTTAGACAGGAAAATCTTACCTTATATAGATAGTAACAAAATCAAAATTAATTCAGCTAAAACCGAAGTAATAAACTTCACCAATTTTTTTTCGAATAACCACGCGTTTAACATTACATAAGAACGTTAACCTTGCTATACAACGAGCAGCAGCTGCTGTGAAAAGAAATAATTCACTAATTGCACGAAATTCACGACTTTTTACAAATAATAGGCTAATCATTTCTAAATCACTTATAAGGCCAGTAATGTAATACGCCTGCTCAGTGTTTTGCAGTCTTCCCAAAACCACACTGCTGAAATTGGACAGGATGCAAAACAAGATACTTTGTATTATCACACAGAGCGACAGATACATTCGACTGGATGCGTTGCGCGAGTTGGCCGAAGTCTCCATCAACGAATACATAAAACAACTGTCGAATAAATTCTACAGACATGTTATCTCTAAAAGTCCGACAAGGCATAACCGACATTAGAGCCCACCACAATCAGCCAAGGAAACACGGCGGCCTGATATACCAAAATACGAGCGAACATATGAGTGTTACTACGGAAATTGAGGCCGATCAAAAATATATAAAACCTTAACCACAGTTTATAGCTAAAGATACAGTTCGCTCACTTGGCGTCTGATGTCTGATTTGTATCCCTCGCGTGTTCTGTGATACTGACACGGGCATTTTTCCACGGCATGCGCGAGGCATACAAATCTGACACCAAGTGAGCGAACTGTCTTTAGCCACAGTTTATAGCTAAAGAAGCAGTTAGCTCACTTGGCCCGAATGCATGTTCCAAGGTAACATCCACTCCAGGGAAAGAATTCAGGATGCGCAGAAGACTGTACGCGATTATCGCTCTTCGAAGTATACGAAAAATGTCAGTATTAATAACACAGTAACACGCGGTATGCGCGAGGGATAAAAATCAGAGTTGCGCAGTGTACAAACGGGAACATAAAGATCAAAGTGCCGACGCAAAGTGAGCTTACTGTGTCTTTAGCTATATACTGTGCTTTAGCTATAAACTGTGCCTTAAATCACAGTATCACTTGCTGCACAGCGGCCGAAGGCTAAGAAACAATTTTCTGAACCTGGTTTTTTCTGTCCCACTTTTCCAGGCTATCTACCAATCATTGGTAATCAAAACATTCTCAATACTTTTCAATTATCTTAAATTAATGTTCTAAATGAAAATTTTGTATGAATGCATAACAGGAGACGGAAAATAGTAAAATTAGCTAAAATTGCGTGTGTTTCCATAGGTAAATCGTTAAACAACAACGAGGTGCCCTCCTACTGCCCTTTCACAGGGGCGTACGAGGCGTTTAGGGGTAGGTAGGTACCCCGTAGTACATGGAAACATGGATGAAAGGTACAAAAATACTCTTAAATTCCCCCCTAGAGCCCCATTTCGTTCACAGAACCCTGTTTTTTTCGAGAGAGAAACTACTTTTGCGAATGAGATGAATTGTAAATACACTTTTTGAGATGTAACGTACTAATAGATTCATAAATATTTCTGAAGTTGAAGTTGAAGCCTACCTAGCAGAGGGTCGCAGGGTATTCTTTTATTATATAAAAACAACTGCTGGACTGATTTGGCTGATTGGTTTCTTGAATGTTCGTAATACTCCGAATAAGAGTTTTTGGGAAAGAAGGAATTTTTGGAAAAGTTATTGGAAATTTCTTGGTCCTGAAAAATTTTGAGGAATATATAATATATAACGAAAATGAATGTCTGTTTGTGTTGGTAAGTTCATAACTTGAGAACGTCTGGACCGATTTGGCTAATATTTTTCGGGAAAACGGGATAACGAACGGGAAAACGGGATAACGAGATAACAGGAAAACGGAATAACAGAGAAACGGGATGATGGGATTACGGGAAAACGTGATAAGGAGAGAAAGCGATAACAGGATAACGGAAAAACGGGATATCGGGAAACGGGATAACGAAAAAACGGGATAACTGGGAAATTGGATAACGGGAAGAGGGGATAACGGTGAAACGGTATAACGGAAAACGAGATAACAAAAAAACGGGATAAAGGGAAAACGGGATAACGGAAAGTGGGCAGAGTTGAAGGCATAACCTAGATGGAACAACATAAAAAAAACATAGGAAAAAAGAAATTCTACGCGGATGAGATTTTTCAGGAAAAAAATTTTAGGGAATATACAAATTTGGTCACCTAGTTGTCTATATATTACATGATATGAACTCTATTGACACTAAGAAAGATATAAATAGCAGTAAATTATTCAAGTTGCGTGCTTTTGCGCAACGAAAATCTGACCATCTGATCATAAACCAGGAGTCATATCATTTTTCTGGAGAAGGCAATAGACACCAAATATTTGATGATAAAGGTTATTATTCCACTAATCAATATTTACTTTTATATGTAGCCTTATTTTAAAGAATTCACTTTGCTTTCCCTTGCCATGAATTGAGACATTTGACCGTAAATGATGTGAATGATATTGAAGTTCTCTCATACTCTAGAATCATTTCTTGAGATATCGATGCTGAAGGATATACATTGCGGCTTTTAATATACCCCCCCCCCCTGTTAACTTTTGTACGGTTCAACGTAGAACAATGAAAATTAGTATCGGTAATATCATTCAATACGTTTTTTTTCATTGTTCTACGTCGAACCGTTCAAAAGTTAACAGGGGGGGGGACTATTAAAAGCCGCACTGTATAAACCAGTCTTCCGAGAATAAAAGCCAAAATCTCCCAGTGAATGCAAAATACAATAACACCCACATCTGGAGTCACATTAAAATGAAAATATTTTTTACAATGATATATTTTCCCAACTACATTTTTGTTCTTCCAAGACCCTCCGAGTCACTTCCATGAGATGAATAATTAATGACAAATAAATAATAGGTAAAATTAAAATTGTGGCATTGCAGAAAAAAATTTCACATTAAAGAATGGAATCTGCAATGCCACAATTTTTATTTTACTTATATATATATATATATATATATATATATATATATATAAATTGGAAGGAATTTAATGGACATAGCCCTCAGAGAAAAGTGCTAACCGTAGTCACGCGTTTCGGGCTCTCGGCCCTCATCAGTACGGTGGAGAAGTGCAAGGATGAACAACACTTGGTAGAAAACGACAAATCAACGGAGTCAACAAACAGAAGCCAGCCGCTCATTTGTGATATTACTCTCTTTCATATTTATATTCCTGGACTCGGCTGTCATGCAGGTAGCTATAGCTGCCTCCGTGGTGACGTTGGTTGTTGCCCTGGAATTCAGGGTCTGCTGACCCAAATCACAAATGAGCGGCTGGCTTCTGTTTGTTGACTCCGTTGAATTGTCGTTTTCTACCAAGTGTTGTTCATCCTTGCACTTCTCCACCGTACTGATGAGGGCCGAGAGCCCGAAACACGTGTCTACGGTTAGCACTTTTCTCTGAGGGCTATGTCCATTAAATTCCTTCCAATTTGTTTTTAACAGTCCCCTCGATATTACTTTCTTTCATATATATATATATATATATATATATATATATATATGAATGGAAAGAATATCGAGGGGATATAAACAAAACGGAAAAAATTTAACGGACATAGCCCTCAGTGAGAAGTGTTAACCGTAGACACGTGTTTCGGGCTCTCGGCCTCATCAGTACGTGAAGAAGTGCAAGGATGAACAACACTTGGTAGAAAACGACAAATCAACGGAGTCAACAAACAGAAGCCAGCCGCACATTTGTGGTTTCGGTTAGCAGACCCTGCATTCCAGGGCAACAACCAACGTCACCACGGAGGCAGCTATAGCTACCTGCGTGGTGAGTTGGTTGTTGCCCTGGAATGCAGGGTCTGCTAACCGAAACCACAAATGTGCGGCTGGCTTCTGTTTGTTGACTCCGTTGATTTGTCGTTTTCTACCAAGTGTTGTTCATCCTTGCACTTCTTCACCGTACTGATGAGGGCCGAGAGCCCGAAACACGTGTCTACGGTTAACACTTCTCACTGAGGGCTATGTCCGTTAAATTTCTTCCGTTTTGTTTACCAATCCCCTCGATATTCTTTCCATTCATATCTATAATCCTGGACTCGGATGTCACGCAGGTAGCTATAGCTGCCTCCGTGGTGACGTTGGTTGTTGCCCTGGAATGCAGGGTCTGCTAACCGAAACCACAAATGTGCGGCTGGCTTCTGTTTGTTGACTCCGTTGATTTGTCGTTTTCTACCAAGTGTTGTTCATCCTTGCACTTCTTCACCGTACTGATGAGGGCCGAGAGCCCGAAACACGTGTCTACGGTTAACACTTCTCACTGAGGGCTATGTCCGTTAAATTTCTTCCGTTTTGTTTACCAATCCCTCGATATTCTTTCCATTCATATCTATAATCCTGGACTCGGATGTCACGCAGGTAGCTATAGCTGCCTCCGTGGTGACGTTGGTTGTTGCCCTGGAATGCAGGGTCTGCTAACCGAAACCACAAATGTGCGGCTGGCTTCTGTTTGTTGACTCCGTTGATTTGTCGTTTTCTACCAAGTGTTGTTCATCCTTGCACTTCTTCACCGTACTGATGAGGGCCGAGAGCCCGAAACACGTGTCTACGGTTAACACTTCTCACTGAGGGCTATGTCCGTTAAATTTCTTCCGTTTATATATATATATATATATATATATATATATATATTCAGGCACTATGATTCTCCTTTTAATAAATAATAGCAGAAGTTGTACGTGAAACCATAATGTTTTTGCAGTTGGGTATAAACAAAGTTTTCGATGGTGAACAGTCCGATTTGAGTGGCTTGTCCTCGACACACAAAAATCTCGTTATTTCCGATGTCATCCAGAAGGCTTTTATCAACGTGACCGAATCAGGAACTGAAGCTGCAGCTGCAACCGCAGGTTAGTTGGCATGTTTTGTTCATTAAATAGGAATGCAATGAGAGGGTGCAAAATCAGACAAAATATCTCATAATTCCTTCCATTGGCGATAACATGGAACTGACAAACCTTTATTTGGTGTTTCTATTCTATAATTCGTTATTTTTATTGGATAGGCTTAGAGAATATGGTTGAGGTGGGAAATATTATGAATTGAGAACATAAAAATATAACATGATGAATTAATGATAACTCTTTTGGTTTTGGATTGAAAACTTTTTGTGAAGTTGCGAAAAACTGTTTTCAACGTTTTATTCCAATCGAATATATACATACATATACAAGTATATATACAAGTCTCATGATCACCTCTATCTTGAAATTGGTGGTTAGCGACCTGTTTCACAATATAATTTCCAGTGTGTCATTATTTACTGCAACATACAGCTCTCAACGTCAACGCTATCAATGAGTTTAGGTTCCTGTGGAGCAACATACGATAATAATGAAATGTGAAAAATAAAAGAAATTGTGGAAAGTTTTTTTTTGCGATGCTTATCACATATAAGAGATTAGAGTACACGTATGATGTACACTTTTACGTATCCACTTTCACGAATTCAATTTAAAAAAATTATGAAAATTCAGTAACAATTTGAAAAAAGATTAAAAATTGCATTTCAAGTCTTGAGAGAAAAAAATCTAATTCTAATTTCAGGAAAACTTTTGTCTTTATATTTTCTATTTTGTGTAAAAAACGGAAATGAAAAACGAAAAAAAAAGCAATTACTCCACTATTGAAGTTGTTTCTTGCTTCTTGGTTATTTATTATATATACTCTAATGCTGATGATTTTTGTTTGATTTTGTACTTTATTTGGTGATGGTCTTCCCTAAAAACTATTTTTATCTTCTTTCTTACTCTCTTATATCCACTTATATATATATATATATATATATATATATATATATATATATATATATATATATATACATATTTCGGATATAAAGTTTCACAACGATGAACAGATACAATTACAATAGATTCTATTTCACCGATGAAGCAATAGTCAAATGTTTGAAGACTCTTATTATACCACCTGCTTCTGATTACAGGAGTTGTACTAAATAATAGATAACAACATACAAAAATATTTAAAATCGAGGTGGAACACGATAGTTCCCAATTAATAGTTCCTTGAAGATATCGCAAAATATTTTTTTGTCGCTTTCCAGTTGTAATTAGAATTGAACCTGACTGAAATAATTCACTGAATAACCTAATGTATGATCATCACACCCCTTCGTGGTCACTTTGGAGACCTGCAGAACATCACTTTCCAAAGACTCGTTCATCCAACGAACAGCGAGGCTTTGGAACTCATTGCCTAGGGAGGTGTTCCCCGAGGCATACAACCTTCAGAAATTTAAGAAGAACACCAACTCCTACCTTCTTTCCCTTGGTTCCCACGATGTTCTCTGAACATTACAGGATATCCCTTTTCGTGGGAACCAGAACATAAAAAAAAAAAAAAAATCTTGCTGACGTTGATAGATACATCCACTGCAGTTTCGACGGGTTTACAGTTCCGTATAGTAAATTTCTTCAGAATATCTTTGATGTATCGCCGTTGACACA
Source organism: Gonioctena quinquepunctata (assembly GCA_018342105.1). Classification (NCBI taxonomy): domain Eukaryota; kingdom Metazoa; phylum Arthropoda; class Insecta; order Coleoptera; family Chrysomelidae; genus Gonioctena; species Gonioctena quinquepunctata. The sequence continues at coordinate 356,300 of JAFIRS010001185.1, forward strand.
AGTCAGGTGTCCCAGAGTCAATTCAAGATTTTTACTGTTTTCGGACTTATTTCCTCTGGTAACCATAACACGTTGCTCTCTGGGTCTTCGAGATTGCCAAGAACGTACAATTTGAGAACGGTCAATTTGGTTTTCGACATAATTATATGTTTCAACAACGATAACAGCTGGTGTACAAGACATCTTCTGCTATTGAGTTCTATCATTCCTTATTCATTTTCTATTGTATCTTTTTCCATTCCGAAATCATTCATTACTTTGAAGTCTCTTATGACACAAACTTTCCTGTCTTCTATCAATCAAACTCTGTACTTCATTTTTATAAAAACCACTAATTCGATATTCTTTAGATATTCGAGGAGATACCACCTGTTGCTCATACCAGAGCTTCAATCTCTGTGGTATCTACCACCGTTCAAAAATGTTTGTATCCTCGCTTAATGCAAAAACTTAATTTTTGACATCTTCGGTTCATATGAAATTATCTTCTGTGTTTTGTCAATATCTATGCGTTTTCCCTTATCTTTGAATAGTGCTCAAGGAAGTGTTAATTTTCAAGTAGTGTAGTGGGTAAGAATAATTTTCGTTGAATGGGCCCATTTGTATTTTGTGTGGACAACCTAAAGCCGCTGATTCGAATATTTATAGTATACTGCAATACATCTAAGAGACTCCTCATTATCATTCATTACCGATAAGGCTAAGCGGTCTACCGGCCACAAGCAGGGACGTACTCGATACAATGAAATTTTCACACAAGATGATATGTTTAATTGACGGCCTGTCCTGATTATTTCAAGCAAATTTGTTTATAACATAATCCAAACCTAATATAAAGAAGTTAAAGATCAACCAAATTAGTCATAACTATCAAATTACGTCGAGAAATTACAATTCGAGCATTGAAATATAATAAAGGAGATAATTTACATGTTTTCAAAACCGTATCTGGAACTTCCAGCCCATTTTCTATTGTATTTCACACCCCGAACAATGGGCCCTGATAACGGTATTAGATTGGCATTTATAATGAGTCTCTTAGATGTACCTGTATCGAAGGCAAGTACAAATCTTGACGAATCAACTAAAAATTATATTTTCATAATCTATCATATTGCATGCATTGAATTTCATAATTTTCACAATTTAATGACAATAATTTCATTTCCAATTCTCTGCCTGTCAGAATTTTTGAACAGAAAATTCAGTTAACCTCAACTAAAATGGTACAGAATACGAAAAACAACAACTGCTTTGTTGCAATGTTCGGGAGTTTCTAATTCTAGTTTTGCTATTGAAATTTGCCAGATGTCACTTTCCAACAAATAGCAAAGCTAAAATTAGAACCCGCGAACAATTAACATCAAGAAGAAAGCTGAGGAAATGAATACACCCTGTATAGTCTAAGTTACAGTTCACTGAATTAAAACTAGAAACGATATTGGCGTCATCTGAAACGCTAGTAATCTCTAATATCAAGTAGGCCAAGTGTCGTCAAGTTCATCCCAAACTTTTACAGATATAGGTGCAAGCACCAGGGTTTTTAGACATATTTTCTGTACCTCTTTGATTCTACAGAGTATATCAGAAATCTACAGTTTTGGGAACGCCAATCTAGTTTGTTTTTGACCAGTTTTTTATTCAATGCAATTCCTTCATTACCAAACATTTTCGATTGTCCCATTGAAGGTTCTCTCCAGAATTTGTATGGAACATGATTTTCTAAAACATTTGACGGTTATTTATTCCATATGTATCAATAAGTCGTGAGTGAAGTAATGTGAAAACTCTGATTCGATTAACATGCACCCGGTCATATTGAGAAAGTACGATTACTACGTTCAGCCACTCCTTCTGTTGGGGTGTACTCGATACTGTCAATCTTATTTTCATACCAAAATTGTTCAGTAACTGATTTTTTGCAATATTCTTGAAGGAATTGAAAGTTTCTAGAGCATCACTTTTCTTTTTCAGAAAACAAACTGTTTTCAGATTTTTTAGGATTTAGTGATTGGCTCATTTTTCCTTCAATGCAGATTTCACATTCTTCAGATCGATTTCTGGTTTCATTTTACTTATTACTAGCTTCAAATTTCGTTCATTTAATAAATGCAGTTTGACAATGAAATACTCAATCACAGTTTACTATCAAAATGTATTGCGTATCTGCACTAAATTAAAATTCACCTTGCACTAACTAATATGAATTGATACTTGTTTCTCTGTACAACAATAATCAACTGCCTTGGCAAGCGGCTGTTTTTTTTATAGTCAAAAGTTAATTGTAGAATTCCTGATAATGGTGTTTTCGGAATGCTCTTGGAACTCGCGACGGTTCAGTTGGAGAACCCAGGTCAATAGTCGCTTCCGACATAAACCACGTCTAGCTTGTGGTGAACAACGCAGGGCGTACTGTACTTATTTTCGTAAGAGTATAATTTTTTCAATTTGTAGCAAAATCAAATAAATCTTGTTATGATAAAGTAGTTGTGAACAGTGAAACACGGGGAAATTATCAATACTTTTTGTTAACGCTATACCTCTAGAATACAAATTATGTTCATAATTTTTTCTAAATTGGAGCAACATAAATCACCATTATAGATTGAAAAAAAAATTTTATGAAAATATGTTTGGGATTGGATTCTTGTTGTGGATATGGTCTCATTCTAAATTGTTGTTTTTTATTGTGTTGATAAAATGAAGATAATTTTCACTTTGTTCTGTTACGAATATGAAATGACCGCTCCTACCGGGATCATTATATTTTTTCCCCCTTATCCTATTCACGAGATTGGCATAAGAGACAAATATTTAAGCGTATTTCAAGTGTACTACAAAGTGTGGTTTTTATCCATCCATCCATCCATCCAAAGTCCATATCAGATGAATTTATAAATATTCAGCTTCAGGAAATCGCCTAGTATAAAAAAACTATGAATAATTCTTGAGAAAATGGTAGGAAAAAATCGAGTTTTTCATGTTGGAGTGTCAGTTCTTTTTGATAAGTACTAGGTATAATAAAAGTATTCATTTATCAATAGTCTGTCATGAACTGACAAGAGATCTAATTATGTTGAAAAATATTTCAAGAAAAAATACGGATTACCAATGAAGAAATACAGATTTACGTAATGCAATCTATGCTTTAAAATCACAAGGCCTCTTTGTGGAGAACTAACACTTATTGCCACATTTTCCAAATCAGGACAAGTTTTGTTGTTATGAACTTAAATGAATCCGTATATTGAAACAGGAAGGTTAGAATCAAGTGCTCTATTTCGTGGCACAAAACATATAATTTCAAAATAATCAACCTTCACTTTGAATGAAAGTATGATCAGACATATTTCAGATGTTGTATCAGCACTCGACACGTTCGATAGTACTTGCAATCAGTTGAAAGTTTATTCAATATTAAACTTTTTTATGAATAATGAGTCATTTGCAAGTGACACAAAAATATGATTCATTTTCGGTTTCAGTTTCCGGAATAACTTTTCCTAGATAATAGTCAAGCAAACATCAATTCCAAATATGTATAAGCGAATTTGAGTGATTCACATACCTATATTGACGAATGTTTCAGAACAAATATGAGGAATGTATATGTTTCTTCAGCAAAAGCAATTATTATTATTCATTTGTTGGAAGAGAAAAATGTATAAAAAATAAAAAAAGGAACTTTGGATTGAAACGAATAAAAATCTGAAAATATTATGGTATATACTCTGCTCTTACATTATTATAAAGTTTCTGTTGTTACACCCTGTGTACTGGGAAACTTATTTTCAATTTTAATAAACATGATTTGTATTTCAGATGAAGGAGTACTTCATGATAAATATAATTGGTTCTCTAACAAATGAGTGATATAATATTAGCCTCGCTCCATTGAAAGAATACCTTTTATTCACAATTTTTATATAAATATTTGTTACATCTGTTATATCTTCTGCACAGGTTGGATTACATTTTGTTTTGATTTCTCACATTTTTATTATTACTGTTGATCTACCAAGTGAGTACTAATTAATGAATTTGCTCCAATACATCCTTTTTGAAATGTAGGGTTTTTAAATCATGAGGTGACGTTGCACAAATATTTCGGTTGCGAGATTCCATCGATGTTGGAATTGGATAGTACATTTTATGGGGATTTTTTTTGTAGAAATCTTGTTGTTTCCTAGAAACTGAATTTTTTTTCCAAAAATAAGTTCCATTGATTTTCAACAGTAATTTTTCACCATAGGATTAGGACAAAAATTAAATTTCATAAATATCTATAGTCGCATGGGGTAAATAATTCGAACAAATTCGATCGGATTTCCAGTGACATATTGGTATTGCACTTCACAGGTACCAGTTTTTTCTGATAGTAGTGTCATGTTTTTTTCTTTTATTGCCAATGTTAATAATTTCCTTGAAAAATCCACTTAACATTTTCTGGTATGGCAACGAAGGTACATTTCTAATGCGATACATTCACTTATACCAATTTTTTTCTTCGGTTTCTCGGAATGAAGATCTGAGTTAGTCCATTGATACATCTTCTAATTTAATTTTGTCATCTTCAAGTAAAAACATTAAAAACATTGAAAATACGGAGTTTGAAACATAAGTCGTTACTCAACCTAATTTCAAAATATGATTGAATAAATAATCTCTGTGTGCAAGATAATGTCACAAAACTATTGATATTTTTTCTTTTGGCTCATTGGAATGTTGTTGAAGGTGTTAAATTTCGGTGCTATCGAATTTGATTTATCTTTCATGTTTTTTTCCCTTTATGAACACTCATTGGAATGTTTGGGAGATTCGGTTATGGTATATACTGTCAGTCCCATTAGTTATTCAAGTAATAATTGTTTTTTCCATTAACTTTTGTAAGAATTTCTCTGGGAAATTTTGATGAATTACTAGTCGCTGATGAAATATTGCTCATAACAGGGCGAATTGGAATTCTAATTTTATGTAATATAGGAAAGTGGTTATATTGTTGGCGGTTGAGCGTTGTTTATATTGAATTTATCATTTGTTTCCTAATTTATCATTTTTGTTGTGAACCAATTGTTCACTAATTCATTCAATTTTGATTGATTTTTTTGTGGGATTGAATCTTTTTCTTTAATATGTAGTTTCATCACGCAGCACAGTATCCAGTTTTAATTTATATTCGAATTCGGTCATAATAACTGTTTTTAAGTTTCTACAACCCCTAGTATCAGTATTTTCTCCTAAACATGATTTTGCTATTTTCGAAAGACTGCTGAATATATTTTTTGTGTTTTGGTTTGTTTTGAAATTGGTAATGATGTTACTAATTCCAGCTTCTAAATTCGGAATGAATAATTCTGTAGTTTTCGTATGCTCATAGTTGAAATTTTGAGTAAGATTCACAATATATAAAATGTCAGTTTGATTTTCTATCTAATTCCAATCGAGTTATAGATTTTGAGTGGATTTATATTTTTTTTGTAAGTTTGGAATTTGTTCCTGTTTTTCTTTCAATATTTTGGAAAATCCATCATAGAGATGTTGATTTCGATAAAAAAAATGGCATAGTTCAAACCTTATCTATACAATGTTGCTATTTGAAATGAAGCAATTCTTATAGCATTTATGAAAAATGGATAAATTTGATATAGAAAACCCGTGCAATATTATTTTATTCTATTAAAAAATTGGTAATAGATTCCGATCTTCACATCTTACCAGAAACAGTCTCCTATTTTTCTGTGTTGTAATCCTTCAATTATTTTATGTTGTTTCTTCCTATTCTATTTTCGCTTGTTCTGAAATATCTATTCCATTTTGTTGGTTTTCAGTTCCCAGCTAAATATTTTTTTTTACCAAATTTATTTCTTTTCTTTGATTTCTTGGAATGAAGGACTGATAAAGTCAATTTGTAGATTTATTATTTAAGATGACCATCTTCAAGTAAAAACACTACAATAATTAATCAACTGCCTCAGACCTCTTTTCCGAATAATCAAATAAATTGTTACACCACGTTCAAATGTCACCATAAATATTAACTAAAGAATTGAGAGGACAAAAATATATGGGTGGAATAATTCAATGTATTATTCGAAAAGGCGGAACAGTTCATGAAATAAAGGAGCTCATATATAGGAAAAAATTAATAAATATAAAAAATTGTTAGGAAAGGCATAGCTAGTGACACTCTAGAGACGATTATCACTTATCTAGTGCTTGGGAAATATAACTGCTCAGTAAAAAAAATTATATCTATTTAGTTTCATTTTGCCGACGGAAACGTTCGTATGCAGAAGATGCTCGGTGGAAGACAAATGCCAATGTTGAAAAGGGGAAACATTCTCAGTTGAATATTGAATAGAAATATTTTTCAGTGAATTGAAAAATCCACGATAAAAATGAAGTTATTTTCGTGAATGTCTAACAGAAAACAACTACTTTCCTGGCTAAATCCACGCTGGACATTGAACTACATCTGATAGATATTCTTAAAGGACCCTAACTCAAAAAAAAACTGAAATTGAATATTTGCATTTTCATTCAGATAGTTATTTGATTTTCTATCCCAGTCTTAATTAGGAACTCATATTGATGAATGAGGCAAAGAAGAATGTTATCCAAAAAAGAGTACTCACCAGAAATCAGATGAAGTTCAATGTCCAGCGTGGCTTTAGCCGGGGAAGTAGTTGTTTTCTGTTAGCATTGAAAAAACTTTTTTTTTTTTTTGAAAAATTTAACAATTTATTGAGAATGTTTCCCTTTTCAGCATGAATACCACACAAGAGGTTATCTTGAACGATGGAAGATAGTGACTAAAGTTTATCTTTCAGTCGCAGATGATTCCACATCTGATTTTATGAACAGCCTGTTCATATTTTCAAACAAATCAATCTACCATACCCCATGACAGGTTTTAATGCCAGAAAAACACTAATTTCAAAGTATCTCTCCAAAATATATGTTTCTAATTTTTTTCCATCTTTGCAAAGTGATATTGCTTCTAGAAAATGTGTTTCCTATTTCTTCCGGTCTTCCTGATGATCGTAGAAGCGTGAAATATATTTTCGTCGACAAAAATGTATTGAAGACCTAGTGAATGCGATGCCTCTCTTGCGTCAATGTTACAAATGATTTCTGGTGAGTTCTCTTTTTTGGAAAAAATTTTTCTTTGCCTCAATGATCAATATGAGTCCTTAATTAAGACTGGAATAGAAAATCAAATAACTATCTGAATGAAAATGCAAATTTTCAATTTCAGATTTTTTTTTGAGTTAGGGTCCTTTCAGAATATCTATCAGATGTGGTTCAATGTCCAGCGTGGTGGCTTTAGCCAGGGAAATAGTTGTTTTCTGTTAGAAATTCACAAAAATAACTTCATTTTTATCGTGGATTTTTGAATTCACAGAAAAATCTTTCTATTCAATATTCAATTGAGAATGTTTCCCTTTTCAACATGAATGCCCCACAAGAGGTTATCTTGAACGATGGAAGCTAGTGACTAAAGTTTATCTTTCAGTCGCAGATGAGTCCACATCTGATTCTATGAACATCCTGTTCATATTTTCAAACAAATCATCAAATGCCAATGTTAAAATAAAAAAACTTGGTGGAAAGGTGTGGCAATAGATTTGTTCCATGAAATAAAAAAATCAGTTATTTTCATCTTCGGTCGATTGAGTGTTGAGTAAACTATAATTTCAAAGTTTCGATGAAGTCCATTTTTTTTCAAATTTATGAAAAAAATAACGAAACTACTCACCAACAACTAATGAAAAATATGGATCATTCCAATTACGTTCCGACAGTTTTGCCAATTGTTCATTTGGTGGACTTTTGTGTATGGAGCTGGAGTATAAGAATAAAAATAAAATATTTCGTTATACTATGTTTCCTTATGTGAGAGAGTGGATTGCGAAAATGGAGTGAGTGCGTCGAACATGTGATTGGAATAGAAGAAAGAATGTGGAAAGCTAATAACATGCTAGGAAACACTGTAGAGACCCTCATTATTCATCTGGACCCCAACGACGATGGTTCATCGGACTAATCGGAGTATGATGGCTAAAATTTAAAAATTAAGTTGTATTGTAAATAGTAGATTTTTTTATAAATATTAATATTTATTCCAATTCATCTATTTTCATATTATTATTACTTTTATATAAGTTTTCATCTACTTAATATTAGAGTAATTAATATGTCAATCATCTGCCTATCTCTATAACTATAATCATGTATAATTATTATTATACTTATTATTCTAATACCTACCTGTTGTTACGCCGCTGTCACATGAATTTCATTCACAAAACTCCCCTTTCTATTGTTATGCAAATTAAGGTGACCCCAATTTAGGACCGATTCGGGGTGTTAGACCAAGAGCCAGCGAAAAAAAAACACGTATGATTAGCTCAAAGCTAAAACTTTTTGAGAAGGAAGCCAGTGTTATAAATACAGGACAGCACAAGTATGGCAACCCGTAGGTGCAATTTTATATTATAAATGAGACAGCCAAAGTATGAAGGAGTTGTATGCCATAGGATGCAGCGTCTGTAATTTTTTTATGCTCTCTTGAAATACGAGCTCAGAGCTAATTTTTTCATCCAATGATAGAAAAAAATGTCTCATCACCGATTTTGATCATGCCATACTGTTTCGGAGTCGCTAAGTACCCGCCGTACCGATTCAAAAATGTAAAATTTTCCACTAAGTCCGTTTTTATGACCCCCCTGGTCCATTTTGATGAAAAGAAGCAATGCCATACTGATAGGAGGTCTTCAAATGACCGCCATACTGAAAAACACTTTTTTTTCAAAATATTCATATTATCATGGCTATGTTTTGGGAAAATAATTCTCTAGTCTTTACATTAATGAAGACGTGATGTCAAATTACATTTGCTATGTTTTATGAAAAATTAGGACCTGTATAATTTATTGAAAGAAATGAAATACAGAAACTTCAATCAACAATAAGTTATCAAAACTATTAAAATGATGTCCATAACAAATTGCCGAGAGCGTCAATAAATGAAAGTATACACAGTAAACATACAAGACAAGAAATATAACAAAAATTATAAATAAAACACGAATACCGACGAACCACAGATATATAAATATATACAACTAGACATACAGTGTTCCCAACAACCTCTTAAGAAAAGAATTCGTCAAGTGTGTAAAAGTTCTTTTGGGTCAAGAAGTCTTTGAGCCTATTTTTGGAAATGAGAATATTTGGCGCACTTTGCACTTCTTCAGGTAAATTATTATAGATTCTGCAGCCATTGTAGTACAAGTTTCTTTGGTAAAACTTGGTTGAGTGCTTTGCCGGAAGTAAATTGTTCTTAAATCTGGTAGAGTAATTATGCTTCGATCTATTGCAGCTAAACAATGAAAGATTCTTATGAACATAGCACGATATTTCGTATATGTAAGTATCAACTACCGTTAAAATTTCATTATTTTTATAAGACTCTCTGCATGAGTGTCCCCAGGGAAGATTACATAGGATTCTCAAAATCAATATATACCTAAACCAAGGGGAATCAACTTTGACTCAATGGCATTGACAATCTGAATATTCAAATCTGTTAAAGCTGTATCTACGCCCCTTTTTTCACGAATCCGTGTTGATTACTGGAAATTATATTATTTCTCAAACAGAAGTTTGACAGTTGTTCATTTAGGGCTATTTCAAAAAGCTTTGATATGCTTGACAGCAATGTAATCGCTCTGTAATTGGAGTACTCATTCATGTCACCTCTTTTGTAAAGTGGCCTAATCACGGAATATTTCAGTATGTTAGGGAAAGTACCTTGGGTGAAACTTAAATTTATCAAGAAAGTGAGGACACTGCTGATAGCATATTTACACCGCTTCAAAATGTCCTGATTTTTCATAAAACATTGCAAATGTAATTCAATATCACTTCTTCATTAATGTAAAGACTAGAGAATTATTTTCCAAAACTTACTAATGTTATTATGAATATTTTGAAATAAATAATAGTTTTTCAGTTTGGTGGCCATTTAAAGACCTCCTATCAGTATGGCATTGCTTCTATTTATCAAAATGGACCACGGGGGCTATAAAAACGGACCGCCATACTCGTGCCTATGATACATGGTCAGTGAAAAATTTGACATTTTTGAATCAGTATGGCGGGTACTTAGCGTCACCGAAACAGTTTGGCGTGGTTATAATCGGTGACGAGACATTGTTTTCAATCATTTGGTAAAAAAAATTGCTTTGAGCTCGTATTTCAAGAGAGCATAAAAAATACACTTTTATGACAGTTTGAGATGCTGTATAGGGTTCGCATACAACTCCTTCATACTTCGGCTGTCTTATGTATAATATAAAACAAGAATTAGCTTTGAGCTCATTCTCCAAGAGTATCGTTTTTTTTATACATTCAAAAAATGGCGCAGCGCAACGCCGACACCTGCGGATCGCCATACTTGCGCTGTCCTGTTATTTATAACACTGGCTTACTGCTCAAAAAGTTTCAGCTTTGAGCTAATCATACGTGTTTTTTTTTGCTGGCTCTTGGTCTATGTGTAAGTCTTGAATAACTGAAATACTGAATTTTTAAAAACTATCATTGCAAGTTTACAATACAACCTTTAAGTGGTCCACCCTGTTTAATGGGTTCTGTCATTGAAAATTTACATTTTAACACTATCTCACATTGGGAAACAGAGTATAGTAAAAGATTTCGTATGCATTACTCACAAAAGGTACAAGATATCAAATATCTACACTGAAATAGGTGTCGGTTAACAGTTATTGCGTTATACCGTTACCTTTTCAATCACGACCGTGAATTTAATAAACGTATTGGTCAACAATTGTGTTTTTCTACCCTTTCCATTGGCCAATCGAAAACGCGATGATTTGAATATTCAGTTTCATGGCTTCAGCCTATGGCATTTCTTCTGCGCCTCGTGAGTGTCATTAGTCTTTTTCTTTCGGGATGAAATAGTAGTTCCTGTATTTCCTGCTCGATACTTGGCATGTAAAAATAATTTTCCCATAACTTTGGTTGATTTATTTATCAAATAATTGCATCTTTATTAGTACCAATCATTATCTTATTACTTTGAATTTTTTTAGTTGGAGTTATAGACAGAATCGGTGAGAGCGAGGAAGAAATTGTCACGCAATATTTTCATGTGAATAAGCCATTCCTGTTTACTGTAAAGTGCGGAGGGGTTATTGTTTTTGCTGGGAAACAAGTCCAGTTCATTGAATGAATGTATGTTGTTTTTAGTTCATATTAATTGATTGTGACGAATTTCATAACATAATTTCATTATTTCTAGGTCATGTTTTCGGAATCTGGTGAAATTTCAACCATTCATAATCAATAATATCTAATTGATTTGTTTGAATATATGAATAGGATGTTCATAAATTCAGATGTCAAACTAATAATGAAGTATTGAAATACAATTTCAGGATGTAAATCTAATAATGGAGTATTGAAATACAATTTTGATAAAAAACACTCTTCATAAATATATAATTTTACTGAAATGATACTCACTTGTGAAATGTTGAGAAAAAACATTGTTAAATAAATCGACTAACCTAAAGAATGAATAATTTTCATTTTATGAATAATCTGCAGAATGTACCTAGTTTCCATCTTTTCGGGTACTTGTGCGACGAATTCCAAGATTTTTTTCTTCCCGTCTTGTGATATTACATTCACGTACAGGTTGAGCAATCCCAAGAGTTTGATATTTTAGAAGAATGGTTTTGATGCATTGATTGATTTCCCCAAATAAGTATATAGTAATTGAATGGCCGTTTCCAAATTTAATTTGATGGGATCTCTAGTTACTTATCTCTATATGAAAATTTCACCAACTTCTCAAATAAGTGGAGTATTGATCTAAAGTCTTTGAGATCAATGACGATATGAGATCAATTCAATTCCTACAAAAAATCAAATACAAACTATGCTTGAATTTTTCTTATATACTTCCCATTATCGTAGATCCATGAATTTTTTATCATATAGTAGGGAAATAGATGGTCCAAAATCTTTTTCAAACTAATATTTGTTTTTCTAAAAATCCATGTTCTAATAATTATTGTATCATCATCTGCATTTGTTTTGTTTATTTTATTGCAGTGATACCCGTTCCTCCCAGTTGGGTACCGATCGAAAAATATTTTATTGCCAATCATCAGTTTCTATATATTATAGAATATGAAAGTGTTGCCATTTTTGTGGGAAGATTGATTTCGCCTTCATGGAAATAATTTCATACCATGAAGTTCATGTGTAGACGTAGAATAAAATCAGTAAAATTATTAACGGATGACTCGAAATACATTCCAAACAAACTTGTTTTCATATCCACTTTGAGCAGAAGAGTCCAGTGGATTTTTACATTGACCGGAGTTTATATTTTTTGAAATTTCATTATATACATTACTATTTGCTTGTAACTATCTTTATAGATTATATGAAAACACGTCTTTGAAAATATGAGTTTCTGTTATATAGGTTGTAGGTTAAGATAATTATCAACTGTATTTAGACTGATTATATCACTCATCTTGAACTGGTTTTATGGAATCAGTATATCACATACACATTGACCAAATAAATGCTTATATCCACGAGTATGTATTTTTTAACCGTAATAATCCAAAATTGAAAATATTGATATAAACACGTGTGCTCTGTACTTGAGCATGTTTCAAAACTTTGCAAAGCCGCGCAATGTTGCCATACAAAATATATTTTTGATACTGGTTGAAAACTTATGTTCTCCAAAATGCTTCATATTTATATATATATATATATATATATATGAACAGCATCAGATTATTGATAGTGACACCTATAATCTGTGCGGTGAAGCTTAAACCTAATATCGTGGAATTTTAATACCACGAAATTTCGTGCATATTAACAGGTCACCAAAAAATGTGTCAGATAGGCCTACCCACGATACCAATAGTCGTACTCCTCATGCGTTTAACGCAAACAAATATGAGAATAAGAGAAATCTGTTTCGAATCCAAAAAACCCACCACCTCTACATATTCTCTCTCTACGTCTATATATATATATATATATGAACAGTATCAAATTATAGATAGCGACACCTATAATCTGTGTGGTGGAGCTTAGACCTGTCATCGTGGAATTTTGAAGATACGAGATTTCGTACAACATCAATAGGTCACCGACAGATGCCAGCATAGACCAACCCACGATACCAATAGTCGTACTCCTAGTGCGTTTTAGGGACGCAATACAAATAACGAGAATATGAGAAATCTGTTACGAATCCAAAGGAGATCACCATCCGTCTACAGCCTGTTTCATGGTTTCCAATCATCAGGACGGCTTGTGGTCTCTTTCAAATTCGTATCAGATATCTCGTAGGTTATTACCAATCGGTACGTACGGAAATATGAACAGTATCAAATTATAGATAGCGACACCTATAATCTGTGTGGTGGAGCTTAGACCTGTCATCGTGGAATTTTGAAGATACGAGATTTCGTACAACATCAATAGGTCACCGACAGATGCCAGCATAGACCAACCCACGATACCAATAGTCGTACTCCTAGTGCGTTTTAGGACGCAATACAAATAACGAGAATATGAGAAATCTGTTACGAATCCAAAGGAGATCACCATCCGTCTACAGCCTGTTTCATGGTTTCCCAATCATCAGGACGGCTTGTGGTCTCTTTCAAATTCGTATCAGATATCTCGTAGGTTATTACCAATCGGTACGTACGGAAATATGAACAGTATCAAATTATAGATAGCGACACCTATAATCTGTGTGGTGGAGCTTAGACCTGTCATCGTGGAATTTTGAAGATACGAGATTTCGTACAACATCAATAGGTCACCGACAGATGCCAGCATAGACCAACCCACGATACCAATAGTCGTACTCCTAGTGCGTTTTAGGGACGCAATACAAATAACGAGAATATGAGAAATCTGTTACGAATCCAAAGGAGATCACCATCCGTCTATTTTAATACCACGAAATTTCGTGCATATTAACAGGTCACCAAAAAATGTGTCAGATAGGCCTACCCACGATACCAATAGTCGTACTCCTCATGCGTTTAACGCAAACAAATATCGAGAATAAGAGAAATCTGTTTCGAATCCAAAAGAACCCACCATCCGTCTACATATACATATATATATATATATATATATATATATATCTCTCTACGTCTATATATATATATATATATATGTATATATATATATATATTTATATATATATATACAGGATGTTATCTAACTTCTTGCACATCCGTGAATGTCAGGTGTATAATGCCTTTTTATAACGAATTTCAGTGGTTGAAAATTAGAAAAAAAACATTTCTTTTGTCAGATTCGTTTAAATTTTGCTAACCGCGAAACAGAAGTTCTGATAGGTAATATATATTTTTTTATATTTTTTTTCTGGCTTATTGAGGACTTATCGTTAAAATTTCAAACAAAAAATATTTTTCTTTTTTGATGGATATGATGGATATCAACTGTCAGTGGTTGTGCAAGGAGTTAGATTACACCCTGTATATATATTCAAATATATATAGATATATATATATATATATATATATATACACGGTGAAATCTCTTGCAAACCCGTGAATGTTAAAAAAAAATTAAATAACAATAAAAAAAAATTGGCAAATTCGTTCAAATTTTGGTAGATTTTTTTTTCAAATATTTTTTCTGTTTTATTGAGGACTTATCGTAAACATTTTGAAAATTTTTTTTTTTATTTTTTCAAGGACTATCAACCGGATATGTTTCCGCGGTCATGATTATTCTGAATTACTTGCAAAATTGTACTATGACCACCTATAAATGTATTACATAGGTATTTACTTTTTTGAATGAACCTTTTCTTGAATAAACTTTCAAATATTGAAAATAAAAAAAAACGTATTGAATGATATTACGGATACTACTTTTTTAAATGAAAGACATTGTGAGTGCACATCAACTTAAAAATTTCAAACATCATGGGGGTTCAAGTGGCACATCGGTGAAAAGATAATTCAATTCTCTTCTGAACCATCCAATTTTTTTGAATTTCGTTTTTTCACAATAGCCATTTGAAATTTCAAATATAAGTGTGGATCTGAATGGTACCGTTACCTCAATAACTTTTGAACGGTTTGAGTGAAACAATGAGACATGAAATTTATTCAATGTTATTACCGGTCCTACTTTTTGAGAGAAAGGCGACTACTGTATACCGTGCCGTTAGAAATATGATCTGTTATCTGTATACAAGTTGAAAAATAATGGAAGAAATAATATAATTTTTTAAATAGGTACGTCCTTTTAAAATCACTGAGCCCATTTAATGGCAAGTTTATATGACAGCTTTTCCTGTTTGAGCTAAGCGTATTATTTTCTGATTGGCAACTGATGAGGAACCTCCAATTCAGTAGTCAATCACAAAACAAGTACGCCATGAGCGTAAGATGTTCTTTTTTGGGAGCAGTTTTGTGTATCAGTATGATTGCTTTTGGTTATATTCATTTTCCAAACGATGCCGTGGAAGTTCAAATGTGTCATATACGGCGTGTTGAAAGGAGCAACAAAGGGGGCCTCACCTGAAATGGCTGAAACTGAGAAATTGAAAATATAATTTTCATCCGCTGGCCACCGTTGGAGGTTTATATTCCGAGAGAGTACTACTTTTTAACAGACGAAACCAAAAAGAAATAGGTTGTCTATTCGACGCGTATATATATATATATTTTTTCGGTTCGGTTCGATTCCGATGATTATTTTTTCATTGGATAGGGTGTACTTCGAAGTTAGTCCATTTCAATTCGAACAACAAAATCAATTCCTAAGGGTAGCAAAATGAAGGATATTGATCGTTCACCCTCTGAATTTTGGTCCGTTAACCGATTCTATCAGGAATAGCTTTGTAGTGAGTTTTTCGATTTGGATGATTCTTTTTTAATTAGAAAGGGTATACCTCATAGTTGATCATATTCTAATTTGGAATGGAATAATCCACCCCTACAGGTAGAAAAATAGGGGATGATTGATTTTTCGCCTGTGAACTTTGGCACACATATGTAGTTGACATTGACAGACCCTCCTACAGCCGTCAAAATGATTACATTCTATGAAAGGATGGAATCATATACAAAGTGATGAAATCAACTAACCAGAACTTTCAAAATCAATTTATATTATATAACAATGGAGGTTTATTTTATTATTTGCTCTTCAGTTGATTTTTTCGTTGGTTTGATTTTTTTATAAACCTAATTCATTTGATACCCTACGTCGCGCGCTGGTCGATCTTTTCTCTATTCATCTTTTCAATTTCTTCAATTTATTGTGTTTATTCTTTATTTTGTTTCTAGCCATTTCAAATTATTGAACATGAGAGTTTGTAGCACCTGGAGGAATGGAAACTGTATGTGTTATAAAATCAGGCGGAGGAGATTTTGAAATATACTTGACACCATAATAATTGAGAAAATTGATTTTTTTATTTGTGAAAATGTTATTGTTTTAAGTTAATGTAATCCATTTGGAACTTTCCACAATTAGATATACACACTAATTTTTAATTAATGAAAATGTTTTCTGTGCGGCTAGGAACCCAATTCCATAATTAATTTTCTTCACTATGATTTAAATGAACACGATTGACGTTTATAATAACGTGTTGCATTAGTTGAAGCATGGTGCATTGAAATTGAACAATCCAAACGAATCTGAACTTTTGAACAGTTCTTAATAGCGACTCCCAAACTATCTATATAAATTGTTATGGCTCATAAATTCCCGAATACCCAAATAATTCCTTTGTATTACGGCTAAGTTATTGATAAAACGCAATGATTTCTCTCGAATTAATAACTACTATATATTTTTATCATATCTGAATGGCTCTACACATTGAAAAAATATCGAGGAAAATCACGTTATTGTCTTTATAATTCACTGAAAGTTCATATATTTTTCGGTTCGTAACAATGAGAAAACGAAAATAGGCGAAGGAAGTTTCGGTGTTATACGTATCGTTTTCATATTGTTATATTAATTGCACCAAAGATTTGTGGTACTATGGAAATAATGGAAACGTAGGAATACCCCATATTTTGAAATCAATACAGTCAAGTTACAAAAAAATGCATCACTTTTGAAAACATCCCAAATTTAGATTGATATAATACAAAATATCATTAAGGTCTATCAAAAATTGATGCTGATCTTGGATTTATTTTCATCATCAGCGTTGACAATCTCAACGTTTGATTTTAAATTATGGATACTTGAATAAAAGATTAATGATTACTTTGAATATTGTAACTAACAAGTAATGAATATTTTGGAATACCTATTGCATTTTCGTGATTAAATAATATATACACTGTACAAATTCAATATAGTCACGTGCACATTATTCTGACAAACAGTGATATGCGTTAAAACGTTTGATTCTTTGGATCATTCATTATAACTATAACTACCAAGTGTAGCCTAATAGGCTTTCATTTTCCCAGCGGGAATAAGTGAAGACGTCAATTCAGTAAACACAAAATTGACCTCTTGACGATTTTTCTCCGAAAAAGCAGCCGAGAAGTAGTTTGGGAACAAAATTTTGATATAAGGGAGCTACAAGCAATAAACTTGGCCTGGGGAATTGGGTGGCCTATGACTCAAGTGAGTGTCTGCTAGGAATGAAATATTCTTATCACTGTGACAAATGATATGTTATCGCTTCCAAATCAATTAATCAGAATAATATCCTTAGAAAACAAAACTAGTTCTTGAAATCATACTAAATCGCCGAGCGGATGCGAAATCAAATTCCCTTCGAAGTAGTTGTGCTGGCGTGGATTCGAAAATGCGATATAAGATTTTATAAAGAATCACCAAAATAATTTGCCTACCAAAGATTATGTCTTTGAAGTCTTTGGACCCTCTCGTGACTGAGAGACATCTGGATACTTGGCACTAGCACTGATTCTACTTTTTAGGTTCTCAATTTCTAAGAAGACTCCTAGAATCTTTGAGACCTGTAAATTTTATATTGAATATGTTTCAGACTCCTTTTCTTTAAACATTCTCTCTCTCATCATTCGAATAAAAAACTGATTGAGAATTTGAAACAGTTTGAATTTCAAAAAGCTCAGTTGAATGAATTATCTGTGGTTTGTTCCCTCATATAACTAATAAAATAACAGAAATAATATCAATAGGAGAAATCTTAGCATTTGAATAGTAATGAATTTAAATTAATTGAACTCATTCTGAATTGGACTCAAACTCACTTGAAAGATAAGAAATTTTGAGTTACTTGAAATCAGGCTGGCAAGGCCTATATAACTATACAAAAATATAAATACCACGAGAGAGATGTGTAACGTCTAAGACTTCGAACCGAACTGTTTCTCCGATCAATCCATGAATATTCCTACTGACTCATTTACCCATTTGCCAACATATGTGAAACATTATTCGGTTTCCTGGTACAAGAATGGTCAGGATATATGATTTCTGATATATTCCTATATACCATATACTTCTAACAATAATATTTCCGAACCACAGATAAATCCATTAAATACAATATTCTATTGCTTACAAGCGTAGGAGATCAAAAACCTTGTGGGAAAAACCTTTCTCCTATGCTCTTCCGATTCTTATTATTGACAATATTGTCTGTAACCTAATTATTCTCTCAAGAAAATCTTTCATAACTCATAATTTTTCTATATGAAATTGCATTTCAAGACTATAATTTATCTTTTTCCCATATCTGCCGGTGATAAAAATATTTACTGTGAAATATTATATCCTACTTTGACTGTATTATAATGGCTTTCGGTTATTTGGAAAATCCTCGAAGGAGGTCTCTTCGAAACCATTTAGGCAAAACAATATTTCTGAACTTCCATCCCTTGTGACCATTTAACCCAAACAAAAGTGAATTATTAATATCGTCGGAGCTTTGGGGAAATAAATATTTCATTCATAATAGATATTGCATTTTGCTATATTACGAATTAGCAAATTTATTGAAATAATAAGATCTTTTTCAAAATTATACAGGGTATTTCCAAAGTTGTGGCATTTTAAACAGGATCAAGACCTCGTAAAAATATGTGATTTCACTAAAAAAATTAACTATATAAAAGTTGAAAAATAATGGAGCAATCATATTGTTTTTTGAAATTGGTACGGTCATATGACAGCTCTTCGTGTTTGAGCTTGAGGCGTACTGTTTTCAGATTGGCAACTGATTGAGAACTTCTGATTCAGTAACAAATGAGCTTCTATTTTTAGGAAGCTGTTTTGAGTGTCAGCATAATTGTTTTTGTTTATATCCGTTTTTCAAACAAGGCCGTGAATGTTCGAATGGGTCATATACGGTATGTTGAAGGAATCAACAAGGAGGGCATGCAGGGTGGTAAGGCCTCACCTGAAATGGCTGAAACTGAGAAATCAATTTTTGGAATCTAACAATGAGCACTAGGTCTATAGTAAGTCAAGCTGGAGTAACTCGAAGTGACTATGAGACAAGAATAATTTTATCAATACCATTATCAAAGGGGACAAGCGTTACAACCTCAAGGTCGTCTCGTCAGCGGCTTCTTAATGAACATCGTGACATAATTTTACAACACCAACACGAAATGGAGTGAATAATTTGCATAATACACTTGTTTGGGCAGTAGACGATACGCCGAAAAACTTTTTAGTGAGAAAAGTGGAAGAAGACGCGTGTGAAATTGTTTGTGGAATATTTGTTTATTTCTACCAGCGATATATACCAGAATCCTAATAAGACCAATTTAATCGGTAAGTTTTGTTTCTATTTTTGCTGAAATCATATATTTTCACGAGTTACAGAAAAAATGCATCAACTTTGGAAACATCCTGAATATATATTGATATAATAGAAAATGGCATTACGGTGTGGTCTTGGTATCATTGAGGCGATGATTATTTATAAGGTGGGTTGAGAAAATTCTTTTTTTTTTCAGTGATAGTGCCAGTTCCTGTCTTGAGTCTGCCCTTCAGAGGACCAACACCAAAAGTATTTCATGCTGATCATGGATTTATCTACATCATCAGCGTTGAAAATCTCAACGTTTTTATCGGACGTTTGAATTGATGAATAATGAATACTTTGAAAATCGTAAATAAATAGTAATAAACATTTTGAGATATCTCTTGCGTTTCCATGATTGAAGAATGTACACACTGTAGAAATATGCAAGTGCACATTAATCTGCCAAACAGTGATATGCGTTGAAACGTTTTATCCTTTGGATCTTCCACTATAACTATCAAGGGTAGCCTGAATAGGCTCTCACTCTCCTGGAATAAGTGCGTACACGTATATTCACGATGGTTTTAATTGTTTAAAATTCAATACGGTGAACATAAAGTTGAGGTCCTGCCGATTTTTCTCCAAAAATGCAGCCGAGAAGTAGTTAACAATTGAAAACAACATTTTGATATGAGGGAGCTCTGGGAAGTGGGTAGCCTATGACGCAAGTGAGTGCCTGGAACGCTTATAACACAGGGAATCATCTATAGCATGATTAGTGGCTTGCCTGATTGCGTTCTTCAATATGCTCCTTGATGGACTACTACCCCCAAACTGTTGAAGTATACAAAATGAACACTATCTTGTAGATCATCACTTTGTTTTTAAGCAAGAGATTGCTAACCATATTGATTGAAAGATATAATTTGGTCATCTTTTTTTTGGTTGATTTCATAGAAATACTAGGTACCTACTTGTTAAACTTGTTTACGAAGGTTTTTTCAAGATTAAGACACAAATGAAAAGTTGCTGTAAATGACCATTCATAAATAATTGTTGATTTTCCTTTATGCTCTTTTCATTTGTGGTCTATTTGTTCGTGTCAATCAGATATTATTTGAGTTTTTCTTCCGTCGGCAAACACAACATCATTGTATCTCTTTTTTTCTTGAATTTGAAGTTGAACTATAAATAAATATTAGTTATTATTTTTCTAAGTGATATTAAGATTGATACCCAAGTAAGTACTGTCTTTATCCTTGTGTGCTGGTTATACTTCTTTCTTTTGATTTGAGTATTTGAGTATTATATTCATTAAGTATTTAGGGAGATTTAAAGCTTCTTCCAACTTTTATTGAAAATGTTAAGGTTTATACAAAAATAAAAATTATATTTTTGTTTCCAATGAAAATATTCCTTTTTTCTGAAACATTAGCTCGATTGACAACAGTTCCGGAATAAATGAATCAATTCTGAAATCTACCTTTCCGTGTGGCTGCGTCATCGGTTTTCGACTTTAGAATTGATTATTTCGAAGTACGGCCTCCATTTGAGCTGACAATCTATTGAGATATCAAGATGACATGTGTTGACCATTGTATCTCCCTTCCTGAGACAATCGCACTTCCCTCCGTCCCGCTTCAGAGATGCCTCAATGAAGTCGCCTACGTTTAGTGAAAAATTACCTTCACCTCCCATTTTGAGTACCATACCTGGAGGTCATTCACTGCATTCTAATGATGGTTCATTAGCATACAAGATCTTCACATTTCCGCTTCTTGGTATATCACAGTTGGAAATGTATACCAAAGATTACAGTATAGCCCCCTGAGGGACACCCACTTCAATCTCTATCGATTCCGAAAGAGATTGTTCCACCTTTATTAGAAATGCCCCACTTTGTCAGGCCCAGAGGTAGGTGAAAATTGATATTCTTTTCATACCGAGCCTCCGTGCCAAACTCTATCTGAAGCCTTGCTTATGTATAACACATGTATAACACATTAAGCGTTATTCAAGTCGAATTTTCAACTAGTCGCAGGGCCTGATGTTCCGTAGAAAGCTACTTTCGGAATCAAAACTGATCGTTTGGAAGGGTATTTCTGCCGTTCACTTTCTTCTCAAGCCTCTGTCTGCAGTACGATTTGGTCGACCAATTTGGCTGAACTACAGATAAGGCAAATCGGCATATGATTTTGTGGGAAAGTAGGATTTTGTCCATCTTTCGTAATCATCACCATAATGGCAAATATTCACCTTCGAGGGACACTTAAGGATAATTGAATTATTCATTATAATCAATTGCGATTGCACTTGACTATCCGAAAATTTAAGAATTCAACCACAAACCAGCGTTTTTTATGATTCAATCCCTTGATGGTTGGGTTCCTAGGCTAGTAGAGATAGACAGGAGTTTCCCAAAATTTAATAATAATTAGGAAGGTTTCAAAACTTCAGTAGAGTGAAGATGACTTTCGAATGATATTTATTCTGATTTTGCAACCTTTTTTTCTGAACGGAAGATGTTGAAAATCAGGATTTGAAATTTGCAAAAGTTCTGCAAACTTTCGAAGTTCCATTCAAACAAAATGGAAATGTTTGTTTTATCGAAAAAAAATTGTTGTTAATCCTATATTTGTTTATGAATATTCCGAAAGTTTTGCAAACTCGAAGAAATTACTAAAATAATGTTCTTGAGAGTTTCAATTTCCAACCTCTTCCGTCAAACGGAAAATATATTTTTTCATTAAATTGTTTTTTTTATTGAAATAAGTATCGGAATTATTACAAAAGTTTCAAATAATGGTTGCAAGTGGAAATGTCCTGACGTACAATGTTTTCATTGATTTGGATACTCGTCTGCAACACGGAAATGAGGGTAAAATCAAAAGAAAAATATTTACGTATTTGTACTCTACCAAAAAAAGCAAAAGTTCTGCGAATCGGGCAGACAACTCATTTTACCAATTGGTGGCAGTATAATAATTTGCAAACTATGTTACAATAAGAAACAATGGAAATTGAAAAAAATTTTTTTTTTTGCAACACCTGTGTTATCTGAATAATATACCTAATAAATGACCAAGTTAACTATCGTCCAAGAAGAAGCTCGTCAACGGTAGGTGAAATCATTCAATATCGAAAGCTAACGTTTTCGATATGAATTCATAACATCATATTGCAATTAGGAATTTGCATAGAAAAATACTCTGAGTACGTTTGATGAAGGATCGAGAATCTTGCGACACGTTTTCATAATTTTATAGATTTATTTAAAATGGAGGAAATATTGAGATTTAAAAAACTCTCTAACAGTTGTACATTAGTACGATTAACCTACAACTGTGTTACGTCAAAGTGTTTTTCCCTCTCTATTTTCAAAAATTTTATAAATCAAGAAAATGATTTCTACATGTCGATTACATTTCAGTCCTACATTCGGATTCGATAGAATTTCTCATGCGAAACCACAATTGGAGTAAGGAAGTCGAGTGGAAAGGTGAATTATAATTCCATTTAATTCAAGAAATACATACCCATGAAAATTAAATTTGAGATGTAATTTCAATTTGACAAATTTTTATTTTCAGCAACGTTTCTGTTTGATGATGAAAATCATGTACTTGCGAGATTTTTAATCGATGACATTTTGATATCCTTACTTCCATAGAGTATCGATCATTCATTTTAAAATCTCTTCGATTGCTGAAAAGTCATGCTGTGACAAGTGAAAATGTTAAATGAAGAATGATTCCCTGTCGTTTCTAATGCAATAAAAAATTAATGTCTTCCAAGAGTCTTTTATCAGATTTTAGAAAAATTTTGTACTCTTTTGATTGTTGCATTCGAAAATATTAGATCAAATTTATTTCGCTGATTAGTCGAAAACAGTGATTGCTTCTAAGAATAATGATTAGTTTCAAATTTTGTAGTGGTTAACTACGTAACCGTATTATTCTTCGGATGCAATTTCAATCAACCAGAACAAAGTATAACAGATATACGCCATGGATAATCAAGTATTCAACTGGACCACTGTAGACATATCTTATATATATATATATATATATATATATATATATATAACTCTCAAACCTATTTGCACAAGTTTTACAATTTATGGACAAATTATTTAAAAAAACAAATCAATTATACAAAAAAAATGTACAGTTGAACAATAACGGTTGCCAATCTGCAGGAAAATTATATTAGTGGATAAATGGGTTCCGTTTTTTGTATGAGGTTGCAAAGTTACATATCCACTACAACCACAATAGAAAACGTTTGTGATTATTTCGATGCTTGTGTGTATTGAAAATGGGAGCGTCGAAAAAAGTTTGATTAATAAATGATGCGTTTTTCAGAAATGGTTGCAAATGTACGTGAATATGTTAAACTTTTTTCCGTTCACTTATCCAATTTGCAGAACATTTGTAATTTTATCAAACAAATGACAAAAA
Source organism: Gonioctena quinquepunctata (assembly GCA_018342105.1). NCBI lineage: Eukaryota > Metazoa > Arthropoda > Insecta > Coleoptera > Chrysomelidae > Gonioctena > Gonioctena quinquepunctata. The sequence continues at coordinate 380,594 of JAFIRS010001185.1, forward strand.
ACAAGGTTCCGTAACTTTTACAAGGTTGCAAACTTAATGCATGTTGTAAAAGATCATTACTATCGGCATTGTATATAGACTAGTTAGTCTATATACAATGCTATCGGTATGCCTGATTTGCAGAACTCTTGCAATTTTCAGTGCAAAAATAAAGCATAAAAGCGTTTTTGGCAATTTAAACAATGTTCCGTTCATCGCAGACTTCTGCAAAATTTTATAGTTTGTTTTTACCAACTTTTGGAAATAATGTTAATTGATTGTCTATATCTACTGGCCTATCTCTTAGAGTTCGATAAACTTGGTTTTCCAACAAAATATCTTGAACAAGATCATCGTTTGGACCTTCATTCTATCGTTCCATCGTGTCTGAAGCTTAGGCTTTGAACTCAGAGTCATAGCACATTCGCTCACCATGAATCGGAAAGAGATCAGTCATTTTCATTTTTGAATAGTTTCTAAAGCTGAGTGTTATTTTCTGAATTTTCCAAAATTTGGTTAAATCGTTCCCAAATTCAATAATATTTTCTCCGTCCTACTTATTCAGTTGATTTGCCAGAGCTCTGTGTCCAGGAAACGACTTAGTCGGAATGCCCTGATTTTGATACTCATAGGGAATGAGTCATGATAATCTGAAGCCTGTTCCCGGAAGGCGAAGTTCTCTAATATTTTTTATTGTGAGTTTGTAACGTGATATAGCCTTTGATTTGAAGAAATTTTTGACCACTTTCTATGAACAATTTTTGTTTGAAGTTTCTGAAAGAGTTTTGTCTAATTTCATATGAAGTGGAGAAGTAGAGAGACAAGAGTATTCTCAAATCCATGTTCTTTCCTCAAAAAATAACTTCCTCAGTATATTTGTGCTATAGCCTCATCCAAAACACACACGAAACAACGTAGATTGAACCAACAAACATATGATGGAAAATTGTGAGTTCGTAACAGCTTCATTCGAAAAACACTCGAAAAAAAATTGATTGAACCAAGAAACATATAATGGAAAATTGCGAATCCAATGGCAAGTTTATTTTGGCATGGACGATAAAGCTGATATGTATTCCTTATTCGTAAAATAGTTATTTGTATGCCAAGGCCGCGAAATACCTTTTTAGCGTACCGAAAAAAAAGGTAGTTTTGAGGTCGCTGAAAAGTTTCGCGGTCATGGCATACACACTATTTTTCCTGCAATCGACAAAATGATCGAATTAGATAATTGCAAATAAATATATTATTGCTTTAAAATCGACAGCAGTTCAATTTGGTTAACAGTCACAGCGTTGCTATGGAAATGATATGGTTGAATATATACAAACCATTTTGTCAGTTCTTGACAAAACGTAAATATATCTGATACTGATGGTGATATTTTAGTATCTTGCACTCCTCCAGAGCTAAAAAGTATTGTGAACTTGGCGCTTTCCGTTTTAATACCTGAAAATTCTAAACGGCAGTACGTAAAATGTTACAGCGAGTTTAAATATTAATGTGACAAACAGAATGTAAAATAATCCTTGTCATTGTCTTATTTTAGAAATGTCAAATTTGGAAGTGACGTTTGGTTTGGCGGCCGTTGCTATGAGTAACGGCCGCGAAATTGAATTACGCGGACTGTGTTGAGAACGCGAAATACTCATTTCGCGTGCGATTGCACGAAAAATACATTTGAGATAAAATAAAATCGCATGAGCTTTTGAAACTATTAGAATTCCTCAACATAAGTAGGTAGAACATTGTAAAAATTAATTTTGAAAGAGTTTGTGTAATATAACATAAAATATATTTTCACTTTCTTAACTCTGTTCTTTATGTTCTCGAATTCATTTACCTAACTCATTCAAACCTTCTCAAATAGGTTTCTTTTGATAGAGCTTCTGGCTATCTTTACATCTTACAGCTACTCTCTGCTTCGCTTCACTGACAGCTAGATTAATTAGTGGAAATTTTAAATGTTCTGTTTAATTTTACATGTTTACAGTTTTGGGAGTTCCATTATCTGCCTTCGAAGGAATTTCACCATCGAAAATCTTCCGTGCAAACCACCCATTTACATTTTTCATCACCAAAGGCAAAGTAACCTTATTTGCAGGACGACTAATGTAATTACAATCATGCACATAATGTAATTTCAAATAGTATTTTCAGTATTTGTCACTTCCCACTTGAAAAATATATAGAATTGGTGAAAATAAATATTTTTTCCCAATTACCATATAACGATAGCTTGTTATGCTTTATTGCGGAATAATTCCAATATCGACAAGTGAATAAATAAGAAAGTAGTAACGCAAACAAACAACTTTTATCCGTTATAAATGATAATGACATGGTATATTAGAAATATCCATTCTGCATATTTTTGTCAAAAATACTATATTTAGGTTCGATGAAACATTAATCATTTTTGTTAGCTCTAAAAACGAAGTTTTGGCTGTAGCATGATGTGTGGCATAATTTAAAAATTTGTAAAAATAATTTTGAGAATTGTGAATTATCAGCAATTTTGATTATGATCTATACATTTTGAATTGATGCGGTCGATACTTGAATCCATATCAAAGCAAACTAAAAACAATAACTTCACTAAGGGCCCTTTGTTCAATGCGAGATTGAACCGTTGATTTTCGAAACCCGGCTTGTTAATTAACTATGGATTAGAACGTTATGCATTTTTCAATGAAAAACTAAACCTGGATTCCTTAATTCGATGTTTTCATGAGTTGGCAATACATTATTTCACTTGTACCATCATTCGGACTGTTCATAAACATCAACATTCATACAAATTTAGTTTTGTCAGAAGTATACAGAAAACGAAAAAAAGGACTACTAATTCCAATGAAGGTTAGGAAAAAAACTAATTTCACTTGAAAAAAAAACATTTGTGAAGTGAGTGTCTTTTGTTTGTATTTCCATAAACTTGCAACACATGTCTACACAGTTTTCTAGCCTTCTAACCGGTCAAATTCAATTTCGTTTTATGAATAGAAACAATTTTGATAGATTCTCTCTATCAGCATAGGGTGTGAAGGATTTATGATTTCACTGATCTAAGTAAGATCTGGAAATAATTGTATTACATGTATTGATTTTTATATTTCCTAAATTTTCAATATAAGTGGTTCCCATATCTCTCCTCTTCTACTAAGAGAACCAAACAATTTCACAAAAATGTTCACAACCTTCGATAATATCAAGATTCACCTTCATCAGCGAGAATTTTGATCGTGCTCTTTCAACAATATTACTTTTTGTAAAAGTATTGAATTTTTCGGGTGTGTATCCCTTCGTCCTTCGATTCAAGAATTCTATTGAATTTAAACACAACAGACAGAATGAGTGAAAATCCTCCCAAATTTTATAAAACTATGAAAACGTGATCATGAAAAATCAAAAAGAACAATATGCAGTGGTCGGCAGTGGACATAATTGATGTTATCGTTGCTTTTCAAACTGAAGTTCTTGACAAGTCTTATTTTATTGTTTAATTGATTTATATTACACTTTTTTAAATGGTAACCGGGTTCATTCGACATCTTATTCTGAAAGTAACTCAATATTATAACGCCAATTCAATTCTTTTGGAATTGTTCAATAAATTAAATATTTTATGAAATAATTCAATCTCTCTCAAATAGTTCGTGGGTTAGAGAGCAGCAACGCAATTTTATGCCGACTTTTCGTCTAAATATTTAGATTTCTTCAGCAAAAGTAACACCAGTTGTCAAAACAATATTACTCTCGATGATGCGTCTATATTGTTCTTCGTTTGGCATTTGATTCAAAATAATACTATGAGAAATGATTAGTAGGTTAGAGAGGGATCTAACAGTCCACCAATTCACATACGGCCAATAAACGAACTAGGATTATGGCCACTTTGAAATATATCTGCTTACTATCGAGGATGTTCCATTGCTTAAAATTAAAAGACACCTTATTTGTAAATATGAAAATACTTTCACAGCCAGCAATAAAATTCAACTATTATATATATATATATATATATATATATATATATATATATATATATATATATATATATACAGTGACCGGCAGAAAGTACGCATCATATGGGAAATTCTTTTATTAATAAATTTTGACGAATATCGATATGTGCAATCGCTTCTGCATCAAAAGCAACCCCAAAAGACGTTGTACAGTGCCGTTCGCCGTTTCGTGTTTGGAGGGATATTTAAAAAAAATAAAAATTATGTTTTAAAACACACTTAGTTGGGAAAATATCGAAAATTCAGAACGTTATTTTATAGCTATGTACAAGTTTTGAAAAAAATCTGAGATAAAAAAATAAAAATAAATTTTTTGCAATAAAAATTTCTATTTGGAAAAATACATTTTAGACAAAGAAACTTATTAGTAAGGCCAGCAGTAATAATCCCGATACTGTTCATTATTAATAAAGATGGTTAGGACATTAATAATCCCGATATGTTATTATTAATAAAGATGGTTCTTTGTCAATAATAAACAGTATCGGAATTATAATGTCCTGAAGATATTTTTGTGACCTCTTATGAAGCAGCTGAACACATGGCAAATCCACAGATTTAAAATTTTCTTCGAATAAAATAGAAGTAGCTGGTGAATCTTTACAAAATATTATTCAAAATATTACTCTTGGGCTTTACTAATGAGTTTCTTTGTCAGAAATGTATTTTTCAAAATTGAAATTTTTTTTTATGGCAAAAATTGATTTTTATTTTTTCATCTCAGATTTGTTTCCAAACTTGTACATAGCTATAAAATGTCGTTCTAAACAACTTTTCCAAGTAACATTTTACAATATTTTCCCAAATAAGTGTGTTTTGAGACATAATTTTTAAATTTCCCGTCAAACAAGAAAAGACGAACGGCAATGTACAACATCTTTTGGGGTTTCTTTTGATGCAGAAGCGATTGCATGTATCGACATTTGTCAAAATATTATATTAAAAAAATTCCCACATGATGCGTACTTTCTGCCGGTCACTGTATATATATATATATATATATATACATATAAAAGGGAGGAATATCAACTGAATATAATAAATATAAATATATATATATATATATATATATATATATACATACTAAGAAATAGTCGTTGGTCTCTTGTTAATTTGTTTATCGATATGATGGTTACAACATTTATTTCTACGTTATAGCCTATCATATTTTCAAGAAATAAACCGATTGTGTTTGGAACGTTATGACATACTGAGATACAAGTACATTTCTCGTTGTTTATTTTAGAATTTCTCTAATAACCTTGATACGCTATTTATTTTTTCAGTTAAGATCAGTGTTTTGTCAAGTTTGGTATATGAAGATCAGAAACCGCCAAAAATATTCCATGCCCATCACCCGTTTTATTATTTAATTATAATGGATGAAGTTGTTCTTTTTGCTGGTCATTTTGTATGATCGCTTATTTTTGCCTATATGTATATTATGCAGGTAATGTTTTGTTAGTGATAGTAATAAACATATCAGCATCTATGTACCATTATATTTGAAAATGTTTCGTAAACAAAATAAAGATTTTGTTCAGTTTTAAGGTGAATCATTTTTTGTATATTGGCTTTCCCATTTTCCTATAGAAAATGAAATGATTTATAACTATACAGGGTATTCCGTTGGGAAACGGAAAAACGTCAACGATTGATAAAGGGCACAAGGCGGTTCTGAATAAATCATATATGTTGGGTCTTACAAGTTTTATAATCGAAATATAGGGTGTTTTATCAATTTTGCTCATTTCTTTGTGGGGTCAAAACTTGCGAACTTCCTAGTATATTTTTTTATATTTGGTACACACGTCCTTCTATTTCTACCCAAGCGACTCGCCTATCAGTCATGTAAAGAATCCAGGTCCTCAAAAAAACACCCTGTATTTTCGAATTTCCAAAATATATTGGAAAAGAGCAAAAAAACTGAAAGGAACTGTGTACTTTCTATTTTTCTGCATGCTCTTTCTCCACTCAATTTCTTGGGTAGAAGAAGAAGAACGTGTGTACCAAATATCAAAGGAATATACTGGGTGGCTCCTAAGTTATGACCCCACAAAGAAATGAGCAAAATGTATAATACACCACATATCTCCGTTATAAAACTTGTAAGACCCAACATATATGGTATATTCAGAACCACCTTAGTGACCTCTATCCACCGTTGACGTTTTCCGTTTCCCAACGGAATACCCTGTTAATACTAAGAGACCTATATCATCCTCCTCCCGAAATCCTCTTTGAAAGCTCACTTCCAGCATTATTGTCCATATAAAAAATGTATATATGTAGATACGTTTTTTCACGAAGCTAGATATTGTTCCAGATTTATTACTATATCTAAAAATTCACATCCACAAAGATAATTCCCATAATCAAAGTTATTTGTGCTTCCACTACATCATTTTTCCAATATTTGATTGTAGAATATCAATTGCCAAAGGTATATATCCACTTATAACGAATTTTTAAAGTGAATTACACGTTGTTATTACCTAATAAGTTACGCGGGGTAGTAAATATCCGACAAGGTTGGATAGCAAAATAATTCAATCAATAGCTTTATCGGAAAACTGGGAATGTTTGTTAACCTGCATAGAAATTAGTTATTTCAACACAGAACGTTTGACCCCATCTATCTCCTTGAAGTTTTAAGTAGATATTCGAAAATACAAATCTTTCCATTATTATTGGCTCTATTTTCCCCGAAAAAATACAGTAGGTTCATAATTAGGAACTATAAACTAATTACAAACATCAACTAATACAAAATATGGGTGATATTGAAGAATTCATCTAGCACTAGATGAAATATTCTTACACATCAATATCATGATTTGTTTCACTCCTCATGGAAGTACTCCTGTTTCGTCAGTAATTGTCGACTTTCGAAATTCGCAGGTTCGATAAGTATAGAGCTCATCCAGTATTGAAACGACCACTTTGGCCTTCCCCCACCTAACAACCAATTTTCATCGAAGATACCCGAACCATTGTCTAACTATGGCTATTAATAGAAATTCCATACCCGTACCAAATTATTTGGTATAGGCGATTCACGAGACGTAGAGAACTTACACTCCTATTACTTTCCTAACACTCCTATTTCTTTTTCCGCTACTGAATAGTACTTACCACTGGGCATTTTGGCAAGGTAACGAGTAAACTATTGCAAAGTTGAATAAATAACTGCACAACCTATTTATTAATTAAACAAACCTAACCTTTCAAACGCTGCATGCCAAGACACTGGTGAAGATTCGCCGTAGCACAGCAAATCGTGTCCACTAGTGTTTTCCCCCTCTCTACCTACCAAACGGTCGTTTCAATACTGGATGAGCTCTACCAAAAATTCACCCAATGACAGGTTAACTGCATGCTAGAAGCAAACTCTTGAGACGTAATCGTAATATTATAATTCTGAAAAATTCACAAAATTGAATTGCTGATCAAAATGATTATTGAAATATGTATAATTAATAGTCGATATTTTCCAATACGACATTCGAACATCCACCCAATTCCAGTTCGATTCAAATTATTCAGATTTCTGAATCGGAATGGTGATTGATACTCAGATGAGACGTAATGGAGGTGCTTCCAGATTAGTTTTTTCTACTATGTAGATGTATTGCATTTTTTGTCCTGATAACGAATTGCAGACATTAGTTGTTATCTGCATGATCTACCCTATACTGATGAGGAGCAAAAACCCCGAAACCCGAATTGGATTGATTGAAGTGAATCTGTTTTACAAAAAGCATTTGCGAAGTTACCGTATTGATAGGCTTTGCACGATTATTCATCAGATGTAATCCAACGTAGTTGTGAGTAGTTGTAGTAGTCTGATTGTTCCACTTTAGTAACACCCTATAGTTCGGGGTAAGTTTACGGTGAGCTTTCTTGATCAATCAGGGCATATCACGCAGAAACTCGCCCTTCATTGTGTTACATATATATTTATATCTAACGATACTAATTTATTTAAGATTGGATTAAAAATAAGAACATAGATTAAATATTACTAACGAAATTACTTGATCATAATTTATTTACTTTTGTCAAGTTTTCCATGGATAATAATGTATTTACTTCCACTGTAGTGAATTTTCAAAGTGCATTTCTTCTTGTTCAAGACACATTTCAGCTCGTTCAATTGTTTCTCTAAAGAAATCGAGAACAGTGAGATCTCGTTAGCGGGCAGGCCACCGTACTGGACCATTGGTTGCAATAACTTGATTATTATAATGCTCTATTAAGTAATCAGGTAATTAGGAACTCATCTCGTATTATGAGGGGTTCCTCCTTATAGGAAGTAAATTTTAGACAAAAGTTAATAAATTATTTTCCTCAGTACTATTCAATTTATGTTCTAATATTTAATCCAATCGTTTGTCATCTGATGTTAAATTTTTTAAAGTGTCAAAATGAGTCATTTTGGTACAAGTTCATTTGAACAAATTCAGACTAATATTCATAACATAACAGCCAAAAATACAGTTACTTCCAAAAACTCAATTCGGAGACAATTTGAGAAGTTTTGCAGTGAAAGGATTTGAGAATTACGCGCTGATACACGAGTGAGCACTGGGAAATAGTCTAATCAAATATATCTCGGTCTATTATTTTTAAGGAAAAATTTGATCTAAAGATTGTTGCTTATAAGTAACTTCCCTCGACAAATTGAATGATATGCAATTTGCCTTGGGATATTATTCAAGCAACAATTTTTCGATCAAAAATTTTTCCGGCAAAATAATATTCCCTTGATATATTGTAACTGATTATTTTTTGACATTTCTAAAAACCAATGGAAACTTGCGATTCAAATCATTCATGTACGTCTTGGCCGACCAAAACATTCTTAGAGTGGAAATATTCTACCTAGAATATTGCCGCGGGAATAATTTGAGGTATTTTGTTTTATTGTCTGATAAAGTATATTTTTAATTTGTCATCTGTCATCAATTCGCATGAAAAGTGAGAAATGAATCAAAACCGGCTCAGTACATTGTATCATTGTACGAGGAAATGTGTTTATGATTGTAACATCAAATAATAATCTATAGAATACCACACGAGAGTTCGATAAAGTAGAAAACAATTCTCCAGATTTCTTTCTCAAACTTGTTGCCATTTGGCAATAGCCACTCGAGCCCGTTGGGCTCTCGTGTCTATTGCCTGGCAACAAGTTTTCGAAAATCTGTCGAATTATTTTAACTTTATTCTCACTATCTTGCGATATTACAAAAAACTTTTGAACAAAAAATTAATACGGAACTGAAAAGTAAAGAATAAAATAAACCTTCTCAGTCTCAATAACTAGGCTCCCAAACTAATGTAAGTAACTAATTTTGAGTCGGCGCCAAACAAACGAATTAGGTAAGGCGTAAAATGATGGCATCGAGTTGCGCGGTGACATTCTGATAATTTTTTTGAACTAATTTAATGATCTTCGTTGATTGTTCGTTGATTGTTCGTTTGGCGCCGACTCAAAATTAGTTACTTACATTAGTTTAGGAGCCTAGTTGTTGAGACTAAGAAGGGTTATTTTATTTTTTACTTTTCAGTTTCGTATTTCGTCGGTTTACTTTTTTGTTAAAAAGTTGTTATTTTTCAATTTTTTGTGGCGAAATCTACTTGTTTTTTATCACTTGTTTTTTATCACTTCCAAAATACTTACTTACCCACCTTACTTCAACTATTACCAGTTAAATAATATGATTATCTATTTTTACTATTTGTTGTAATAGAATTATTTTTGTTGTTTTGGTCAGTTTATTTCATTACTCTGTATATCATTCCATCCTCTCATAGAATATAATTATTGTGACGGATGTGGAATAATGACAGTAGCGATCTGTCATTGTCAACTAGATATGTGTGTGCCAATGTTCACAAGTGAAAAATCAATTATCCCCTATTTTTCTACCCGTGAGGGTGAATAATTTCATTTGGAATCCAAATATGAGATATACCCGTATCTATTGAAAAAAGAATCATCCAAATCGAAGAACCCAGTACAAAGTTATGCCTGATAGAATCGGTTAACGGACCAGAATTCAGAGGGTGAGTGATCAATATCCTTCATTTTGCTACCCTTAGGGGTGGATTTCATCTTTTTCATTCAAATGGGACCAATTTCGAAGTACACCCTATTCACTGAAGAAAGAATTATCGGAATCGGACGTCTCAGTGAAAAGTTATGCGTGATCAGACATAAAGAATAAAATAAAAAAAATTAAATATACGCGTCGACTAGAGAACCTCCTCCTTTTTGGTTTCGTCGGTTAAAAAGAAAATTTGTTGAGACTAAGGAAAACAATATTATAGGTATATTTTCCAACAATATGAAATAAAAGAACATCGCGTGCAACTCACATTCCTATTATTTATATATACTGGGTGTCCCAAATTCAATGTGATATCTGGTTTGCTGGAAGAGATGGACAAAAATTGTTTTCACAAAAGTTTCAGTTCATGAGAGCTACATTTCATGATATTCTTTTCAATTATGTTTCTTGTAGGTGCTGCAGACCATTTTATTTTCGATAAATCACATATTTAGATTATACGCTGAATTTCGATATTATTTCATGTAGATTTTACGCTGAATTTCGATATTATTTCATGTATAGTTTTTAAAATTTGGTTACGGCGTTGTTGAGTTATTGCACTTCTCCTAAAAATGTAAGGTTTTAAAAAACTCATACACGAATCCTGTCTGTATTTTTCATGAAATTGGATGGAAACCACTTTTTTTCACCTCATCGATATTGGGCGATTTCTCAATTGATATCAGTTGAATATTATATTGAAGTTGGTTCTTAAGAATGTGGCTAACTTGTGCGTGAATTGCATTGCGCTGCACTTGTTCATCAAGTAGCTTATGCTTGTTGATTCCATAGTAGCAAATGTTTTTGAATTTTACTGTAAACTTATGGAGTTCGATTCAGTTTTTGCAAAAAAGTTATATTTTTGTTCTTTGTGCAAAAACTACAGCATGCCTTTCGTGTTTTCTCCAAGTGATTGCGTCGAAATTTTATTTTTTAATCTTTGACGAATGTCGAGAAATTGCCGCGTACCACAACATCTATACCAAGAACGTTTTCCAGGCAGGCCCATTCCGTCATGAATGGCTTTTTCAAGAGTTGAAGAAACATTGCGAACTGGGTCATTTCCTTCTAATTATAAGGACTGTTAGAACTGAAGATTTCGATATGAATGTGTTGGCTTTTGACTTATATCAGTATCCATCCATATGTCGGTGTGAGTAAATCTACTGTACAGAGAATAGTGGAATCACCAATTCAAAATTCAGTTGGTACAAGCTTTAAAACCTACGGACTTTGAGCGACGACTTGAATTCATTGTTCATATTGAGGTAAATGTACATGATAATCCCAACATATTCAATCAAATAATGTGGTGCGATGAATCGCAGTTCCACAGTAACGGAGTTGTAAATAATAACAGTTACTATTGGTCTCAAGAAAATCCCCACTGGGGTATTAACGTATAGTGTAGAATGTTCGATGGCCCCATCATAGGGCTTTACTTCTTCAATGAAAATCTCATTGAGTTGCGATAGTTGAATTTTTTGCGAAATTATTTGACCAAATTAATGAAATATATTTCAATAGCAGACCGAAAAGGAATTTGTTGGCAACAAGATGGCGCTCATAATGTACAGGCTATTATTGGATTAGTAATGAGGGTCCAATTTGGTGACCGTCTCGTTCCCCAGATTTACCACCACTTTTTTTTTCTATGGGGTGATTTGAAAGATATTATTTCCACTACTCCTCCTTGTCATTTGGATAATCTGAAAATTGAGATTCGACAAGCCTGGAGTAATATTACGCCTAATATCATAAGAGCGATGTGAATCGCCGTTTCAAAGCCGGCCTCATGTCTGATGGGTGTCACTTTGAACAGTTTTTATGACATATCTTCATAATATTCGTATGAATTGATACATAAAGTTGTAGTACGTTGTATGATTTGTACCTGAAGACACCTCTTTCAATTTCGCAAGGGTTTCATACTCAAAATTATTTTTGAGTCACTGAATTCTATAAGAACTCAAAACTGCAACCATTATTTTGAACACCCACTACATTTGGATTAATTTTCATGTGAACTGATGCATTTCTGAGAATTTCTCCTATAGTTTCATTAATATACAGAGATGATTCGTGTATGAGGTATCTTCAAAAATGGATTTTGGAAAACTATACATGAAATTATATCAAAACTTCACGTGGAATCTGAATATTGAGGATATATAGGGTGTTCTCATGAAAAAAATATATTTTGGTTTATAGCACCTACACAAAAATGTTCTCCTATCAAACTCTGAAACTTCCTCAATACATGTCACATTGAATTTGGGACATGGGGTATATTATATTTATTTAAATTATTATACCAAAACTTGAAATTCAACTCTCATCGCGCCCAAAGATGTTTCGGTGTCGATAAATACCCACCATACTGATTCAAAAATGTCAAATTTTTCACTAACCATGTATCATAGTATGGCGGTCAGTTTTTATGACCCCCTTGGCCAATTTGGATGAATAGAAGCAATGCCATATTCATAATATCATGGGTAAGTTTTGGAAAATAATGATCTAGTCTTTACATTGATCGAAAGTGATGTAAAATTACATTTGCAACGTTTTAATGAAAAATTATGACCTATATAATTCATTAAAAGAAATGAAATACAGTAAATTCCATTTCATTTCATTTAATAAATTATATACGTCCTACTTCTTCATAAAACGTTACAAATGTAATTTCACATCAATTTTTCATTGATATGAAGACTAGAAAATTATTTTCTAAAACTTATCCATGATATTATGAATATTAAAAAAAAAATGTTTTCAGCATGGCGGCCATTTAACGACCTCCTATCAATATGGCAGTGCTTCTGTTCATCAAAATTGACCACGGGAGTCATAAAAACGGACTGCCATACTCGTGCATATGATACATGGTTAGTGAAAAATTTGACCTTTTTGAATCAGTAGCGGCATAATCGATGATGAGACATTTTTTTCTATCAATAGGTGAAGAATTAGCTTTGAGCTCGTATTTCAAGAGAGCATAAAAAAATTACAATTTCAATTGAGTATGGCGGACAGTTTGCGACGCTGCATACTCCTTCATACTTTGGCTATCTTATGTTTAATATAAAACAAGAATTAGCTTTGAGCTCATTCTCCAAAAGCATCGTTTTTTTTGACATATTCAAAAAACTGCGCAGCGAAACGCCGACACCTTCGGGCCGCCATACTTGCGCTGATCTGTTATCTATAATACTGGCTTACTTCCCAAAAAGATTTAGCTTTAAGCTTGACGTGTTTTTTTTGCTGGCTCCTGGTCTATTAGTTCGAAGCGTTACATGAAAACGTTGCACAGAAGCCTTTCGTTCCAAACTTTACATCAAAACGTTACACAGAAGCGTTTCGTTTGACACATTACATGAAAACGTTGCACGGAAGCGTTTCATTTGACACGTCACATGAAAACGTTGCATGGAAGTGTTTCGTTTGACACGTTACATGAAAACGTTGCACGGAAGCGTTTCGTTGAAAACGTTATATGAAAACGTCGCACAGAAGCGACCCGTTTGAAACTTTAGATGAAAACGTTGCACTCGAATTTGACCTCAAAATTTTACTCTCATCGCGCTCAATGAAGTTTCACTTAAAAAAACAAGCTTTCTTTGGAATACAATCGAGAGAATGTTCTTCCTCAGTACCTATATTTGTGTAGGTAACTCACAGACCTCTAGGTTGAATATGTTAGCAAATATGAAGGCATACGTATTCATTATTAGCGTTTCCGTTATAACAAGAAAATTTCAGGCATTGGGTGCCGCAGAAAAATGCAATTCCCCGAAAATACTATGAATATATCTAATTTGAATGTAGAATATGGAAGGATGATTATGACTATGATGTGAGTTCATAAGGAATCTATCTGACCGATTGTCACATATGTAATTGAAACGTTCACTAGCGGAAATGTGAACGGCTGGGAATATATGGGTAAAATACGGAGAATACTAAAATTTAATGTAATGAAAACTACTAGAACTTGAAAAGAAATCTATATGCGGAGGCATGATTATTAGTTATAGTTAGAGCCGAGCCCAGAGACTCCCCTGGAGTTGGTACTAGATTGGTACATTAATACTTGTTATATATGACTATCACACTTACAATAACTTTTCCTGGTTTCACTTTTTTTCAGTCAATTTTGCATACCTGTCAGCAATAACATATAGTGATCCTCCGAAGGAGTTCCATGTACATCATCCATTCTCTTATTTAATTATTGATGCTGGAGTAATACTCTTCGCAGGACGTTTTGAATGATTTTTTAATGTATTTTAAATTATATAAATTCAAGTCATTGGACTGAATAAACAATTCTTATAAAACCAGAATTTTATTAATTCGTCACTTCCTATGGTGTTTTTCACAATATCGTAGGCCTCCAGACCGCCAGATATCTCCACCTCCAAATCCCGTAAACTTTCACCAACAATCGCGGAAATCCCGATGAAAGATGAAAAATAAGAAAAATATAATGAAATTCTTGAAAAATACCGGCTTATGTTCATACTGTTGCATGGAATTACCGATAAAAACGGTTATTTATCTTAAAATAGCTGCCAAGTATACATCTATAGAGGGTTGCTTGTAATTATTCAAAGACAATAACATAAAAAATTTAAATTCTGTTGGTTCAGATTTTGGGATTATTTATAGCTTCTGGCCACATTCCGATATAACGGAAACAAATATCAAATTCTTGGTTTTATGTGGGACATTCTGTATTTTATTATTAATGATTTCTCATGGAATCTTTCCATTCAAAAATCTTTATACCCAGGCTCAGCTATTTGCTTTCGGAATATTATTTTTATTGGTCAATTTTAGCGTTATTGAAGAAAAAGCCTTACTTCTTTATTGCTGGTTATATATCAGATGAAGTGACACTAAATAGATAATGGAATACAGGGTTGTTGTATTTGAAATGAGGCTGTTGTTATACCGGAAAGTGACTAATAGTTGAGAATATTTCAGTTACATGACCATGGTGAATGAATCTTGGAATACTTCTTGTCATCGCTTGTCAAGAATGCCCTCGAATACATAAAATGTAAAGCAAAATAGGCTTTACATGTGTATTCTTTCAAAATTTGAAATGACCCTACCGATACTTGATGACAATCCATATTAAAGCAAACAAAAAAACACTCACTTCACTGAATGATTTTTACTAAATTAGGTTCACAAAACAACGACACATGTTTCGCTAGACAATAAATAGCTTCTTCAGGTGGGGGTAATACAGTATTCCACCTGAAGAAGCTATTGTATAGCGAAACACGTGTCGTGGTTTTATGAACCCAATTTATTGAAGATCATTCAGTGAAGTAGGCGCCTTGTGTTTGATTTATTGCACCATTTCCGATCATAATTGGACAAATGAAAAATGTAACTACGACTCACAGTATCTACGAGTCAAGCGAAATGGCAAACAGTCGATATTATGATTATTCCTAAATTGAATTCAGAATATGGAAAAATGAACATAAAAATGATGAGGGTGACAATGATGCTCTCTGGCCGATTGACAGATATATAAGAGAAATGATGGGAGAACATGTATAAACAAGAAAAACAAACAAAGGAGAATTCTAACAATCAGTGACATCGAACAGAGATACAGTCGTTAATTGAATCTGAAAGAAAGCTATATATCCCCTCAGAAATACGGAGGTATGATTATTGTTTCATAATTTCCGCTGAGCTCAGATACTCTCCTGGACTTCATATAGCTGGTGTGGGTAGTATATTTTGATTGGTATACTAACACTTATTTACTCTATTCTTCTAACAATAATTTTTTCGGTTTATGACGGTGTTTGAAACGCGATGATTTTTTAAAATCGGGATGGTTTTTTCAGTTAAGGTTATGCCGATATCAGCAGACATATATCCTTATCCTCCGAAGGAATTCCATGTACATCATCCGTTCTCTTATTTCATTATTGATGATGGAGTAGTACTCATCGCAGGACGTATCGAATGATTTTGTTTCAATTAACAACTGTCAAGTTACAAGTATCAACTGACAATTATCAATTAACAAGTGATGAAAATGTTGGCATTCATGCATACTGAATAAACAATTATAGTGTGCCTTTTTTTTTTTATTAGAGTTCGCCTTCACAGATTTTTTAATCAAGGTGTCATTCGATTCGTAATTGCATCTAGAAACTTTTTGAAAATATTTAAGTGCCGCTGAAAAAAATTGCAAACGTTATAAACAATTTAGTCAACAAAAGGGGTGTTTCGTTTTTCGCGAAATATCTCAAAAACTACTGCAGACATCTAAAATCGAAAAAAGATCCATAAAGAGCAGGAAACTTCTTTAAAAAAGGCCCACCTCCCGGAATTCTACCACCAATATTCATAATTTTAATTGAGAGGTGAAAATAGGGCTAAAATCTGGTGATGTGGCATTCGCGCGTACCGCACGATTCGTTCACTTAAACAAATAAAAAATTAACCCATTAAATATGAATTTTAAGGAACAACAAATTTATGTACCATTTGGATACATGAATGAACAATAATCCTACGGAAAAAAAATCTGCAATTTTTCTATTAGTTGTGCTCTTGTTAATTAAGTTATTTTTATAAGTTGGAAATTACAATAAAAGCCCTGATAATTTTCAAACTGAAAACCTGAGATTTTTTCCACTTCTTGGATCTATAATAATAATAATAAATGGTTGTATTGGCTACAGAGAGATAACATCTAGGTTGCTACAATTCAGTAATCCTAAGTATTCTCTTACACTCAACCTTAAAAAAGAGAAAAGAAAAAAACTAAAACATATATACCAAAACAAATGATCAACTATGGTTAATGGTAAGTAAGCTAAAGGTAAATGTTCAAGGGGATCAAATGAACAAATCGAGTGGGAAGACAATTAAAAAATGTATGGCCATCAAATAGTTTTTGTTTCAGTTTTTTGTTAAACTCTGGTGGTTTGGTTTGTTTTATTACGTCGGAAATCCTATTGTAAAGCCTGGTTATCACTGAAGGACGACTGAAATGAGGCTGTGGAGTGGCGAGGAGGGGTTAAACGTGATTTGAAACGAATATTCAGATGATTAACGTATGTTTTAAAGGAAATTTTATCGAGAAGATATGCCGGTTTCTCAGTTTTGATTAATTTGTGATATAAACTGCAAGAGTGAAGAATTATTCGATTTTCCATATTTAGCCACCCAATGTCGTTCAGATGTTGGCTAATGTGATGTCTTCTACTCAAATCACAAATAAGTTGAACACATGAATTCTGAACGAGTTGTAGCCGATGCAAGTTCGACTTCGATATGTATGGCATGACCAAAAATTAGGTCGTCATAATTAAGATGACCGAGAACAAGTACCGGGCATAAAATAATTTTACTATTTTCATCAAGTACCTATATCCTTATTTCAATAGATCAACTTCAGCTCTTTTTATGACAATATTGACGTGTTGGTCATATTTGGGCGATGAGTCCATATAGAGTCCCAGATTCTTTGTGCATTCCGTTTTTGGGATCGCTGCATCATTCATATTGATATTCAGGAGATCTAAATTTCGAGTTCTCCCTTTTTTTCTATTAATTAATAATTAATAGCATCACGAGTGACTTTGATGGATTTATACTCAAGCAAAACTTGTAAGAAAGGTCCAAGATTTTCTCTAAATCGGAATTTATCTTCGCAATCAACAAATCTGATTCAGGGAAAGTGAAATAAAGTTGGGTGTCGTCCGCATAGTAGTGACTTTTACAAAATGCAATTTGTTTCCAAATCTATGTATATACACAATGAATAACGTTGATCCTAATATAGAGCCTTGTGGAACACTGTTTTCCACTAAAAGAGAGTTTTCGTGACACATCGAACTAACTGAAAGCGATTCAAAAAGTGAAACTAGAGCTGTGAGATCATTCGTATCAGTAGTTAGCATGATGTCGTCAGTTACTTCCAATAGCGCCGTGATGCAGCTATGATTTGCTCTGGAGCCAGACCGATGAGGTGGTATCAAGTTTTGACTTTATAAATAATATTTCATACGTGACAAGATACTTTTTTCAAATGGCTTCGATAAAGCACAAAGAATACTAATTGGTCTGAGATCTTCGTAGCTCGTAAGATTAGACACTTTTGGGACAGGTAAGATGAATGATTTTTTCCAAATGATGGGATAGACACTATTTTGTAAGCACAAATTGTAAATATAGCATATTATTGACAGAATAATTAGACATGCGGATAATCATTTCAAGTGCTTCCGATTTGATGGGTAGTATGGTTCTATAGATTTCATTCTCATCAGTAGGAAGGAAACTGAAGTTACCCACAAGTGGTTCAATGTTATTTGCCACAAAATTGATTTTGTCTTCATCTGGAGTATTGGGACACTTTGGGGCGTTGTTGAAATAATCATTGATTTGTGAGGGATTTTTCAACTCTTCTGGTATCTGACGATGCGCTGAACTAGCAAGGGTCGTCATATTCCGCAACTCTTTTCAAAAATGTTTTTTGTTCGAATCAGTTCTCATTTCAAAACTCAGATAAGCTCTCTTTTCCCTTTCTATAGCATAGTTAGTTTGGTTTCTCAGGTCTTTGTAAAAAGTCAAGTGTTTCTCAAGTTTACTATTTTTGAATTTGAGAAGAGCTTTGTCCCGCAGGGACATCATTACTCGACTGGTGAGGGTATCATTGAATATATTTATATTCTCATCGATATTGTTCGATTGATATAGTACAGAAAAATCAGTGTGTTCGAGATCATAGCTGAAATCGTTATCATTGAATTTTCCGAAGTCACGAAACGTATGATAAAGAGGTTCATTGAATTGATTGGTTTCAGTACCAATAGAACAAGTGACCATACAGTGATCTGATATTTCTGGTACGGACACCACCTTAGTTGATTTGACCGGTAAATTATCGGTAACAAATATAAGACCTAAAGTCTCAGCACTTGTTTTTCCATATCTCGTCGGTTCTTAAATGATTTGTTCGGGCGTATATAACGTCATGATATCTATGAGTCCCTTAGTTGTGCTATTGTTATGATCAGAGAAGTCTATATTGAAGTTGCCTGTGGAGATAAGAGCATCGAACTTGGGTGCAAAAGTACTGATTGATGTTTCAAATTCACTCGAAAAAATCAATCGTTGGGCATATTTGGTGGTTTGTGAAATACCCAGAGTGACGAACATTTTATTCTACTTCAATGACACCCAAAGTTCTCCGGTTCTGTGTTGATAATTCACAGTTATATTTTTTGCTGCTCGAAAACATTGTCGTACGTAAACCGTATTTTTTTACTCCCATTGTTTAAATAATTGTTATTAACAAATGCATTGTTTGTGAGAACATTTTTTTTGGGGAATTTGATCCCTGATGACTTTTAAGAAAGAAAATCGTAACAAAAAAAAATTTTATTGGTCAAAAAATTTGTTAATTAAAAATGTTTTTTGTGCTAAATATTAATTAAGGGCCTTTTAAATTTACAATTTGTTATAAACAAATGGAATTCCGCGCGATATTTTTTGCAGATTCTAAAAAAAATTAAAACAACCATGTGATATAAAAAAATCCAATTTTTTATATAATTTTGAATATTTTCGTATTTTGAAGATTGTTATTGTCTTCGAATTGTTCATTATTGTAACAGAAATAACTTTTCAACTATTGGAGATACGGTAAAAACACTTCGAGTCTTTTTTATTCTCCGTTAAACAATAAATGAATTGAGCTTTTATCACGAAGCTTACGCTTGAGAACACAAAAATATTCAAAATTATTGAAAAAAAATCATTATAAAATCATACATTTTTTTTTAGTATCTGAAAAAAAAATATTGCGTGGAAATCCATTTGTTTATGAAAAATTGGTTATTAAATAAAAAATAGATCAATAATTTTTTTTTTCAGAATATGAAAGATGAATGAAAGTCATAATTAAAAAAAAGAACGGTTTCTTGATATTAATATTTGGCAGCAAATTAAAATTGCCAATTTCCAAATGCATTTTTAAGCAATATTATATTTTTACAAGCTTTTATTTAGTTTCACCGATGTGTGTATCAAATCTTACAAGTTAAATTCGACCCACTTCCGATTACCGTCGTCCGATTACCTTGAAATTTGGCAGGTGTAGATAATTCCGGTGACAATGCATTATAGAATTAGAGAAAAAAACCAAATGGCGGCTCCAATATGGCAAACGAGATTTGTTCGATTCAAAATTGAAATGTGAGTCGAAGATTATTAAATTTTGGTCACAATTCATAAAATCGAAATGGCGGCACCAAAATGGCCGACGAACTCTGATTATGGTCCGATTCCATTCAAAATTGGTATGTAGGGGTTTTCGGAAATTATGAATTTTTTGGCAAAATTGATAAATTTAAGATGGCGGCTCCAAGATGGCGGACGAGTTTTGTAATTATGGTCCGATTCGATTCAAAATTGGTATGTGAAGGTGTTCGGGGTCGAAAATTATGTTTTTTTTTTTCAAATTTCATAAAATGGCGGCTCTAAGATGATGGACGATATCTCTGATTATGGTTCGATTTTATTCAAAATTGTGTGGAGGTTTTCGGGATCGGAGAGCTCTGGAATCTATAACTCAATGAATAACCTACGTCACACATCCAAAGAAATGATTTTTAACTTTCTAGCGCATTTGAATAAAAGCTTGTTTTTTTTATTATGAATTTTTTTTAGAAACGATTCTTTTCTCAAAATTAATAATTTTCATCAATAATTGGATTTAAAAAAATCATAACAATTATTTAAAGAATGGGAGTAAAAACTTTAAAAAACATTTATGCAGTTTTCAACAATAATAAAATGAAATGATCGGGACATTAAAAAAAGATTGATAACTTCATTTGAACTTTTCATTTTTCAATTCCTTCAATTGTTAATAAAACAGTGGAAAATATTTTTTTAATTTTTTTAACGGGGATATTTCTTGAAGTCTTCAAAGATCCATGGAGTGAAAAAAATCTCAGGTTTTTAGTTTTTTCTGACGAATTATTCTTCAGTCATGTATTCAAATGGTACATGATTTTCAATAAGTGAACGAATCATGCGGCGCACGCGAAAACCACACCCGCTTTCAGCCCTATTTTCACCTCTCAATTAAAATTATGAATATTGGTGGTAGAGGGAGGTAGAATTTCCTGATTTTTGAGGAAATCATTTCAGATTTCAGATATCTGTAATAGTTTTTGAGATATTCGCAAAAAATAAAACCCTCTTTTTTACTAAATTGTTTTCAATTTTTTCGACTGGATTTTTTCAAAAAGTTTCTAGAAGAAATTTCGAATCGAATGACACCTTGATCA
The DNA here is from genome assembly GCA_018342105.1 of Gonioctena quinquepunctata. NCBI lineage: Eukaryota > Metazoa > Arthropoda > Insecta > Coleoptera > Chrysomelidae > Gonioctena > Gonioctena quinquepunctata. The sequence goes on from JAFIRS010001185.1 coordinate 402,062, forward strand.
TAATGTACGGTGAAGGTGAACTCGAATTCAAAAAAAAGGCACATATTGATCAGACTATTAAGGAAAGGATAGAAAGCAGGCGCATAATCAGAGATTCGAGCCATTAAAATTAACCCTTATACAAAATCAAGAAAAATTATCTACTAAAATCCCATAACTCATATTTTATTTTCAATAAATATGATTCGCGTTTCACGTAACAGATAACGTTCTGTAAAACACAATAAAATAATTTGAAAACAGTTAGGTTAGCTTTCGTCACCGCGCGGGCCGATCCACGGTCATCTCCGCTGTAGTTGCGCACCATAAGAACATTTGGTTCAATAAAAGTAAGCAGTCAAAAGTCGACCAACCTGTTAGTTGTTAGTTAGTTGATCATTGTTACTTAAGAATTGTTATTGAATTGAATGAATTTTGATCGTTTCATTCGGTTCGCAGACATTATTCATTACCCCGTAAATACCCTGAAACCGATCTACAGGTGGTCAGCCCAAGTGGAGTGGTTAATATTTATCCATTTCGCAACAAACATTTGCTAAGTAACCTTGTCGGACTTTGCACGATTATCTTAACGGATGTAATCCAATGTCCGTCGAGGCATTAGCTAGGAGAGTAGTTGTTTTCTGATGGATATACGACTATCATACACCTATTGTATACGTTTGTAGTGAGCTGTCTTGAGAAAGAAGGCATTCTTCATTTTCAATGAAATTTTAGCTTGATATTGATGTGTTACAGACTTCTGTCATGTATTATCATGTTATTATTAATTTCAAATATACTCCCATATCCCCAAAGCGGTTACAGTTATTTGTTAGCTGAAATTCTACCACCATCAAAATGTCTTCAGGTTTCACGAACTTTCAAGTCGATGAATTGGTCAAATTTGAACTTCCTTTACGATTTTGATACCAGTGAGTCAAAATGATACTTCAGAAATGCCGAAACATGATTGTTTCGTAATTTCCGCTGAGTTCAGAGACTCTCCTGGAGTTTATATATTCAGTGTGGGTAGTTGGGTAATATATTTTGATTGGTATACCAATACTTATTGGACATGACTCTTTTTCACTAACAATAACTTCTTCTGGTTTATTACGGTATTTGAAACCCGACTTTTTTTTCAGTTAAGGCTGTGCCGATGTCAGCAGTCATATATACTCATCCTCCGAAGGAATTCCATGTACATCATCCTTTCTCTTATTTCATTATTGATGATGGAGTAGTACTCTTCGCAGGACGTTTCGAATGATTTTGTTTCTAAATGTTTTTCGAATTTATGTCTCTTTAAATATTGGAGTGAATAAACATTTCTTATGATCAAAACGGATTTTATTTTACTTTTGAGCGATTAGTAAAATAAATATTGCAATCATTCAATTTTTTTCAAGGATTTTGATAGTATGATCACAAATCTGCTGAATTGCCATTCTGCAGTGACACTTGTAGACTCGGAAGCGACAATTGTTGATTTGAAGTGTAGAATCTGCTATATATTGCTGATTACCAACTTTTTCCAGAGGCGGAGGGTTATGTATTTACGCCAAAAATACCTTAAGATGCGAAATTATCAGACTAGACAACAATCATTGTGAACAATTGTGGCTGAATATTAAAATTAAATTAATACAGTTGTCAGTCGGCGTCCTTTACCTATGACCCGCCCCAACAAGATACTCCAAAATTTTTGGAAGAATTTGTGGAAAATCTAGGCTCAATCTTTTGAAGTGTTGATGAAATTATCTGCATCGGGGATGTTAATATAAATCTTCATGATTTTCATAATAATAATGTTGATTTGTTTTAATTGGATAACATCGTGGACTGTCCCACGAGAATAACTGAAAACTCTGCTTCTTTTCTTGATTTCATCATCTCAAAAGAGAATAATGTAGTTGAAAATTATGCTCTTGACAGCAACAGCATATCCGATCAACATATCTATTCTGTGAGCAGTGGGTGATACAAAAACAAAAAAACGATAACTTATCGAAATTTCAAATACTTCGATAATGATGATTTTCAGATAGACCTCTGTCTAACTCCATTTCATATGATTTATGATCAAGAAACTGTGGATGAAAAAATTACTTTCCTTGTAAATTGCCTTGTTAATTTAGTCGACAGACACGCTAGTGGAACATTTTCAAGTAAAATGGAAAGCTGCTCCTGGAGAAAATTTGTATAGGGTGCACCAGTTAGCCTTAACAGTAGAAAATACGGTCCACTAATATTTTCGCCAATAATTTCGACCCACACGTTAAGTGAAAATTCATATTGATACCGACCTTCTTGAATTGCATGTGGGTTATCTTCGGCCCATAGATGATTGTTATGGAAATTTGTAATCCCTTGCCTTGAAAAGTTTGATTCGTCAGTGAATATTACATTTTCTAAAAATTCTCGATGGGGAAAATCTCGCGGAAAAAGTGCCTGGACTCGTTGAATATGGTAAGGATACAATTGGTGATCCTTCAAATTTTTTCAGATTAGTTTATTGCTAACACTAAGTGTGTTAGCAATTTGTCTTGTACTTAATTCCAGACGATCCTCAATCATATTGAGAACCTCTTCTTCCAGTGCCACCGTTCTTATTACTCGTGGACGACCACAATCAGTTGCTCGTTTTTGAAAAGTTCCTCTGTCACAGAGACTTTGGTGAAGATGTACAAATATTGTGTGATGAGGTATCACGCGCTGATGATACATCTCTGCATAGAGCCGTCTAGCTTCCAAAGAATTTCCTTTGGCACGACCATACATAAAATGCATATCGGCCATTTCAGCGTTAGTGTAATTATTCATATTGAAGATTCAAAAGACACAATTGAACTTTCAACTCAACGAAATCAAAGTGACTTGACATCCTCCTACTAGATTTTTTTGATTTTAAAATACGATTGGAGTCACAAGTTGTGCAAACAAACGTGACAGACACCTACTAGATTTTTTCGATTCCATTACCAGAGGATCCGTTTATGCACAATGTTGTATTTTATTTTCTTATTAGGAAACTATTGCTTTTACGGACACAACACAAGAGTTGAAAAAGTTTTGCAAAGAATCGTTCATTTCAACACATATTAATTAAGAAATTTTGTTCTGTTAAAAAGTTCTGGTAAAAAATGGAATAGGGGTTGTATGTTCCACCCCTTTAAGAGATCACAAAAAAATTAAACAAATATTCATAGGTAGCCTTTTTATTAGTAGAACATGCCCAGAAAATGTCATTTCCTTAACTCTCCAGCAACTTTTTTTTTTCTTATTTTTGGAAGCGTCTAACTTTTTAAGGAAAGGCATGAGAGCTTTTGTGAAAATGTTTTTTCGGAGATCTGGTGTAAGGCGGTAGTGAAAGTCTTACCTAAGAAGGCCGTCCCTACGGAATACAAAGATTCGAGAGCAATAAGCATCCTACCAACATTGTCGAAGGTTTTAGAAAAAGCTATCGAGTCACAACTCAGGGGTCACTTAACGAAATTTTCACTGCTTTCGCAGTACAATCGGGATTCCCTAAAGGCTTCAGCTATACTACCGCTCTTCTGGATGTTGCCGACGACATCTTTAGAGCAAACGATCATTGATATTGCACAGCATTATTTCTACTTAATTCCAGCCGGGCTTTTGATAGAATAAATCATAATATTATATTGAAAATACTACACTATATCGGACTATCGGAATCTACTGTAACTTTATTCAAAAACTACTTGATCAATAGGCGACAGAAAGTTTGTATTGATGGAGAGCAATCTCAATTTTCAAAACTTAACTCAGGTGTTCCCCGAGGATCCATTTTGCTTTTTACAATATACACATCCGGTATTGTTGCATTACTTGAAAATTGCTCGGTTTATCTTAACGCAGATGATACACAAAACTCTATTACAGTTTCATTTCGGGAGAAAAGGCAATTGCATATACAAATATCAATGAAGATATTGATGCTTTCGTTAAACCAGCTTCAGAACACTGTCTCAAGATAAACACCAGCAAATCATATTTCGTTCTTTTTGGACCAAAAAATCATCATGACATCTGTTCTGACATTGAGCTCAAGGTGAACGATGAATTACTTCTTCTGGTTAATGAGGCAAATAGTCTAGGCATTTTCATGGATGCTGACCTTGGAGTCGAAAAATATATTATTGGCATTTTGAGGGAAGACTTCTCCATCTTGAGAATGATTTCCTCAGTGAAAAAAAATATTTGTGAAACATTGATTTTGTCACTTTTCAACTATGGGGCTGTTCTCTATGGTCCAAGTCTAACTAGCCATTACAGAAACAAAATTCAAATTTTACAAAATTCATGTACAAGACTTTTATGGAATTTGAAAACTTAAAAGGATCTCGGCACAACGACGTCTCTGGGGTACGGGGCTGTTTTTGATCTTGACTCCAGATGACTAACTCACAAGATCCGATAAAACTACGACTGTGTGATCTTCATCTAATACCTCGCTACCTTCGATCACTAACTCGTACTAGCAATAAAGACCACTCCTCCTAATGCCTAATGTGCTCCTTGATTTGTGATGGTGGTTAGTCGATTGCGCACGATCGTCACTATCGGTTTCCTTCGTTCGTGCACTGTTGCGTGTGGAACCGGAAGACGTCGTTGTTGGATGCGTTGTTGCCAGATCGCCACCGGTGTTCCTCAATTGTGCACGATCAGTCTCCTTCCTTCGTGTTCTGCTTTGTATGGGGCCGGAAGTGGTCGCTGTTGGACGCGCCGTTGCCAGGTCGCCATGGTTATTGCTGGGTAAACTATCTGCTGAAAGCATCGATGTTCCATCACCGTTGATGTTTTGTTGTTGATTAATTTGTCGGTGGGTCAAGGTAGAACGCCATATGGTTGGTAGTCTTTGACAGTCATCCCTTTTGTTCATATTATGTAGTCGTTTTTCGATTTCGATGGCTTCTCACGTTGTTTTCGAGTGCAAATTATTATCATTTACCAATATCCGAGTGTCATTAAAGTTTATGATGTGTCCTGTTGTTAGTACATGTTGGAATAGTGACGATGTGGTCCCCTTGTTTCGTATAGAAATCTTGTGTTCCTTTTTGCGGATGTTGATTCTTCTGTTTGTTTGGCCTATGTTAGTCTTTTCACAATTTCCACATGGTATTTCATAGACTCCTTGGCACTCTAGTGGTTCACCGTTTTTTGGGATTTCTAAGGGTAGATCTTATTGTACGTACAAAGCACAACACGGAGGAAGGAGACCGATCGTGATGATCGTGCTCAATTGAGCAACACCGGTGGCGAGCTGGCAACAACGCATCCAACAACGACGTCTTCCGGTTCCACACGCAACAGAGCACGAATGAAGGAATATATATATATATATATATATATATATATATATATATATATATATATATATATATATATTTATATATATATATTTATATTTATATATATATTTATATTTATATACATATATTAATTTTTTCCCATACTTGTATTGAGAAAATTCAATAAACGTTTCTGCTTCAATTTACAAAACTAACTACTGTTAGTGTTGGTTGTTGCCCTCTTGTAACTACTGTGAATTTTTCCACACTTCCACTTGAAATACTCGGTGCTTCTGAACTATCTTGTAACAACAATTTCCTGTAGAATGTATAGCATCTAGTTGTTGTTTCTGTAACATATAAGATGAATATTTTTGTCACAAATATGATCTTAGATATGAAGATCAGAATCAATGAAAAATGATTGTGAGACAGGAAATGTATTGCGAATAATATCAGTTATAATCAAAGAATAATTTAACATATGTCTTTAGCGAATAATGTTAACGTCTAACGTGAGGCGTGTAAAAAGTAATATAAAATTAAAATCATTACACTTAAGGGGCGAAATTTTTCAGAATGGTTGAATCAATGCGTTTTGAATAAGCAAACAAAATTGAGTTATTATTAGTTAAATTTTATGTCAAATTTTATGAATCGCATGCTGTATTTCAAGTGGGGCGATTATAACAAAAATAATGATTTAACATCATATAAATGATTCATAATAAACTATATGCTTCGAAAAAAAATAACATACTTAACACGTTGATGGACACTAACGTCATACGGCGTCATAGAGGTCGGTGACAAATGCGACACAACGTTGCACTGCGTCCTAACACATCCAACGCGGAACGGCGTTCAATTTTGCATAGTTATTATAGGTTCGTTTGTGTCATTTTCTTGCATGAATATCGATTTGAATCTCCACTCTGCCAGAATTTGTCACTCCCAATTTTATCACAACGCCGTACGGCGTCGTCTTTCCTATTAGAAACTCATTCAGTTGTATTTGCTGTATCACGCGATGAATAGTATGATGTTAAACTTTTTCAGTTATTTTTTTTTCCAAAGATTAGAATAATATATTAATTTTTGAGTTACATGTTTTTGGAACATACTTGGCAGAATATTTTATTTCAGTGCAATGTTTTTCCAAAGATACTTGGGATACTATTTTATTTTTTGACGATTTCGGATTTCCCTGTGTCTCTCAACGTGTTTAAAACACGTACAACCCAATGAATTTTACCACATACTAAGCTCAAGTGAGTTTCAACCTCTTCTCTTCTATTGTGTTTTCACTTATCTCTCAACACTTTATAATGAATTGTTAACAATGATTCACTTTTTTCATCAATTTCCGCTCATAAGTTCAATAGTAATTTAAAGCATAACTAAAATAAAAACAATTGCTTCACTTCTAAAATCATAGGACCACTGAGCAGAAAGGGAAGAAAAACGATGAAACATCTGAATTTGAACTAGAATTCTTCTACCAGGTAGAGCCTACTGCACTATCGAACGTATCTGAAAATTCTTATGAGATATTTTTCCAGATGAAATTATTCAATGATTAACATTTTTCAATTGTTCTTCATTATTTATGAATTATTCAATTACACAATCATCAATTATTCAATTATCAAATATTCTTTATATCACAATTTGAAATTCCATAAAAAAATTAAGTGACACTCAAAGTTGGTGAAGAAATAAATTGATAATGGATTAGGTTTGTTTCATTCGGAATGAGGAAGTTGGTATATCGGAAAGTGACTGCCCAACTAACATTATAGTAGAATTATACCAAGCAGAGAGACAAAATAGCGAAAAATCACTCATAATCGACTTATATACCTTTATATCCATAAAGGAGTTACATTTATTTATTTGGTGGAAATCTACCTGGAGTTCAGTATCAAAATGTCTTCAAGTTCCACGAGCTTTTAAGGGAGATTTCGAAGTAAATATCCACCTTATTATTACCTGAACTACGTTCATATGGCCTGGGAGTAAAGAAGTCGACGAATCGGTCAAATTTGAACTTTTTTTATGAATTCCGTACCAGTGAGTTGGAAAGGAACTTGAAGACATTTCATCGACTCATATTGAATACAGGAGTAAATTTCAACATTATCACAAACATGTTTGTATCGCATCTACAAATAGCTAGCAGTAACTTCATGCCAAATATACATTCTGATAACGTCAATTCCAGTACAATGGTCAGCTTTTTCTCAGACGCGATACTTTTTCGTAATAGTGTATCTTCCTTCGTTATGAGTATTCTCAAAATACTCAATAACTCTCCAAATTATTTTGAGCTTATTCTTGTGTGAGCGGAAAACTTGACTTGTCTATATTTTCCAAGCTCTTCGAAAAATATTCAAAATGCCTGGTTTTATACCTTCTATATAGCGATCGTAAATGTGATAAACAGCGGCGGCTTCTTCAACATCCATTTTGGAGATGGTTTGTTTTGGGAGTTCGTGAATTTGGCCCCAACACTTTATCGTATTGTAATTATACTCTATTGTACATTATAAACCGCCCCCCAAATCTGTAGAATGTATCTGGAGTAAGGTGAAAATCAGGTAGTTTTATGTACATCCCATACACTAATTAATATTTCTCAATTGTGTTTAAATATCCTTAGTTTTTCTAAATAAAAACTATTCGTAATATTCCAACTAATGATCCTGAGAAGTATTTCCGAATGAAAGTTGCTGTTCCGACCTCAGATGACTCAATAAGTCAACTAAGAAACAGATTTTGCGACCATAAAGTGATACTTTCCACACTGTACAATCTGATTCCATCTGTCTGTGTAATAAAATTTGGTGAAATAGCCATTGCATTATTTACTTCAGAACCAAATCTTTCCCCACCCCCACCCCGAAATTTTTCTCTGGGTACGGCTTTGATGACAAATAATAAATATGTCTGATATATGATTTTTTTTTAAATAAAAGTTTTCTGCATTAAATATTTGTATACGAATATTATGTGATGTCAAAGAAGAACAACCTATGTGAATAATTTTCCTACTTATACCTGAAGAGGCGAAAAATCTACGACGTCCTCATGAGGAGGGAATTCTGACATTCTTGAGATTGAATTTACTTTTCTTATTCGGAATTTCGTAAAACCAAACTGATTCTTCGTCTCATTCATGAAATTTTGAAATTTTAAACCGAATTTTCTCAATTCCAGTTACAATCAACCCCAAGAAAGGATATTCTTTTAGAGTTTCACCGAAAGTTTTTCATGCCGATCGTCCAATTCTATATTTTGTCAAAGTCAGTGGGAATGTTTTATTCATAGGTTGTACTAAAAAATTATGATTTTTTGTAAATAAACCGAGTTACTGAAATTAATCCGAGTTTCATTCTCAACAGATCATTAACATCTCAATGATTCCATCCGAAACTGACTTCAAATTTCTAAACGATGAAATAGGATGGTGCATCATAAAACAATTAGTGAAATATTATATACTATTGAAGTGAGAAGATGTTTGCTCTGAGATATATTCCCTTCTTATTCTATTCATTCTCCACAATTCTGATTCAAATTTCTTCAGCTATAGAGAAAGAATATTATGGGATTGAGTACAAGTAGAAAATTCAACTCATGTATAAAAAATCGCATATGTCACAGTGCAATTGTCAGTTTGACAGTGGCAAAAGTTAGATGCAACTTTTACACCGACAAATGCACTAGTGGTTTTTCTAGTTATTCATTTGTTCATCAATTATAGCGGGGTTTGTTGCCAAAATTAATAGTTTGACATATTTGTCAACAACTTCTTGAATTTCTAAGCACTAACAAGGAGTCGATTCGGTGAGTCTACGAACGCCGAAATTAGTCAAATTGTTAATACCTGTGTGCCTACTAATACAGTTACGATGCAATCATCAATCTGGCGACAATTTTCTAAGTTTTGCGATGCAAAAAGATATAAATTTGGGCCAGATACTTCCATCAAAAAATTGAATGTAATATTGCAAGATTGGGCATTCAATATGCGAAAAGGTAACGGAGAAGACTACAAAGGAGCGGTAGTTGAAACAATTTGGAACACCACCGCTAAAATGCTACAAAGTAAATATTATAACGAATTCAATATTGTATTCAACCCTTTCACCGACGTTCAGTTAAATTCATCACGAGCTGCACGTAATGCTTAACGTGAAATCCTTCAATGAGAGAAAATCTAGTGCATCAGCTCTTAATAAATCTGAAGTATTTGCAATGGCCAGATTATATGACAAAAATGAACCGGAAGTACTTCAAAAGAAATTATATCACATTTTGGCTTTTGAATTAGCTTGGTGCGGAGGAGAAGCAGCTTACTGCAAAACCACTTATTTCGTATCTGAAATTGAAAATAATGGAAAAGAAACTGGACGTATCGAGTATAATAATCTATTTTCGAAAACGAGACAAGGCGGTAACAATAAATTATGTGACAGCAAATGGATTACACCTAATATTTCAATACGTTCATTTAAAAAGTTAATGGAAAAACGAGACACTTTTATAACATTGGACAGAGTATTTCTCACACCAAATCCCTTTTGGAAGAAGAAAAATTCTAAAGGTTGGTATAAAAATGTGCCGATTAAAATTAATGAAATTTCCAAATGGACTAAATGCTCAGCACAACGTATTGGTATAGATGTCAAAATTACAAATCACTCAAATCGAGTGGCAGCAGTTAGTGAATTAGGTAAAAGCGGAATTGAAGAACAAGCTCTATTAAAAATAACAGGACACAGCAATTCATCATCAATAAAACCATACTTACAAGTTGACAAAAAGTATCATTCGGGCATTATTCAATCAATTCGTTTGGATAAAGAAAAAACTCCAACGTCTACTACAGAAACGATTAGCTGTGGCACCCGCAGCGACATCACTGTTCCTAGTATGAATTTCAATAACTGCGTTTTTAATAATTGTACATTCGAATAAACATGTGTTTATTTTTAATGTTCCATAAATGAAGTTAGCATTGATATGTTTCTAAATTTCTTATTCATTAAATTGTCCTGGCGAATTACACTCGATGTTTGTATTGATATCAGGTAAATTTGTGTTCAAATTTTAAACTGTTTCCTTTAGCAATTTGACTCGAAAAACTGTCAACCTAAAAACGCTCCACCTTCGGTGTCGCGTTTTTAATAGTTGACAGTTTGCTAGGCAACAGTTCCTCATTAAAAACCTAAATTTACTTGATAAATAAAATACGAACCTCTCGTGCAATTATGAGTGAAAAAACGTATTAGAAACTGTACAAAAACCTATTCCCATTGATAGATTTATTATTCACAATCGGAAATATTTTTCGTGCTAGATAGAACTGGTAGTTGTAGCGGGTGTCAACATTTGATATTGAGCCTAGTTAAGTCTTTTACCAAAGCTCAAGGAAGCCAACTAATATCATTGAAATGCGCAAACCATCAGCTCTCGGCTATCCTTTTTTAGGTACCATCCTTCTTTCGCGGAGTTTCTCAGTTATGTGTTGATGGTTGCTTCGTAGTCAATATCATATACCTACTGCAATGCCTTCTATTAATTTCCTTAGGTCCAAGACCATGCCTCCTCTTGTAAGGTGGTCATTTACTTCTTCCAACTTATTTTCTGATGCTACTAAGCAATCCCGATTCTCCTTCTGTATTATGCTTAGTGTTATGTTATGGTTATTTTGTTTAACAAATTTTCCTGTATTTTATTTTTTATCTATAATGGAATTATATACAAAGGAACTCAAATAATTAGCCCTAAGGCCTTATGGGAATAAATAAGACGGTTTCCAGGGCTAATGAAGTGATGTTTTGGCCATTGATGCAGAAATAAATTCAATATTCAGTATCAAAGTGCTCAACGTGTGCTACTTTCAGTAGAAAAAATCAGAGATGAACTTTGATGGATAGGGAAGTTACTAGTAAACCATGGAAAATTCTTGCCGTAGATTTACTTTATTTTCGAGCAAAACATTATATTTTGTTGGTCGATGTTTATTCCAAGTTTCCTGAAATTATTCTGTTGCATGATTTGTCGAGTTCTGGAGTTATTACTAAGTTCAAGGAAATATTTTCGCGACTTGGCAAACCAGGATACAGTCAATATAATGGATTCATAGAAAGACATGTTCAAATCGTAAAGAATTTGTTGAAAAACTCATTTTTAGATAAAAAAGATTTATATTTAACTTTGCTTGAATATCGCAATACACCATTGTGCAATGAACTACTTCTGCCAACACTTTATAATGTCGACTAAAAGGGCAATTACCACATTCAAAGGTTTCTGTTTTCCCATAGAGGAATTATACCAGGAATCATACCAGGTGTTGAAAATTAGACAAAATCAACAAAAATCACTTAGACAAAAATGCGGACTTAAAATCTGAAAGTGAATGATAGGGATTTTTGAATGACAATGAATCTTGGGAACCTGGAGTGGTGTTGAAAGTGGATGAAAAAGAGACCCAGATCTTATCAAATTAAATTGTGTAAATCTAATCGAGTGAAATTGAATAAAAAAATTTTTGAAAAATTGGGTCTGTTAAAGTTGCAAACATGATAATTATAATTTTGATCATATGCCAGAGAGCTCGTTGTAAGAAAGGGTGAGCCTGGAAAACAAAGAAGTAAGTGAGGAGAATCAGTGTGACGAAAGAACTGAAAATGAAGTTGTTGGTGAATTTGTTGAAAAAACTGAGTTGTTGAGTTGAATAGGCTTATGTGATGATTCGAAAATACAGGAAAATTATAGCTTGCGAAGGACTGATGATAATTATTGTCCCAGGACGGAATTTGGTAGACCAATAGTCAATCCAGCTTACCTGAATGATTTTGTGTGAAAGCATGTTTGTATTTTCACATGATTTTGATTTTGATCAATTTGTTTCAAATTTATATATATTTTTTAGAGGGAAGATGTTATGTTATGGTTGTTTTGGAACACTCTATAGGTACAAACAAAATATTTTCATTGATTTGATGTATGTAAAGTACTGTCAATACAATTTTTGATGTCATAACCAATATAAGCATTTCATTATTCAGTTTACATCAATATAACATGGTTTTCAGTTTATATGAATATAAGACTTAGGTCTTGTTACTAACTCAATACATCTTGAGAACATCGGTGTTAATTCAAACGCAACAGTGAATTCAAGCTCCCTCGTAGAGGTCCGGAATTTATAATTCAATATAAGAATCAAATTAGATATATGTGCCCTAATGGTAGGTGAATCGATCCCGGGACCGTACTACACCCTATCTCCATATTCATCGTATATATTCAATGAATATCAATCATCTCAATCAAATATACAATATATGGTATCGATTTTTAGACTCAACAAAAAACCCAGTGGTCAACCCTATAATAGAAACGAAACAAAGAATGAAAATGATGCCTTTAATTGCCATTTCATTGATACATTTTTAAAAAAATATTAGATATATAAAAAATGAAATGTGTTTTAGTTTTTTCTTGTTATTTTGAAATTTGGTTATTGAACAAAATGCCAACAATTCAGTTCAACACGGGCGGGGAATACATGCGTCTGATTCGAAAGAAATTAACTGATAATATAAATAATTACTGAGAAAAGTCCAGTAAGGTGAATAGAAAATGAATTTAAGGTTTTCTTTTTAAAGGATTCAATATAAAATTGAACCAGAGGGTAGATTTAGGGAAAACAACTATCCTGAAATACCCCGAATTAAGATATTCCCTAAAATCATGAATTCATAAAAAAAATGCATTTGATGCCAATGTTTTTTTGATAAGCCGGTTTAATTTAAGCGGTCAAACCAACAACCCTACGGTTCATTGCCCCCACAAATATCAAAACCAAAAACCAAAGAACTTCTAAGGGGCACCAAAAAAACACTCGATTTTCCCATAGGTACCGAAAAAAAACTTAATGGCGGCACCTAGACAGAAAGCGTTGAAATCCCCTCGTGTTTCAAATTAAAAATTTCCGGGGTTTTTAAAATTTTCCTTTGGAAGTAAGAAAATTGAAATTTAAAAAAAAAATTTTTTAACTTTTTTTGACTGATTTTGAAAAGGTTCTTTGGGGTTTTTCCTCACAGTTTAAAAGTTAAATTTTTGGGGGGAAAAAAAAAAAATCGTTTTCCCCCAAATTTATTTTTCGGGGTTTTTTAAAAAGAAAATTTCCAAGGGAAAAAAAAAAAATTTTTAGAACTTTCTTTGGGGGTTTAAAGGAATTTGGGGGAAAGAAAAAAAATTTAAAAAGGGTTTTCAAAAGGGTTAAAAAAAAACCCGAAAGGGGTTTTGGGGTTTTCCCCAAAAACCCGCGTTAATTATTAGAAAAACCGTCTCCCAAAAAAAGGCTTAAAAAGTTTTTCCAAAAATTGAATGTTTTGTGTTTACCTAAAACCAATTTTTTTGGAATGGGAAAAAACCAAAAATAAATTGGGAAAAACAAAGAAAAAAATAAAGAAAAAAAAGGGGGGCAGGGAAAAACATTTCCCAAAAACCCCCGGGGTTTTTTTTAAAAAAGTTTTACCAATTTTTTGGTTCAATTTTAATTTGGGCCCCTTTTTTAAAAAACCCCAAATTTTTTTCCCAAAAATTTATTCCAAAACCAAAATTTTGGAAATTTTTTTCTTTTTTATTTTTTTTCCCTTTTTCGGTTCCCCCCAAAAACCCCAATGAGAAGTAAACCCCACGTCCAAAAAAACTTCCAAAATTTTCCCGGGGGGACCAAGGGGACAAAAAAACGGGGAAAAAGGGTTTTTTTTTGTTGGGGCCCCCTTTAAAAGAGTTTTTTGAAAAATTTTTGGCCCGGTTGGAAAACCGGACCCCGATTAGGGCCCAAAACCCCCAAAACCCCGGAAAAAGGGTTTTTATGAAAAAACCCCCTTTAAAAAAATTTAAAAAAAAAATTTTTTTAAAAATTTTTTAAAAGGGGAAAAAAAGCATCTTTCCCCCCCATTGGGGAAAAAAAATTTTTAAAGGAAAAATGGATGGAATTTTTAAGGGTTTTTTTTTTCATTCAACGTTCGCGTGGTATTTTCCCCCAAAGTTGTTTTTCACCTGAGATCACCTTTTTTGGGTTTAATTTTTTTTGAACCTTTATTTTTGAAAACCGTTTAAATTCGATTTTTTCTATTCATTCCACTTCAAAAGGAATTTTTCTCAAATGCTAGAGGGTTTACCCTACCGAGAAGGAATCTTTTTTTTTGAAACCTATCGAGGTGGAGATTTTGGAGTGTTTCTTTTTTGTCACTAGGAACCCCCAGTTAAAGTTTTTCTTTTCCGGCGTACCTATAGGTGTTCAAGATCGATGATGGTTTGTTTACGTTGCGGGGCTCACTTCAGCCAGAGTTCTTTGGACTTTGGCTGGTTGACTACTTTTGTACTGATGAGGCCAAGAAGCCTAAAAACCCGGGATGCGGATTGTTAGGGGAACACGACTTAAATTAAAACATAATCGAGCTTATCAGAAAGAAACATTTGCATTCAATGTCCATTGATATTTTATGGAAGTATGCATGGATTTTCAGGGGGAATATCATTCAACGTTCTGCGTGGTAAATTTTCCAGGGAAAAAGTTGTTTTCACCTGAGATCTACCTTTCGGTTCAATTTTTTTATTGAATCCTTTTTTGTGAAGAAAAACCCTTTAAATTCGATTTTTCTATTCATTCCACCCCACATGGCACTTATCTCCCCACTATATTAGACGGGCTTTCCAACCCCACTGAGAAAAGGGAAACTTTTTTTTAGAAAAACCCATGGAGGTGGGAGATTTTTGGAGGTTTCTTTTTTTGTCACTTTAGGTACCGCCAGTTAAAGTTTATCTTTTCCGGCGTACCATAGGTGTTCAAGATCGATGATGGTTTGTTTACGTTGTGTCTCACTTCACCCGAGTTCTTGGACTTTGGTTTGGGTTTACTACCCGTAATTTATGAGGGCCAAGAAGCCTGAAACCGGGATGCGGATTGTTAGGGGAACACGACTTAAATTAAAAAATCGAGCTTATCAGAAAGAAACATTTGCATTCAATGTCCATTGATATTTTATGGAAGTATGCATGGATTTTTAGGTGAATATCACAACGTTCTGCGTGGTATTTGCCAGGAAAGTAGTTGTTTTTCACCTGAGATCTACCTTTCTCTGGTTCAATTTTATATTGAATCCTTTATGTGAAGAAAACCGTTTAAATTCGATTTTTCTATTCATTCCACTGTTATGCCCCGTAAACACAGAGAAATTTTTCTACGATACAAAACAACGTAATATTCTTGATAAACAGTAAGGGTCAATATGGACCACCTGCTAGACTGAAACAGCTGATAAGCATACGTTCGTAAAACCATACGTTGTTATCGGGGGCAAATAAAATGCTTTGAAAAAAAATTACCAAGAAATATCCCTTTTTAGACCGGACGCATAAAATCATTCATCTAGGAGCGAAAACAAAGATTATTGACTGCTACTGGACATTCCCAGCGAGATAAGAAAATCAGTTTTATTTACTACCGAAAGAAAACATATCCATATTTCAAACACCCGTCCAAATTGGTAAACATTAATTAAACCAAGGATAGCGCGACAGCTACCGTAAATATATTATCCAATTATAACAAAAACGGGTGACCCTTTTCAGTTTTACGATTCCCCCAAAAAAACCTAAGCCCCGCCAATGCCCCGGGAAGACATATAAAAACGTG